>LPNX010265878.1:56358-79725 GCA_001517045.1 Pseudotsuga menziesii | reverse complement strand
CCCCATTGCCGAAACATACACAACCAAATCGATGGTGGGGCTTTTGCCTTTAGCTCCTCACCACGATTAATTACAATATATACATCATGCAAACGGGGTCGAGACCGGGGACATTACATCTTTATATATGTAATAACACTAGGTGATTTGATGCGATCTGAAAGTGTGAAACTAATGCTTTGAATGCTTGAAAATGAGGTCCGGAGGGCTCGACCGAGGTAGGAGGGAGACGATTTTCCAGGAATTATTTATATAAGTAATTATGCCAGACTCGGTATGGAAGAACACTAGCGGTATGAGTCATATTCCAGTAATTATTTATGTATGTAATTACGGTCCATCATTCATCTGGTGGTTACCGATTTCTTTATATATGTCATTACGCTTTCCCATTTTCGATGAGTTCAATTGTGATCAATCTATTTAGTTCAATTGATCCATCCCTCACTTTGGGAGTTCAATGATTTGGTGCATTATGATCTATATATGACGTAATTATGCTAGACTTGGTATGGAAGAAAATTGGATTCGGTTTTTGTTGTTGATGATTGTACCAATGAGTCATGGAAGCGCTTTATACATGTAATAATGCTTTTTTCCCTTTATTTAACCCCCAAGAACTAGCCTTATAGAGTGGACGGAAAAAAGTATTTAGAAACAGTGTTCCGCTCCTATTACCGTTAGGTGGAATAGGAGCATAGTTTTGTCCCGTTCTTTGTGGTTGAGTCAAAGTAGGGCCATAGTATCGTACCGTAGTTTCGTCCTGTATTGTATCATCCTCTGCGATGTGTGCACACTGATCCAACACTCTACGCTATGCGCTTTCAGTCCTCTTCCTACTATGCTCTCTCTAATTATTGGACCAATGCGCTTTACAATCTTTTTTCTAGCTCCCTTTCTAGATTTCCTCCTCTATCTATCTCTTTAAGTGCTATGCACAGATACACCGTTTAGTCATTTAGTTAGCAACGTAGGCTCTTATTTCGCTTATTTTGCTTAGTTTTCTTAGTGATTCCTATGATTTCTACTATCCACTAACTATGATCTTTGCGTGTATTTGTAAAGACGCAAGTCCTTTTGTACTAAGTGGGTTATAGGCACCTTGTAGAGCATATCCTATAATATTTTGTAACCTACTTAACGACTTAAAATCTAGGGTCCTTGCATGTAATAAAGGAGTTAGTGAGTCAGTTAGAAGGAATAGATGGTTGTAATTGTTAGCTCTGAGTCTACATCTGTATCTCTGAAGTAAACAAGGTTTGATTAAGTGGAGTCCATTGTATAATCTTGAATGCAGACACCTTATTTATAATATAATGAATACTTTTTATGCTAACACATTTGTGTTTTTGTGTTAATTGGATGATGTGTATCTTGTGATCTTATGCATACCTTTTTTAATGTGAATATGCATGACTGTGATTAAGTATGACTAATGGAATATATGCCCCATTGAACCTTAAAACACTCAGCACATGATCATGGAAACTATCATACGCGCCTCGCTCGGGCGAGACCTCCTTCCTTATTGGAAGGTTAAATATGTCAGCTCCCTAAACTACATCGGGCCTTTGTTGGACACCTTCTGTGGACCCTGGGTCAGCCTAAGAGAAAAACAATGGTTCTATTATAAAGACCTTAACCAATGGAGAGTTTACAAGATGCAGTGGAGGTTGGAGAAGATCGAGATTCAAGACTGGTTGGAGGAAAAGATTCATGAGTTCGCATGCCAATAAAGTGCATTTGTAAGATAGAATGTCGACAGATTGAAATAAAAGTACCTATTCGATTGTCTGCATGAAGGTTATGGGTGGAGCTCCCAGTAGTCTTGCACAGATAGCTAGAAAGATTGGTGTAGAAGCATCAACGTTGGTTTCCTTGGTCCATAATTGAGTTGACCATGGATAATTTAGAAAATATATAAATATAATAAAGGATAAAGTTGGGAAAATGATGAAATTCATGAGGGAAAGGTAGGTATGTCCGCCAAGGCTATGGATGCTCGCTAGAAGCGGAGAAATGCCTTTTATATCAGGGTGACTCTGTCGGGGTTATGGACGTTTTTTGGCAGCGGAGCGACACCAAGAGAATGTAACCAAATTCCTTATAAAATATTATAATCCCAAATCTAGAACTCTATGGTATTAGCTGGTGCTAAATAGTACAACATAAAGAATATAAATTAATATTATCAGTCCAACCAAGTGAATAATTAGTGAGTTATTCAAGTTTCAAAAATGGGCACCTGTGAAGTTGGGACAAAGCAGATCTCTTGTGGAGACCCAATATTTACATTTTAAATCCTTTAGGGAACTAATTGTCGTGTTATTTTGTCCATCAAAAGGCCAAAGGGTAGATAATCTGGTTTCACTCAGTGTGTTGTCAATTGTTGTGCTATCAAAAATTCCCCTAGTTCATACTTAGGGACTCCTAAATTTTATAACTTACTAGAGTTAACTTGCCTGTGGTTTCACAATTAAGGCTAACCCATAATATTCGGCCATTGACATCTTTATGTGTTTTGCAAAGCCTGTTGTGTGGAGCCATCAATGCCTTGGATTATAACTTTCCTTGTGTTAATGCTAGTACAAGTGCATCCTAGGATAAAACCCTTTTGAATTTTATATTATTGTATTCAACTTACCTGCCCCTTTTCCTTTTCATTATGGAGCTTTGTAAAGATCATCTTACTTCTTCATTGTGGTTTTCTCTAGGGAATAATTTGTCTTGATCTATTGTGTCTTCACCCTGTCTCGTGTTCAGAATGTCTTGGTGAGAGTAACAAATTGTTTTCACTTCTATATAGAAATGGCCCAACATTGCTTCTCTTTCCTCCCATAGCCCTGAGCATATAAACCCCCTAAGGAGCGAAGTGCTTGCTCGATAAAATGAGAGCAAGGACTTTCTTCCTAAATAGAAGTCATAAACTACTCGATCTAGTTTGTTTTCCCCAGCTGCTATAGAGTTCTTATCTGTTAATAGAAGGGGGGGTTCTCCTTCAAAGCATCTCCCCTTGATAAATGCTCTATGCATGTTCTACACCAATAGCATCCAATCTGGGTATTACTACTTCAGTCAACTTCTTTCCTCACTGTATGGGCTATCTTTACTGTATCTGTCCAGGGCTCTCTTTCATGTCTAGATAGATTGATTGGGATAGGAATATTGGTAGAGGATGCGTAGCCGAGACTACCAGAGAGATTGATTAGGAAATCCAAGAGCACCGACAATGTGGTATTTCCTCATCGGTCAGATCAGTAAAAGTCATTTCATAGCTAGAGTAATTGGACTTTAAGTGCCTGTATTCTTAATTTTCATTATAAATTTGAGGGTTTTATCCTTGCTTCGATATTGGTATTGGGAAGGGTTGGCTTTTAGGGGTGGTTTAAATTACTGGTTGGGATGGTTGAAACTATGTTACTCGATAGGAGATACTATTTTTTAATGACTTCCCCAACGGATAAGAAGGATACAACTAGTCCTGACCTTTATTGAATACCCTTCAAACATAACACTAACACCTTTTAACGCAAAGAAAATTGCAGTAAATGGGTAGAAATTGCATAGCCTCTTTAAAGGTGTTATGCATCCGGATTGATGGTTTCAGTAAGTCCTTGGGATTATGTGAAATTATTCAGTTATTGTTGGAATACCTTGGCCCATCACTTGTGGTGGTGTATTCAAGGAGTCCTTTGAATTATATAATAAGAACTAATTAATTCCACATTTCTTTGAAGGAAGTAGTAATGGGTGACCTGGTTTTATGCTTGTTATTTGTTACCGCATAATTAAATGTCCATGAGAGTCATTATTAATGTATTGGTTTAGAATATATTATAATGAATTCCTTTGTAAATGTTCGACTGTCTGCCCGAAAGAAAGAATTCAAGAAGGAAGTTGGTCCTGATTGAGTTGTGCTATGGTGGTTCTTTAGATATCTATTTATGCTATCTAAAAGCATACGAGTAAATACTTGAGTTCACGTGTAAAAGCTGTGTACTTATCTACTAGATCCTAGGTTCTTATCTCTCTCGCTTTCCCAAGTATATTTATATCCGATGAGTTGAGCCCCAGAGCCAAAGCTAGAGTAAATAGGTTCATTATAGCCCTACTAGATCTAGTTCTCCCCACTACTAATAATATCATAAGGAACACTATTAGAGATAGAATTAGTTCTTCATTGTAGCTTAGGGAGGGGACACAACTGGATGGAGATCTAGAGAGAGTATTTCTTATATTAGAGTATACCTTAGAGGATAGGAGTTATAGATAAAGGGAGCACAACTTATCTCAATAACCTAAACTATTATGGCCTTAATCATCAATAGGTAGTGTACCCTACTAGAATAAGAATGAGGGATAGGAACCACCCTAGCCTGGTGGAGACCTTTCCATTGTAGCCAGAATTACAATGTAAGATCTTTTCTCATTATTTATAAACCCCTTGTCATATTCCCAAATCCTGTTGACATTGTTTACAATCCCTTGGCATAGTCCCTACTAGTCTATGATACTCGCATATATATGTTTACCTTGCTTGCCTTTGTAAGTAATCTGAATTAGCTGAATTAGGGCAATTTACTGCTAAATATTGCACTCTATATGGAAGGAAACTTTAGGGCTTACTTTATGAAGCTTACTCTAAGGATTGAACTGCCCGGAGGCAAGTGTATGGATTTCACTCTTAAGACACCTTAAGGAAAGTGTAAGTTCCTCCTATCCTAAGAAGGGTCTAGTTTAGTAGTTATTGAATGAGATTATTGGAATGAAATTACTATTCCTTGAACAATGTGACACCCATAAGGGGAGTAGTTCTTTCTAGCTGGAAAACTTGATAGGGGATGTGTAACTTTAGGGGAGTGTAAGTTCCCTTATTAAAAAGGAAAGTTTAAAGCTAATTTACCAGAAAATATGCCTAGATGTTAGGCAAGGAAACCCAATGGATTCTATACCTCCAGACATTGAGTTGGTTATCCCATGGCCTCAGGTTTGGTTGGGGCAGGAACAAATAAGTAAGTGTGGTTAGACAAAAACAGCGAGTGTCCAATGGGGAATCAGCAAGGGAAATTCCGAATATACAATATTGCATCTATACGTTTCATTTTTACCATTGTTAAAAGAAAAATAAATACTAAATCTATGAATCACATCTATATGTTTAAACTATCCATAGGTCATTGCTATTAGCTGCCGGTCATCCAATAATAGCAATTGTATCATCCACATTGTTTGAGGGTCCTTGCCATAATCCAATATCAATGGGGTTCACTCTCGTGATCCAATGGGGCATCAACAAGGGGAATAATTGATAGCTTGAAGGTCATTACTAATATCTCATTACCTTTATTTTCCTCTATTACATTTACTAGTCAGTGATACATGTGTTGAACAATATGCCAATACTCCCTCCATGCCAAGTGTCTCAATGTGCATAGTTACCTTAATACCTAGTAGAATCGTCTCTCCCTATAACACCTCTACTATAGATGAATAGGGAGGACGAGTAGTAAGCCCCCACCACATTATCTCATTAATCCCCTTCCATATGGGACTTAGATAATAAAAAACCTTGTTAGATCAGCAAGGACCCCTTGCTAGGAGGACTACCTACTATGAGAAGAAATATCTATTATTTCTACTTTCCTTTTTTTAGTCCAACTACCCTTCTTAGAGTAGAGTAAGTCCCTTGACAGCCTTACTTAAAAGGCAGGATGCCAAATATATTTAGAGTTGTGGGATAATCCAATCCCAATGGGGTTTACTCCTAAGTGCTCCCACTGGGAATCGGCAAGGGAAATAATCCAAATAATGAGATCACATATATACGTTGAAAACTTGGACTCACATATATATGTGATACTTGCATCTCTATAGCTAATTGACATGGACTAAGGCTTAAGGCACTACTTTCTAGCTTTTGGATAGCTGTTGGCGATACTTGACTTGGATTGCTTACTCGGATTGGATCCCAGGATAGAGGGACCCAGATGTAATCCCTAGTGTAAGGTGCACCAATTACCGTAACAACTCGCATATCTACGCGATACACACATATCTATGTAATACTTTGTCATATAATATTGCATATCTACATTAAACTTTTCCATTGTAAATGTAGGTAGCTGACAATTCTCATTTTCCTGCTTTTTGTTTGCAACAACCTACACAGGGGCCATATAATAATAGGCATGATATTAAATTGAGAGATAATTGGATTGGAAAGGGTGCCCCTGGAATCCGCATTTAAAAATTGACCGGGAGGGGAAGGTACTGGCTGGAACTACTTTCCAGTCAGAGCTAGCAAGAGGTTCAGTGCAGGAGGTCAACAATATAGCTGGGATAGAAGGAATAATCAATGGATACCTGAGTTAGTTAGCTAGGTGGGATAGTTGCACTAATTAGAAGTTTCATTTCCACTATTGAGATATTCACTGGCCAGTGATTGATCAAGGAGTATTCTTACTAAGCTTTAACTTTTATGTTCGTTTATCGCATATGCCTTTAATTCTATGGGGTAGGTCTAAACTCGCATTTATACGTCGAACTTTTCCATTTCTACGTCCTTTCCAATTGACAGGATGGATGCCAAGATAAAATCATTGCTAGGGGGGGGGGTTGTTTCCTATTCTCCTCGGGACTATGGAGGATCCTCATTGATAGGTGGGTTTTATTGTTATTGTGATTAGTGCAGGTTCTTTCCAACATGCCCAGGAAGGCTATCCTCGTGACAACAGTTCAATCCAAATGTTTCTACGTTTTAATATACACGATATCGCATGGAGACTCTTAACTTGTCGAAGTTTTAATATCTAAACTTGATACTTCCATAGCCTTGATTAGTTCAAATATGTGGAAAGCCTCTATGTATGTAAAGTAAGAGTTCCATGGACAACACCACTCGCACTTGATAATTAGAGTGCAACCTTTTCCGCACAACTTCTTCTCCATGCATGAGTGAACAAACACAGTCTGTTTAGTTGGATTTGTCCCTGGCAAAAGGTTGTGTCCGTCCATGTAGTTCCAAAATATTAAATGGAGACTTCTCGCTAGCAAACTATGGGAGGTCTAAATTGCATGGAGACATTCTTGCCTAAGAATTTTTAATTTATTCTATGCTCCTCACCCTCCTACCTCGAGTGAGAGCTTCCCGCTCCTCACCTTTTTCCTTTTTCCTTTACCCTTTTACCCTGCCTTGTTGCCTTCATTAGCACCAGTCCCAAGTCCAACAAGTATTAAAGAAACAAGCCTTAGAGGAGCCTTTTTCCAAGCCCACCTCTGGTTTAGGGCCCGTGGGCATACCAATTGGTTACTCTACTTGGGTTTATCCCTACATGCTAATATATGATGTCGCATAGAGACGTTTTCCTTGTTTATTTTAAGGGGTGATTGATCCTTCTATATTAAGAAGTCTGTTTAAACTATGTTGCTGCTATTGGATGCTCCTACCTCTCTTGCTACCTCTCTGCTACTAGAGCCATGGAGTAAATCCCATGCACATACTATAGCCACTTTCCACATTTCATATTATTTGATGTGGCGGAAGTTAAGGTCAACAAAGAAGATGGAATAAATAGATCTAACTCTGCATTATTCGACATTTAGTGTTGCTTGGTTTGTACTGTGTGCAAAAAATTAGTGGAGGAGATGAAACTCTCGGCCCTCGACCTCATCTAGCAGTTTAAATGATTTGTTTTGGGGTTTCACTAATGTTGTGTTGTCGATAGTGACATTCTTGTCGTGGCTAAAGATGTCTCTCCGAAAAAACTGAAGGTAAGTTCAGTTTTCTAGGCATGTACAATTTTGTTTTCTTCTTCTTTTCATTATTAATGATGACTGACTTCAATGTGTGGCTTGCAGGTGCTCTTACTGGGTTGCTGCGAGGTCTTCATTATCATCATTGTAGCCTTTGCAAAGGGTAAGTGCTTGAATGCTTTTCTTTTCATAATGTTCTGTAATAACTTGTATACATTTTTTTAAAAATTGGAGACTTAACCTCTGTATACTTGCATCTTCAAGATTTTTATTCTAGTTTGCTACAAAGGGATAAGGGTTGTTCACCATGAAAAAAATGCCATTACCCAGTAACACCTGTACCTGCACTTGGGACTCCTTGTATCTTGAATCTTGATGACTCCGTGGCTGTGTGGATCCATGTTTCATGGACTGGGATCCCATTCTCGTTTTTTCTTTTGTTGGACAATGGTAATCTTCTGATGGTTCGGCCTAAGGAATATTTGTAGTTGTCTTAAAAAAATTACTTCTCCCTTCGTCCGTGGACTCTGAAGGGATTTTGTTATATGCTGTAATGTTTTAGTTTGGTTAAGGGTTGAACTCTTTTACAGAGTCTTGTATACAGAATGTTTTTATGGATGGAAGAACCCGCACTGCTGTGGCTTTATGAACTTGCGACTTTCTTCTCTTGACTGTTAATGTAATGGTTTAATTTTGAATATATATCATTTTTTTCATGTAATACGACTCTGTAATGGCTATACTTTAAAAGAATGGGGTTGTGAGGCCACTATGCTATTGTGTTAGATATGTATTTATTTACAAACCATTCTATGAGTGAATGTTGAAGTCATAAGGCTGTTGGTGGAATAGAGTTGTGCGCATGGTTAATTTTTTTTACTAATGTTAAAAGAGAAATTAAAGTAGAAAACTAAAATGAATTATGTCTCGCACCAAAGAGTTACGACCTGTCAATAGCATTCTAGAAAATAGTATTAAGGTTTCTTCTTTGGAATATTCACTTTGTTTTAAGTGGATCTTTTTAGGGATGCGAGGCCATTGTGTTAAGCACATTAGTGAAGCTCTACCATCGTTTAAGTTTTTATTGTTTATATGTGCATAAATTTGATTTGATCTGTAAGGCTTCAACATGTATAATATTAATAGTTTTCAATGTTTGATTATCATAAAGACCACTTACAACCTGCAGTCCTTTTACGACATTGTTTTGATTTCGAAGATCATTTGGTTGGATAACTTGTGTTTTATGCAAACCCATGTGAAACTGTTTATTAAAGAGGGTTACTACAACTTAGGTTACACTATAACCCTCGAAGGGCCTTTAGACCGTGACAAGTTTTAATTGTGAAATGTACAGGGTTTGAACCCTTATTTTTAAATATTCCAGTATTGTTTGCTTAATAGGGTTTTCTAATATAATTATATATTACATAGAATAATGAAATGAGAGAATAGAGAAGGTATCCCTTCTAGAGGTTGCTCTGTGAGTATTTACAGTTGATAAACTTTAAAATTATTTATTTAATTTGTAACATTATATTTTAGATATTTATATATATTACTTGGTAAAAACTCTTGTAGAGTTAATACGATGTTCTATAGGAGTTTTCAAATGGATTATTAAAGCCCTAATTTATATTGAGTGAGGGTTTAAAGCTTTTTACAGTAATCATAAAGCTAGTCTTTATAATAGACCTTTAGTACAAAATTGTAATAGTAGAAACTCTTTTATTCGTAACTCTGTTCCTTAATCTCAGATAGACAACTGGTAAGTTTTACTATTACATATACTGTACTATCCTAGATAAATCTATCAGCTAATAATCAGTAATAAGAGTTACTTTGTTTTTAGAAGTGAATACAATAATCTAAGAATGTATTGATATGGAACTGTCAAGAGAAAATCAGTACTATAAAACTCATAAACTGTGAATATCATGTACTACAAACAAAGAATTCTACTATACTCTACCATTTTCCATTAACTTTATGGAAGGAAAACATTGTAGCATTCTTTGCAATAATACTCAAAACATAAGATATTCCTAATCTACTCACTTTAGTAATGATTACTTGGTTAAGAGAAATCCATAACATTCTTAAAATTGTAATAAAAATATGAAGTAATTTTACAGCTAATAAAAACAACATTTTAGAACCTAAATAATCGCAGAAGGGGGACAAACAACCAAAGGAGACCGTTCCTCCCAACTGTCTCCTGAAAGCAGCCAAGATTACTTGTTTTAGGACCCCCGAGCCTGTTCACTGAACCACTCGAACGAAGATGTTGTGTAACAACACACACATAAATCTATGCAACTTAACACTCAACAATTTCACTTTAGCTATCCCCTCATTGAATTCCTTGTGTGCTTGATTTTTTAGTTTGCAGCAGCCATAAGGTTCATTCACTTGAAATAGAATGTAATGAGCCACCTTCTCAATTCGATGGTATTTATAAGATTTCCTAGGTATTTGGGTCATTTTTGAAATTAAATGAGCCACTTGCTCAGTTCCTCCTCTCAGTGAACATGACCACATTTTTAGGGATTTTGTTTCCTGCAACAACTAGAAAGTGAAATGCTAGTGCTGCCACTTGTCATTCAGCCTTCTACAGCTGCTCATTCCTCCTAGTGGGTTAGTGAACACTCTTTAAACAGTCTCCTTTGGATAGGTGTCTCTCGATTTAATTATTTAAATAAATAAATATTCAATTACATTCATCCTTGACCAACTTGATCATAAAAAATTACAATAACTTTTAGCATAATGTTTTCTCAAAATAAATAAAAATATTTATTTTTCAGTTCTATGTGGGTTACATACACACCCCCTTAAGTTTAACATCGTCCTCGATGTTTCTTAAGCTTATTTTGAGTCTTCTTGGAACAGAGTTGGATATGCCTCCCACATATGACTCTCCAATTCCTAGGTTTCTTCATCTAATCTGAGGTGTTTCCATTGCACCTTTACCTGTCCTATGGTGCGATTCCAGAGAAAATTTTTCCTCCTGCCGAGAATACTGTCTGGTTCTACCTGAAAATATCCTTCGAGTTCTACCTGAATATCATTCTAGTTGATCACATGAGTAGCATCGTGCACATACTTTTTCAATATGGAAATATGAAATACATTATGTATTCTAAGATTAGGTGGTAAATCTAACTGATATGCCATTGGTCCAACTCTTGCAATATTTCGAATGCTCCACAATACCTGGGTGCTAATTTAGCACAACTCCCCAACTTAAAGGAGATCTTTATGGGTTTTACCTTGAAAAATACATGCTCACCTACTTGGAATTCTTTCTAAGTTTTTTTAAGGTCTGCATGACTCTTTTGTCTGTCCTATGCAGTTTTCAGATTGCTGTGTACCTGTTTCAATGTTAGTTCTAGTTCTTTTAACAAGTCAGGTCCTAACATCAACCTGTCAATTGAATTGCTCCATGAAATGGGAATATTACATTTCCCACCATACAATATTTCAAAAGGATTAAGTTTAATTGATGCTTGATAATGATTATTATACGCAAATTCGACTAAGTGCAAATAATATTCTCATTTCTTGGGATAGTCTCTAACATACATTCGTAACATGTCTTCTAGAACTTGATTAACTCTTTCTGTTAGTCCATCCATTTGCGGATGATAAGCAGTACTGAAATTCAATTTATTATCTAGTCCTTTAGACAATGACTTCCAAAAATCACCAGTAAACTTAGGATCTCTGTCAAAAATTATTACCTTCAAAATTTCGTGCAATCGAAAAATTTCCTTCATAAAGATGTCAGCAATGTTAGCAACCTTATGAGTTGTTTTAATAGGTATAAAATGTGCTTCCTTGCTTATTTTGTCAACCGCTAACATTATAGAATCATTTTGTTTCTTATTTTTAGGTAATCTAGTTATAAAACCAAGACTGATAACTTCCCATTTCCAATTTGGAATTGACAGTGGTTGCAAAAGACCTGCTGAGTGTTAATGCTCAGATTTAACTTGCTGACATTCTATACACCTAGCTAAATATTCAGCAACTTTGTTCTTCATATTAGGCCAAAAATACTCTTTTCTTAACATTGTTATCATCTTTTGATAACCCGGGTGTCCAGAATAAGGACTTTTATGTACTTCATTTAAAATTAGCAATTTAATTTCTGGTATGTTAGGCACATAAAGTTTGTTTTTATACAACATTAAGCCTTTTCATTTAAACTGTAGTCTGTCTTCAAATTTTTAGATTCATTATCAGTTACTTTTTCTCTTAGATTTTGGCATCCCTTGTCTATTTTTATTTATTCTTCCAATTTATCATCTAATTATGTTTTGTAACTGCCAATGGAAGCTATAAAATTCGTTGTTGTATTTCTACTTAAGGCATCAACCATTTTGTTTTCCTTTCCTTTGATGTGTTTGATCTCAAAATCATATTCTCTAAGGAAGACTAACTATCTAGCTTACCTTGCGTTCAAATTTTGTTGATCAAACAAATATTTTAAACTTATGTTATTAGACATTAACATAAATCTTTTACACATGAGATCCGACAATCAATCCGTCGAGTCTAATAACATAAGGTTAATTTATTACTTGATATCTAGATATAGACTTAGATATAGATATAGACTTAAATATTATTTGATATAGATATAGACTTAAAATGTGTTAGAGGGTATTTATAGACAAAACACATGAAGAAGTGTCACTTGAAATTTATCTTTATCATTCACTTGATATAGATATACTATAATTTTTCTCATATATTCTCATTACATTATTTCTCTTTACAAATCATGTTTATATTTCTCATTTCCATTTGTTTCTCTTTCCTCACATATCTCTTTTAAAACGGAGGAGAAACCTAATGTACATATTCAAGACACGATTGTATATTTCTATATATAAGTTCATTCTTTGTATTTGCCCGGAAATAAACATAAACATAGCATCCTTGTTAGTGTTGAGAGTGGAACTTGGAAGTCCAATCCAAAAGCCCAAATTGGAATCAAAAGCCCAACTCTCAAGAACTTACTCCAATCAGTTCTTTGGAATGTCTTGTGGTTTAAAAATAGGTCAAGCATACATCGATGAGATCTTGGTTCCTTCCTAGAAGTTGACAAAGAATTGCATGACAACAACTGTTCATATAGTTGTAAAACATGCAATTAGAATTTTAGCTTCTAAAACATGCAATTAGAAGTTTAGCTTCTAACTGTTAATAGAGATGTTATACATAACATGGTTGAGATTGCACCGGATTTGGAATTCATTGTATTTAATAAATTAAGCATGCAATCTACTCATCGGACAACTATTACTACTATTTTTTTGTTCCAAGAACTTGTTTATGTATTTGCTATATTCGGTCATATAAGGACACAAAATGAAGGCCATTGGAATGATAATGTTTAGACGCTCTATTTTTTCATTTAGGGATACACCGAATATAAGGACACAAAATGAAGGCCATTGGAATGATAATGTTTAGATGCTCTATTTTTTCATTTAGGGATACAAAATGAAAGAGGTTGTAACGATAATATATCGTTTTAGAATCAGTAAATAGCCTAGTATAACTTGACAATGCCTTTCTATCATTTTTTTTAGTAAATTATTTTAT
This sequence comes from Pseudotsuga menziesii, assembly GCA_001517045.1. NCBI lineage: Eukaryota > Viridiplantae > Streptophyta > Pinopsida > Pinales > Pinaceae > Pseudotsuga > Pseudotsuga menziesii. Next base: position 66,357 of record LPNX010265878.1, on the reverse strand, counting down.
AAACATTTTCGTTAGTATAACTTGACAATGCCTTTTTATCATTTGTTTTAGTAAATTATTTTATAAACAGTATAATTTGACAATGCTTTTCTATCATTTTTTCAACAAATTACTTTATAAACTAATATTTTTGTTAAGATAATGGTAATCAATTAATTTGATAATAAAAAGTTACGTGTATGATTTTTCATAAATTGAGATCTTGAAAATGTATATATACATCAAGAATGAATTTAAGAGAGATTGCAATTTTAGTGATAAAGCATAAAAAGTTGAATAATATGTTTGTGCTATATTATTTTATTTTTTTTAGATTGTACATGAAGATTTATTTGTTTAAGTCATTATCTGTTTAGATTTTTATAGAAATGAATACCCATAGATCATATTGGAAGATGAAGAGCATACATACCACCAATCAAGCTAGTTATTAACCCTATTTTGAAATTTAATATTTATGAAAGTACTAATTCTTTTGTGTTTTTGTAAGTATTATTATTTTGTGAAATTAATTTTTGGTAAAATAATAAATGCAAGTTTGTGTTTTTTTAAAGTATTGTTATTTTGTAAAATTAATTTTTGGTACAGTAATAGATGCAAGTAGACTGCTTGCATATACTAACAAAAGAAAATTGATATGCATTCAGAATTTTGGTTGAATTACCCACCTGTCTTTCTTGATTAAACCATTGTCTTTGTCATCGTAAATGCCACGCATACTAATGTAATGGGGAGTTAATGTGCTATGATGTTGGGGATTTTAGGTTGCAGGTTAAAGCTATGTTCTTCATGCATTTTGCTTCGCTAAAGCACCTTGCCTCTAGTCGTCATTAAATTTCGGAGTTTGTGGTTATGCTATTTTTCGGTATCCCATTTGTCTCGAAACAGTTTAGTAGCTGTGAAATGGTTGCATTATAAAAGGGTCTTGGTTTTTGCGCCTATCAATTTTTTCTTAATAAAAAATAATTTATTGATTTTAGGTTTATTTTGCTTTTAGTGCTTTTTAACAATTGGCATGTTACAAATCCTCCTTTCTCATTCTAAGAACTTATTAGTGCATTGAGTAAGTGTGGCTGAGGTGTGTTGTGCAGAGAGTAACCTATGAGGTTGTTTCCAGAGTATCCAATATCATTCATGTGCAGGGCATTAGAATCCCGCATATCAGAATCCTCACTAGTGCTTAGATTAGCATATTGAGGCCATGGGTGAAGACATCAAAGCTTCCTATAATGAAGAAGTTGTTTCTTTGGTTGAAGACATGCATGTTAAAAGGTGAGGATGCTTGAAGAAACATAAGAGAGCCTTCTTATTTCATTCTCGTCAAAGCCATATTCTACTACTTAAGTGTTGTGTTTGATTAAAGGGCCTTGTCAAAGCCATATTTTACTGCTTAAGTGTTGTGTTTGATTAAAGGGGGATAAGACCTTGTTGAAGGTGAGTATTGAATATATAGAAGTGGGTCAAGCTATAGCTCATCACTTGTGTTTTTGAAGTAAATTGCTCATAGAAAATTATCTAAAATTTCATGATCTTTATTTAACCATTAAAAATTGCATGTGAACTTTGTATGTTAAAAACTTATAAACATGCTTTAAAAATTAAATTTAAAAGCTTAAACATACACACATAAGCAAATAAACAGTATGAAAACTATGAAAATGGAAGATCAGAACTGGTAAAGGAGTTCACCCCTCCTCGCCTACGTCTCCGGGCCACTTTCAATGAGAAGGACAATCTTATTAAGTCTTCAAAGCTTACATAAATGGGTTTCACCAGCAAAAACAGACACCACCATTGTGATCCTCTCAAAATTTCGAGAAAAATGAGTATAAACGCGATTACCTTTTCTTGACGCCTTCTTGAGCACACAAATCGAAAAAACTCTTCCTACATAAAAGACAAAACAGTTCGGAGAACAGTTCGGAGTCCAGACTATAAGGATTCCACCTCAAAATCCGTGCCCATTAATAGTTATAAAACATGTATGTGCCTACAGTTTCCTTGGGATCCGTGGTCACACTGAGCTTTGTAGTCTCAATCCTATCGCTTCTATACCTGAACCATGGCTCCATGGCTCCGGAAGAGTTTTATATGAAGTGGGCTAATCTCTCGACCATTTGCATCGGGGCCCACCCGCGTGCCGTGGAGATATCCCGACTCCGTTTTCCCAACCCCGCGCCCCCCGCTCCATCTCAGCTCAGTCTCCGGCGTTCCAATCCTCTCTAGATCTGGCAGAAGCTCTGCCGGACCCCACCGCTGTCCACACCCTGATAGAATCCGGAGCAGGATCTTCTTCCACTCCCAATGCAAGATTTCGAATTTCAAACTCGTCTTCCGCTCCATCGAAATCGTTCCGGAAGCCATCCATGTGCAACATTCATCCACCCTTGCGCAGGGATTCACAAATCCGCAGCAGGTAACTTAATAGAATGAGTGCGAACGTTCTCAAAATGCCCAAACGGGATATTGAGAAAAGTCGTCGAGCTCTCTGGTTCTCTTACGGAGTGGTATTACTAATTTTCGCCAGAGGAAAACTATACCAGTTTTGCCATTACTAGGTATTTTTCGTTTCATTTTTCCCTTGAATGGATTTTCTGGATTCGTCTATTGTTTGGTTGAACCGCTAACATTTTGCAAGCAGCTTTCCAGGTGCCAACATTAGCATTCTTGCAGGAGTTGATGGCAGTCAACGACTCAACTGTGTGAAGGTGAAGAGGATACAGGCTGGGTTGGCACATTTTTACAGAGCTTTGGTTGTTTGAATAAGTTATGTGGTGTTTTGAGTTAGAAGAGCTGCCACGTATGGAAACATTGGTATCTTTGCAATAAGTTATGCGGTGTTTTGAGTTAGAAGAGATGCCACGTATGGAAACATTGGTATCTTCTTCAGCTTCATACATCCAACCCCTCGATCTTTTTCAGCTTCACACATCCACCTGCGTCCAACTCCTCCAAAGATACCACTGCTTCCATACTTGACAGGTTTTCTAAGTACCCAGAAACAATTAGCAACCGAAGCTTTGTACAATGCGCCAACCCTTGTATCCTGTGCCCTTTTCGAACCATGTGTTCTGTCGGCAAACTCCTAAACTATTTTTTCCATTGTTCAATCAACGTATCGGTCCTGGCCCAGTGGTTAACGTGTTGGTGATTGGGAGTAGAGCTCCTGGGGTCAAACCTGCGGGTCTCTCCCCATTCTATATGATTTTTGTTATACGTTGAATGGTGGATATATTATATGGCGGAAAGGTTGTGATGTCATATGGTATATGGTTCCATGATATAGTATGGCAATGATAAGTTTTGACAGATATGTGGCATGATGTTGGCATATATGGTGGTTCCAACGAACTATATGGGGGTGGTCTCGGTCTTGACCATGGAGTCGAGGGCTAAGCCCAATTTTCAAAACAAACTCCAATTCAACTTTAAATAAAACATATCCCCCATACATTATAAGGAACATTGGTGGGAAGCTTGGCTAGAGTAGCTTTTTGAAGGCTTTGTCAAACTTGGAGGTAGGGGTTTGATCCTCATAGATTCCACAAAAATTTTACAAATCATATATTTACATTTTTGAATATTTTTGTCGAAATTTTAATCCTTAATAACTTTTGCATCTAGAGGTTGTTTTGTGCGAAACGAGGGTTGAGGGAAAGATGTTAATGAGATAATTACCATCGTAATATTTATTTTACTATTTGAATAATTCTACTATGATCAATCTTTGAAGATCCTCCTAGATCAAACATTCTCACTGGGAAGCTTTCGGGCCACCAAAAACATGTAATTATTTAGAAAATAGGTGAGGGTGCAACTCCCTCACTTTTCTGGTCTCTAGCCAACTTGCTTTGCTTGGATTCATTTATTTTAGCTCCCCATGAAGAAATTACATGTCTCCTCTTCGTGAAGATCTAACCTTCTTATCAAGTATTACATATTCCTAAATTTCATTGAGATATTCAGGAGAAAACTTGTCCACAAAAGGTGATTACACATGCACGTCTTGGTCTACAATCATAAGCAACTCATATAGTTTCAAGTTTTCCACATTAACAATGGAATACATTTTCATATATGGAGGGAATTCTAATAGGAAATCATTATTATTGACTTTATCCAAAATTATAAAAGGTACATATCTGATAGGTTTCAACTTTCTACCTTCAACTTGGAGTCGATCTTTGCTGATATGAAGCCATACTCGATCGCCAATCTTGAAATGATGATGTATTCGATGCTTGCCATGTTGTTCTTTGTACTTGTCCTGACTTGATTCCAACTATTCCTGCACTACTTGATATATTAACTAGATCTGTTGGATAAACTTCCAAAGGTTATCCGCATCAACCTGTCCACATTCCACTGTATATTTTCCAAAAACAGAGTATAAGGGAGACTTTGGCAAGTGCCCAAAACATGTCTCAAATGGAGGCTTTTGAGTTGAAGAGTGTATAGCTCTATTGTAGGCATGTTGAACATAATGCAATTGTTCATCCCAAAGCTTAGGATGCTTACCATAGTACCCTCGAAGAATATGTACAACAGTCTGGTTGACCACTTCAGGTTATCCATTGGTTTGTGGATGAAATGTTGTGCTTTTATTCAGCTTTGTTTCCACAAGTTCCCATAAGGACGACCAAAATTTCCAAGAAAGCGGGAATCTCGATCATAAATAATAGACGTATGAAGTCCAAAATGGAGCCATACATTTTGAAAGAATAAATGAGCAGTCATCTCAGCCGTGATCTGCTTTTTACAAGACATGAGTGTGCACATTTTATTAAATCGATCCACAACAACACATAAATAATCAAGTCCTTTTCTAGACATTGTTAAACCTCCTACAAAATCCATTGAAACACTTTCCCATGGATGAGAAGGAATTGGAAGTGGAGTGTACAAGCCTAACTTTTTGTTACTTGGTTTGCTTGTTGCACACATGGCACAACCTTTTACATATTTGGACATTGTGTCATTCATTCAAGGCTAATAACAAAACTTTTGTAATTGTGCTACAATTTGAAAATGTACTTACAGGAAATTGAGGGTTAAACTGAATAAGCTCACTTCGAAGAACTCCCAAGCTAACAAATAAAATAACATACTTGCCATTGTAAACAGAGCCATCTTCCATCTCAATCTTAATGCCCTTGTTTGTATATATTGTATTTCTTGAATGGCCTAATCAAAACATGAAAGAGAATCCCATCATAAATATATTTCTCTATGACATTCTTGAAATAGACATGGCGCTTAGAGAACACAAATCTTTCTCACCAAGAGACCCACTACTAGATTTCTAACTCTAATTGAGGCCCTTAGCACTCCGGGAAAATATGGTCTTTGAAAGCTTGATACACAAAGACATATCCTGTGAAAACAGTACCTCAATCTTGTTAAGATCGACAGACAGTGAGGGTTTCATAGACAAAAGAGAAAGATACTGGAATATCTCTGTGTTGCATGCAGTACTAGTGCAACAACCATGTGATATAGGTGTGGGTGATTTGGAATAGGTGTCAAAGACCGTGCAATCCAGAGAAGGTGTTAGAGAACATAGATTGCAGTGCAGTGCCATTAATCAGAGCTATGTTGATGGCACCATGCTCCCTCTGCCGGAAGCCTGGCCTACCATATAACCTTCTATTTATACGAAAACTGACCATGGGATGGATTCATGCCCAATATTGAATACTGGATCAATATCTTATATGCCACTATTATATGAATATTGAAACTTACCTTTCACAAGCATATCTTTAGTTACCCTAACCACGTCTTGTGTAAATGGAAGAAGAATTAGTTTTGGAATCGAATGCTAGTGCCAAGGAAAGAAGACTCCATGCATATAAGGATTTCAAACTAAAACCATAAAAATTCCAAAGTGCACATATTATCTCAAGCAAGCAAACAAAGAAACCCAATGCCAAACAATGCAGAGCACTGAAGTCATCACGTGACTCTCCATCCATTTGATGGAACCCGAGACTTATTCAACATTTGTGTTCTACCTCAGATTGGAAAATAGAGGAGTGATATGGATAACCAGCTTCCCTTTCATGGTAACATGCAAACTCGATGTCCCATTTCCATATGTGGCAGCAAAAAAATAAGAAGAAGAGAAAGATACATGCAAAATGCCATAGTTCAAGTGAATCAATGTGACTCATTTCTAGAGATTTTCAGGACTCATAGCAATGTCATTGTCAGAGTGCCCTTGCCAGTGTCTCAACGATCATGTGACACTTTCCACACTCCCTGCATGGAGGGCATCGATTGTAGGGTTGCAGAGATGTCATGAAGGTTGTTAGGGTGTGAGAGTCCAGTGAAAATAAAAAGGTAATCGAAAAATAGTAAAGTAGTGAACAAAAACATAGGAAAACTATTTGATTTAAGGATGAAACTATAGCTTAAAAATATGGGTTTTATATGGTTCACATGCCAAAAACTGATCAATTACATAATTCCCTGCTTCTAGGGAATAATAAATAAAAGAGGAGATGGTTAAGCTTGGAATCTTAAAGAATAATTTGAATTTGGAAAAAGGTAGAAGGGCTGATGCACAATCATGGACTCCTTTAAAGACAGTTTAGATGCCACATAATACTGAAATAAACAGAAAACTCTGACTTTAGGTGACAATTAGGGGTACTTCCCTAACTTATTTGAAGATGGAGTAAAAAGAGAAAAGATAGGAAATTGAATCAACTTTCATAATATATAGCATTTATGCAAAGAAAATGTGTGTAAATGATTATAAAATTAGTTTCTGTGAAAGTGGGTTTTCAAATTTTCATCACATCTTAACATATATGTTTGTGCGGGTGCAGCAATATATGAGGTAAATGATGTCAATTTGGGATAAAATCTTGCAGACATATAAATGACATATGGGCCTAGTGCAACACTATTTATTCAGATTTTTGCATGAATTATTTTTTATTATTATTAATTATTGAAGTCACAAAATATTGAAATTAAAAAATTATGTGCGGGTGCAACAATTTAGGGGCAAAAATTAATGAAATCCTTGATTTTTAAATATAAGATTGTAGAGCTTGATCTCGTCTAGTGCACCATATAGTTTTATTGGGAAATGGTGATGGAAATCAAAAGTTATATAACAAACAATCGATGTATCTATTTTCAAAAATTGACGTGTGTCATTTAGAAAAATAATTATAAATAAATAAAACATAGTTTTGAAGGAAAAAATTACATATTCAGAATCATAAGATCGTACTCTACAATATCCTAGATTTTCATAAAAAAATATTGTGTATGTCATAGCAAAACATGCCATCTGAACTGAGCATATTGATAGAGTTCTAAAAGACAAGCAATATCCCTGGTTTATTTTTCCTAGCCAATAGGTTCGGTAGTCCGAAGCTATTTTCGAACATAATCCCAAACCTTATTCCTGCCGATTATTTTAATTTTAAAGTAACGCATATGCGTTATAACGCATATTCCTTATAGCTTATTCATATCACATATGTGATATAACGCATATGCATTATAGCTTATTCATATCGCATATGCAATATAACTCATATGCGATATGATAAAGCTATAACGCATATGTATTTTTTCTTAAGTAATTTGGTATGAGAGTAAAAAAGAGTAATGACATCCTTATCCCATTATAATACCATTTAGACAACACTATGATGGACACAAATAATTCCTCTTTTTAATGGTGAACGAAGCCATGGGCTGTGCATCTAAGAAAATAGGGCGGTGAACGAAGCCATGCGCTGTGTATCCAAGAAAATAGGGTGGTGAATGAAGCCATGGGTTGTGCATCCAAGAATACAATAATTCCTCTCGTCCTTCGAGCTATTCAGCTTCAAGGGAAAACTTGCAACATTAACAGAGATATTGAAGATTGATTTATGTCAGCGCTCAAAGGACGTTATAAAGTCACGAGAATGCTTGTTTGGTAGCTCTTTTGGATGTAAAAAAGACAGAATGAGTACCGATGGATCAACGTATGCTCTCACTGCAAACCACTAGTGATGATTCATCGATAGGTGATAGGTGACTTTAATCAACATTGTTATAGTTATCGTGTTCTTTTAATCGTCATTCTCATCCTCATCATCATAGTCCTCATCCTCATCATCCTCATCATAGTCATCATCCTCGTCCTCATCATCATCACCATCATTGTTCATCATCATCGTCATCATCATTATCATCATCATCCTCATCCTCATCATCCTCATCCTCATCATCATCATCATCATCACCATCATCATCATCACCATCATCCTCTATCATGATCATCATCATTGTTCATCGTCATTGTCATCATCGTCATCATCATCATCGTCATCATTATCATGATCATCATCATCACCATCATCATCCTCATCCTCATCATCATCATCATCGCCATTCTCATCATCATCATCATCATCATCACCATCATCATACTCATCCTCATCCTCATCATCATCATCGTCAACCTCATCATCATCATCATCATGGTCACCACCCTCATCCTCATCATCATCACCATAATCATCACCATCATCATCCTCCTCCTCCTCATCATCATCACCACCCTCATCCTCATCATCATCATCATCATCATCATCATAATCACCCTCATCCTCATCATTATCATCATAGTCATCCTCCTCCTCCTTCTCATCATCATCATAATCACCCTCATCCTCATCATTATCATCATAGTCATCATCCTCCTCCTTCTCATCATCATCATCATCATCATCATCATCATCATCATCATCACTATCATCATCCTCATCGTCATCATCGTCATCATCATCACCATCCTCATCATCCTCATCATCCTCATCCTCATCCTCCTCCTCATCATCACCATCACCCTCATCCTCATCATCATCATCATGGTCATCCTCATCATCATCTTCATCATCATCACCCTCATCCTCATCATCATCATCATAGTCATCATCCTCCTCATCATCACCATCATTGTTCATCATGATATTCATTGTCACCCTCATCCTCATCATCATCACCATCCTCATCATCATCACCCTCATCCTCATCATGATCATCATCATCACCCTCATCCTCATCATCATCATCACCCTCATCCTCATCATCATCATCATAGTCATCATCCTCCTCATCATCACCATCATTGTTCATCATCATCTTCATCGTCACCCTCATCCTCATCATCATCACCATCCTCCTCCTCCTCCTCCTCATCATCACCCTCATCCTCATCATCATCATCATCACCCTCATCCTCATCCTCCTCCTCCTCCTACTCCTCCTCCTCCTCATCCTCATCATCATCATCACCCTCATCCTCATCCTCATCATCATAGTCATCATCACCATCATTATTTATCATCATCTTCATCGTCACCCTCATCCTCATCATCATCACCATCCTCATCATCATCACCCTCCTCCTCCTCCTCATCATCATCACCCTCATCCTCATCCTCATCCTCATCATCATCATCACCCTCATCCTCATCCTCCTCCTCATCATCATCATCCTCATCCTCATCCTCATCATCCTCATCATCACCCTCATCCTCATCCTCATCATCATAGTCATCATCCTCCTCCTCCTCATCATCTTCATCGTAACCCTCATCCTCATCATCATAACCATCCTCCTCCTCCTCCCCCTCATCATCACTCTCATCCTCATCCTCATCCTCATCACCCTCATCCTCATCATCATCATCACCCTCATCCTCATCCTCCTCCTCATCATCATCATCCTCATCCTCATCCTCATCATCCTCATCATCACCCTCATCCTCATCATCATCATCATAGTCATCATCCTCCTCCTCCTCATCATCTTCATCGTAACCCTCATCCTCATCATCATAACCATCCTCCTCCTCCTCCCCCTCATCATCACTCTCATCCTCATCCTCATCCTCATCACCCTCATCCTCATCATCATCATCATGGTCATCATCATCATCCTCATCCTCATCATCATCATCATCATCATCATCATCACCCTCA
>LPNX010265878.1:51358-53858 GCA_001517045.1 Pseudotsuga menziesii | reverse complement strand
ACGTAGAGGCTGAGGAATATAATGCAACATTAAAGGAAGTTGGTTATACGAAAGTTGATATTATTGATCCATTAGTAAACTGACAATCTTGTGAAGAGTTCAATAATTATGTTACTCCTGATGCAAATGTGACTCAGCAACAACCATGGTCGGTGGTTCAATCTCCTAATCGAAGTTGTCAGACTGTAGTGGATGTAAACATCACTCCAGCATTTCAAACAACAACAAATTTTGCATCAAAACGAAAGAGAACTCCTAAACGAATACAAGTGGACGAGAGCAGATTGACTTCCATGGAAGGTAAGGTGGCTAAATGCACTATCCTTCGTCATTGTTCTCAAATAATTATACAATATTTTGATAACAAATCCGAAGCCGATAAATTCCAATTGTTTTTATCTTTGCTTAAATCTAGAAATATGGTAACTGTTAGAAGAAATTTAGGCATAACAACAATGAAGAATATCGAATGAAGTAATCACATTGTTAAATCTCTTACCGTTGCATTCACATCAATTGGTAAAAAAACTCGTTCACAAGACTATAATGTGGCTCGTCATGTATTGGCTGAATCAATTGTATGTAGATACACAAGACAACGTCGTTTACTTAAATGCACATCACAAATTGTGCCTTTACATCCAAAGACACCTAAAAAATATTCAGTAAGAAGAGACAACCTTGATGTAGAGGGACAAATGGAAACATTATGGGCATTTAGCGGTAGGTTTCCTCGCAAAGACATGAAGTTAGTCGAAGCAATGAAGGGCCTAGTGCAAACGTTTTGGCATGATAACACTAGTTCTTCTTCTAACATGAAGGATGTGTTAAAACATTGTAGGGTTTCTAGAAACAATGAACCTCATGTTAAACATTATCTTGACATGACACAAACTCAACTGTTCGAGATGTTTAAAGTTTCCCACGTAGAGCTAAGGCTCGGGCAAAGATATTTTGAAAAATGAAAGCCTTGGCATGTTAGAATCAATACCTTCCAGAACACTTGTTGTTGTAGATACCATAGAGAGTTTGACCTATATTACCATACATTTTCACATATACGTCGTTTTTTGCATCCTAACCATGTGTAGGAATGCTTAAGTACAGTACCACCAATGTCATCCAGAGATTTCATCCATAGCATAATGTGTCCGAGGCAAGATGGGCAGACACATTACTTAAAACAATGTGTAGACAGTTCTTGCAACAATTGTGGTGGGCTATCATTATGGTCTGATTGCATCCATGAAAGTGAAGATCAAGCATTCGGGAATGCAATTGTTGAGAAGCAGAACTATTAGTATGAGACATATCAACTACATGATGGGAAATAAAGCAGGAAGATTAAATTGGTGACTTCACAGGTAAATTGTTGAATATTGACATATTAATATTCCTGTACATGGTCATCATATATGTGGTTTATTGACATATTAATATTCATGTACCATGTGCGAGTATGTGATTTTATTTCAGAGTTTCGGGGAAAGATCCAATAGTACATTCAAAATGTCGATATGGCACAGTGGCAAGATGAGCAATTCAGAATATGCCGAGACATTAGAGGAAATTTCAACTCAAAATGGGCCTCCTAAAATGAACTAATAAAATAATAGTTAAAATAATAAAATAATATTTATTAATTTTGGAGGAAGAAAAGAAAAAAACTACTTTTTTGTTTGTATTTCTGACATATCTCCCCGTGTTTTTACTCAAATTTTGATCGGGAGAGCTCGTTGGATGTGGAATTAAATTCCACATCCAACGAGTACCTACTCGACATACTTTTGACGGACCCCGCTACCCCAAAAACAAGAAATACCTGAAAAAATGGAATGATGATGTCATCATTCCATTTTTCCAGGTATTTCTTGTTTTTGGGGTAGCGGGGTCCATCAAAAGTATGCCAAGTAGGTACTCGTTGGATGCGGAATTTAATTCCGCATCAAATGAGCTCTCCCGATCAAAATTTGAGTAAAAATACGGGGAGATATGTCAAAAATACAAACAAAAAAAGTAAATTTTTTTTATGATACCTATCCCCAAATTTATATTAAAAAAATGTTTAAGACCTATACGGTATTTCAAATTTAAAGCAATTTCATTGGCTGACACATGATGACATGGAATTTGAATAAAAGTTAAAAGGCCCATTTTGAGTTGAAATTTCCTCTAATGAACGTTCCCTCTCGGAAGAATACTATCAGTGGTTGATTTTGCGGAAAATTACACCCTACAACCACAAAATGAAATTCAAAGTCAATACTATTACTCAGAGCAGGTGAGCATAATGGTGCATATCACATATCAACATGGGCAAGATAGAAATGAAGAGAAACGTGTGATACTGAAAGAAAGTCACTTCTACATAAGTGATGAACAGACCCATGACATCCATTACATGCAACATTGCTTTAAATTATTCTATGATCATGTGATATCTATGGATATACCATTTTATCGTCATTTCATTTGGTCAGATGGTTGTGCTGGATAGATC
>LPNX010265878.1:32557-47498 GCA_001517045.1 Pseudotsuga menziesii | reverse complement strand
CATGACTTAGTGTTATGATGTTAGTGTATGGTATATTACAATGGTATGGTATGTTAGTATGGTATGATGTTAGTATGTTATGTTATGGTATGTTATTGTTAGTATGGTATGATGTTAGTATCATAGGGTATTGTAGGGTATGATATGGTATATATTACACATCCATGCATGAAATAGTGTTATGATTGTTAGTGTATGTAATTTAGTTAGTGTATGATATGGTTATGATGTTAAAAAGTTGAGGATAGCCATAATGTTAAAAAGTTGATGAGTCGTAATTCTTCCTTTAAGTATTGGAATTTTATAAGTTAGCACACATGTGAACCACACATATCATTATATCACATAGGTGAATCACACATATCATGTTCCAATATCAAGTCAACCATATCATGTTCCAAGATCAAGTCAACCATATATGTATAAATTTGAACCTTGATTTATATTATATATGTATAGAAATAATGTTACAAAAATTGTCATGTCACATGACCATAATAAAAAATAGTGGATCAAAAAGTACATCTGTGTGTATATGAACAAAAATCTACATCTATGTATCCCCCCTATACATTTATTCTAGTTATCCCCCCTTTCGCTGCCACTGCCAATGTTTTCGGAGAAGTCTAGCTTTTTTTTCTGACTGCTCACTGGTGATCCCCATTGCTGAACAAGAGGGATTGGTTGCATCAGTGGAGACTGCAGAAAAACCAAATTTTGTAAGTTAATTTACCAACCTTTAAAATTCTATGTACATTTGTTCAAATTCCAAAACCAAAATAACATTTTTACTTACTATACGTGAGTAAGTAATGGTGGGTCGTGGTGCCTCACTAACAACGACCTTGATTGGGTGCTCTTCAAGCACCACTTTCTCACTATCAAGCTGCATAAAAAATATATATATGCCAATGTCAACAAATATACATGTACCTTTGGGAGAAAGAGGTGGGTCACCGATTTGCCATCTCTTCAAGCACCAAATCAAAGAAAGCGATACACAAACGTACAAAGAAAGTGATACATAAACATACCTGCTGGCTCGTCAAAGGTGGGTCACCGATTTGGTGCTTTTCATGCATCGGTGCCTCACTAGGGGCCTGCATAAAGTAACATATATGTCAATTTCAGATAAAATAGTGAATTAGAGACATATATAATACATGGACAGAAAATGATGTTACCAAAGAAAGTGAAACATACATGTACCTGGCTGGGGGGAAGAGGTGGGTTGACAACAACCTCGCTTTGGTGCTCTTCAAGCACCACTGTCTCAATAGGTTCCTGCATAAAGTAACATATGTCAAAGCGATACATAAACCTACAAAAACGTACGAAGAGAAAGCACCAAATCAGGGAAAGCCATACATAAACATACAATGAAAGCGATACATAAACTTACCTGCTGCCTTGTCAGAGGAGGTGTGCAACCAATGGATCGATTAAATAGGAATGAGAAAAAATGACTTCTACTTGTACTAGCGAATAAGCTCGCTTTTTGGACATATTCATCAAACTCACGTTCCTACGTACAAAAGGATAAAGATACAATTAGACAATTTCAAAAAATTAAAAAAGTACATGTTGAATCATTAAAATCACAATTAAAAGAAAGCGATACATAAACGTACCTGCTAGATCGTGATAGGTGGGTCATCAATCTGGTGCTCTTCAAGCACCGATGCCACAATAGAATCCTGCATAAAATAACATATGTCAAATTTAGATAATAAAAAGAATCTTAGACATATATACTACATGGACGAAAAATGATGTTTTCAAAGAAAGCGAAACATAAATGTACATGCTGGCTCGTGATAGGTGGGTCATCAATTTGGTGCTCTTCAAGCACCGGTGCCTCAATAGAATCCTACACAAAATAACATATGTCAGATTCAGATAATAAAAATAATCTTAGACATATATACTACATGGACAAAAAAATGATGTTTTCAAAGAAAGCGAAACATAAACGTACCTGCTGGCTCGTGATAGGTGGGTCATCAATCTGGTGCTCTTCAAGCACCAGTGCCTCAATAGAATCCTGCATAAAATAACATATGCCAAATTTAGATAATAAAAAGAATCTTAGACATATATACTACATGGACGAAAAATGATGTTTTCAAAGAAAGCGAAACTTACATGTACCTGGCGGGGGAGAAGAGGTGGGTCGGCAACAACCTCGCGTTGGTTCTCTTCAAGCATTAATGGCTCAATGGTTCCCTGCGTAACATAACATATGTCAATGTCAGATAATACAAAGAAAACGAGACATATACATGAATGATGAAAAATGATTTTTCCAAAGAAAGCGAAACATAATTAAAAGCATATTTAAAATAATACCTGTGTTTGGGAATCTACCTCTGCATGAGAGGGAATAGGCTGAGATTCAATGTACTCATCCTAACCACCCTGCATAAAACATGTTGTATCAAAATTATGATGTATTGAATGTTACAATCTCTACTATAAATATGTAAATAAAGTTGACAAATTTACACGTATAGTTCTTACCCCTATTGGTGAAGAACTAAACCCATATGCAATATTGACAGCCGCATCAATGTTCTCAACATTGATCGGCGGACTATGCGACTCTGGTGTGCCATGGGACACTAGCTGTATATTTGTTCACATAATTTGTTAGATAATTAAATAGAAATAAATTGCGAAACAATTGAAAAATGTGATATGAAACAAAATATAATATGAAAATAATGAGTTTTACTTACAAATCGAAGTAATCAATCGTCTCAGAAGTCTGAAGCAAGGCCATAGCATATGCATCCACACGATGTGCAAGGGTGTGGAGTAACACGATGCTCTGAATGCTTTGCATATCCTATGTGATCTGTAGATGGGCCAGCCTCAGAAGTGCCAGCCCCTTGGTCTACATTGCCTTGGGCATCAGTCCCATGTTGAAGCAATGTATCTACCAAGTCAAATAATGCCTCCTGTGTATCCTCAATCACAGGACTCGCAGGAGGATATAACCGAGGGGGTTTTGGTGTGCATGGAGGGCATGGCACACGGTTAGGATCCGTCCTGGCCCCTTCCCTATATTGGGGCATCCCATGACCAACACCTTGGAAGCCTAATACATCGAAGTAGTTAACATGTTTCCCTAGCATGAATTATGCATACAACTTCCTAAGGAAATAAAATGGGATGTCCCTATTCCCATGAGGGTCTTCATCGAAGACCATATACCAATGATCCATCCAATTGGCTTTTATATTTGGTTCAATGCACCAGTATATGGAAATGTGTGCTCGTCTGGTGGGTGGAACCAATCTGGTGCTAGGGTCCCAGAATAATGAAAATAATTAGTCTTTTGTAATTTTAAGGTCTTTGATGTCTTTATAACTCAATCCATCAGAGTAGTATTGTCTCCTGGATTCTCTGTACGAGCTAATGTTGTACAGAGCTCCTTAGGCATTGGCAATTGTGTTTGTTATTGTGTCCAATGCATCGGCTAAAGACTGTTTCAAATGATCCCCCCCTCTGATAGATGAGCTAAGGCGCCTCAGTGACGCCAAACGTGCAATAATATATGAGTTTCAATCTTGTTCCCCCTCTGGGTTTGGGTTCAGGTTTGGGTTAGGTTCTGGGTTATTAGAGGGTGGCTTTTCCACATTGTCTTGTTCATTTTTGTTATCTATTAAGATTTAAACAAAAAAATACAAGTTGTTTTACTTAATCATTCTTTGATTTCATTCAATTTTTTTATTATTAAATTTGTTTTAAATAATTAAAAAAACTATGAAATTAAGAAAAACAATAAAGAATTGAAGACTAACTGAAATGGATGAGAGAATTTACCTGCCATTGGAGCATATCCACCTCCAACTCGACCTCTAAAAGCTAAAACACAAATCACCTCTGCGTTTTTTTGCCCACGCGCTTTATAGCTCTCCCGACGCCTGGCTGTGCAAATGATATTTGAGGCCTGCGATCTCTGTTTTTTTTTCTTCTTTTAGTTTTCAATATCGCATATGCGATATATTTGAGGCCTGCGGCCTTTGTTTTGTTTTTTTAGTTTTCAATATCGCATATGCGATATATAGCACCTTCGATATATATCGAGTGAATAGATTCATTTCATGGCCTCTCTATCTTGTTATGCTTGAATGCATTTTAATTAAGATTTAAATAAGCTTCACTTAAGAATTCATTATTCAATTATTTATAAATTTATAAATCACTCAAATTTTATACTTCTTATCACTTTTTGTTTCTTTATTAAATACTATTTGTTTTATATATTTTTTCTTAGTTTAATATTTGTGTTATACTTTAAATGGATGTTTATAAAAATATGGTAATTAGTTTAATGTTTAATATTTATTTAACAACTACTCATCTTTACAAAAACAAGTAATTAACTACATTTATAAATATTCACCCACCACTTAATCTATGATTGTGCTAGTTTATTCTTACTAATATAGTATTTTTCAAAGTAAATTCATTTCAATTATTTTTAAAACTAAAATTCAATGAAACTATCCCTAACATTATTTCTAATTAAATGTTATAATATACACACAACTCATCATATTTTAATTCATTTTTAATAAAATGTTAAGATAATGTTAAATGTTTTTAGCATTATTATTTTACATTTATATTAAATATTATTTTTATTTTAAATGATGATACTTTGCATTACAAACGTTAATTGGTATAAAATTAATTATTTTTTTGTGGCGATTAGTATCATATATTTATATTAAATATTATTTTTATTTTAAATTTATGATACTTTGCATTACAAACGTTGATTGATATAAAATTAATTTTAATAAATAACATTATAAATCATAAATATATATTTAATATAAGAGGAAAATTCCATATTTTTAGTATTGAAAAATATTAAAACTAGTATTTGCACCAGAAGGTGCAAAGAAACGTAGAGAGAGTAAAAGTATTGAATCTTTACCACAACAAATCATTTGCAATAGACTTTTCGTGTTAGCATTGTTAGTTTATATATTTTACGTGTTTTACCATGTTCTTTGGGATATTTGTGTTGGATTTGTGACAATCAAATATTCCGTAATAGGATAAGGGGGGTCACAGAAATCAATATGATACAATAAGGTAGTCTTCGTCACATTAACACTCTAACAATTTGCATAAATATAATGTAATAAAAATAAAAGAATAATGTAACGGAAATAAAGGAAAGGCTCTAAATATAATAAATATTTTCATCTTTTTATCTTTGTATTTATTTATCATTGTG
The DNA here is from genome assembly GCA_001517045.1 of Pseudotsuga menziesii. Classification (NCBI taxonomy): domain Eukaryota; kingdom Viridiplantae; phylum Streptophyta; class Pinopsida; order Pinales; family Pinaceae; genus Pseudotsuga; species Pseudotsuga menziesii. The sequence continues at coordinate 42,241 of LPNX010265878.1, read as the reverse complement.
TTCTCAAATATTTATAAGTTTGTATTGTTTGAGATAAAAAAATATTTTGGTTTAGGTCGGCATTATTGGTCTATGTAGATTTCTTTGTTTTCAATTTTTGGATCCTATAAAATTACTTTGTGGATAAATTTTAATTTACTAATAAACAACATATTACATTTTAACCTGTGACTTTGTGGGAATTATAATTATTATTATGAATTTTTATATTCTAAAATTGTGAAAAACTAACATGATTTATTTATTTATTTATAAAATGTATACTCTTAAATAAAATTCAAACTTCTTAACTAAAATTCCAATTTGAACAAAACTAGCCATAATTCTAAAGTTAAACCCATAATTTATCATTAGATTTAACCTTTGACATATGAGAATTTCAGAAGCATAGCTTTTAAATTACTCTTGAGCTAAGTTTTGTTTTCTTTTCGACCAGAAGCAGTTTCATACATTCACAGTTGCATGCGATCAATATTGAAGTCTATGTTCTTGACCGATATTTTTGCTTTAATTTACAAACAGAGATGAGAACAATTTGAGAAACTATTGGGCATTCAAATATATTGGGAAGGGAGATCATTCAAAGATGGATCTTCTATGGAACACAGAACAAGTAAACAACAAAGTCCCAAGCTTATTATGGATCTTGAAGTGATTGTTAAATTTTCTTCTTGGCAAAGTTTTGCAAAAAGTTTGTGCGAAAATTTGTTTTATAACTGCAATAAAATATCAAGAATAAAAATTTATTGTGTATCATAAATTCTAATTCGGAAAACATAAATCACTTCATATTTATAAATGATGCATTGCAAATTATATCAAAATATGTAAATGTCATGCATAATTTATAAATATGAAGTGATTTATGTTTTCCGAAATAGAATTCAGGATACACTATAAATTGTCCTTCTGCAACTTCACTTTCACAAAATCGCACAAACATTTATTTCATTCCGTATCCCAAATCCGCATCCTGAAATTTCGGAATACGGGTTGCGGGATGGAAAACTTCCAAATAAATGTCATGTATGATTTTGCACGAAAGGACAATTTATAGTGTATATACATAAATGTCATGCTCGACCCTAAATATATTACAGTAATTGTGAATAGTATATAATTGTACAATGTAGTTTTGGCAAGCTGGAAGATGCAATGAAAGCATTAATTGTCATAGTTTTAGAATGATGATCCGTTTTTAAAAAATATAAAAACAAGTGTGAAAGAGATGCAACAATCTAGCGCAACAAAAGAAACTATGCAAGAGGATTTCCAACCAAAGAATAATGTTAAGAATCCAATAAATGGATGTAGAAAACAACCGGGTGTTTGAGTAAAGCTGAATAAGCGTTACGGCAGGAGAGCAAAATCCATAGACAAGTAAAGTACGATTGCCAAATGATCTCAACGGTAGAAATATGAAAGTGCATAAGTTGTGGGTGGAAGGGTAGGACTTGGATCAAGAATTTTAATATCATTTGATAAAGCATATCAAAATAAAATTTTTATAGGTTTATAGGTAAAATCAATGATAGAGGCTATTAGTGACATGTTAAATTTAATTATCAGTTTGCAAGCTTTAAATTTAATTACGCCGATTTAAACAATGGAGACAAGTCCCAAATATTCTTTGTTGGTCTAGCGAATGGAATTTTGCCACGTGGTTGCAAGTTTATTAATGGTTCTGTCATACGGTGGCTGCAAGTTGATTAATGGTTATGTCATACGGTTCTTCCTTGCCTTGTTCACTAAGTTTCGTTGTAAGCTGTTGTGATACTGTTAGTGAAGAGAAGACGATTAGCCCTGGAAAAAATAGTTCCAAAGGATGAAGGTTTTGATTTGTTTGCCAGGGAAAACTCTTCCAATCTTAGTGTTTCTTTACCATTTTTTGGGGTAAGAAGATTGTTTGATAATAGCAGTGCTCCTAGTGATAACAACAATAGCAACAATGATCCTTATGGTTTCTTCAATGCTCATTTAAATCCATCCAGGACGATTAACATTTATACTTTTTAAATTTTTGACAAATTTTCATTGAGAAGAGGACTTCCTTTGGAAACGTTGGGATTTTGGGGATTGCCTGGTCATTTGGGAGAATGATATTTGTGTTGGTTTACTGCACTGCAGGTATTTTAGGTTAGACATTTTACCCCGATGGATTGTACCTTTTTTTGGTTGCGGAGGTTATGACTGTGCAGATACCTGAGCACTTAGGCTTTTCAAGATTCAAAGGAAATTTAATATCTGCAAAGGTCGGGCATAGAATTGTGCTCTTTTACGTTTTTCATTTTTAAATGGTTCTGTCATACGGTGGCTACAAGTTGATTAACGGTTATGTCATACGGTTCTTCCATTCCTTGTTCACGAAGTTTCTTTGTAAGCTGTTGTGATATTGTTAGTGAACAGAAGACGATTAGCCCCGGAAAAAATATATATATTGCCAGGATATTCTGCCTTTCCCTTTAACATAATAATTAATCCCCTGGTGATTAGTTAAAAAGCCAAAAAAAACAAAAAAATATGTTTAAAAAGTTTAAAAACCACATTACTGTTAATACAGCTCCAATAAAATGGCCCATACGGCCCCTATGAATCCAACGGACAAATGCTCACGCTTTTAATTGCTCATACGTCCACCGGCAACCGGCTGCGGGTGACAAAACCCGCCCACCCACCAACCACGTGCTCCCCTAATTCATTGAAATCATCTCCATCTCCATCTCCATTTAGCAGCAAATCTAGGGCCAATTTCCGTCTATTGCCTGCCCTTTAGCCAAAATAGAAATCCACGAACTTGACGCCGTTTACTACAGTAAAATAAATATAAAGAAAATGGAAGAAAATCACTTATCTATCAATATTTTCTTTTACATAGTAACTATTTAAGAATATTTTTGTAGGTACAGCGCGCCCATGGTTAATCAGTATATATTTTAGATAGCCGTTAGTAATATACAAGTTTCCACAGTTTGCATACCACTCACATAGAGATTAGAATATCGGATGGTCCGTCTTAAGAAGTGCATCCACCATCCTTGGGTACCTGCTATGCATACAAAGATAAACCATTCTGACAACTGAAAGAATGAATTTACTCTAAATATGAAACCCTAATGGAGAAGAAGCTCACCTCGGACTTCAGGTTTTGAACCGTCGTCGAAACAGTTATCATATTTGAGATAATCTATACCCTGTAGATGCAAAATGCATGAGCCACTACTTCCCAATATTAATATTTATGTTTTCTTCTACCAAATCTTAACTTCATACAAACTAAAGAATATTTCTGAAATACCCATTCTGAAATTCCCGTTCAGCCAATGTCCGGATGTCTTCTTCCTCAAATCCTAATGAGCCAGGTTGCTTTTGACATGTATATTGCGTAAAGCCAAAACCCCACATCAGGAAATGGGTTTATTAATGGAAGTTTAAAAACCTGATATCAAGAAAGGTCTTGAAGGATATTAACTGAGCTCAAGTGAGATCATGAATGCGTTTTAAAGTTCAAGAACAGGAAAGCTTTGTTGAACTTACCCTACATCTGAATATATGCCAAGCTTCAGACCCTTCTCATGCACATAGTCAGCCAGGGCCTTAATGCCGAATGGAAATGTCAAAGCACGAGGAACCAACTTTCCCTGTAGACATAGACATCTATATTACATTCTCTCATTGTTTGGATTTAATAGCAAACAGAAATGACAATTATTTTAGTAATAAAAATGCAAGAATTACATGATACCAATATTTTTTCTCCAAATTCTTGTGAATGTAATTAAAACTTTATTCGGTTCCTTAATTGCATTTAAATTGTAAGTTTGAAATTAACTATGCATTTTATTCGAGAGTCTTCCATTTCCTTTTTGTAGTAGAACGTTTAGTCAGACCTTTCAGAACCCTAGCTCAGGTAATATCTTTTAGTACCAACCTTTCAGTATTCTTGAACAATTTTCATTGAGAGGCAGACTTCCTATGGAAACGTTGGGATTTTGGGGATTGCCTGGTCATTTGGGGGAATGATATTTGTGTTGGTTTACTGCACTGTAGGTATTTTAGGTTAGACATTTTTCCGGATCGATTGTACCATTTTTTTTGCTGCGGAGGTCATGACTGTGCAGATACCTGAGCAATGAGGGTTTTCAAGATTCAAAGGAATTTAATATCTGCAAAGGTCGGGCATAGAATTGAGCTCTTTTACGTTTTTCATTTTTGGGGTACTGTAGGACATCATAGCAGTGTTTGAGCTCAACAAGAACAACAAGGATCAAATTTCGACATCTTCAGCGCACCACACTTACTCCTGCCATCTGGAAAAATCGTATATGGTTCTTAAAGTATTCCATGGCTCCAAGTATCAAAGGTTAATGAAAGGCTACTTCGAGAACAGTTTTTTGTTTTCAATTGTTCTTCTCAAGGCTCTGCCCTTCTATGAGCGAGGGTTTTGATCCCAAAAGGTTGTGTATTGTTACAGAGATTTCCGCGCCAGGGATTTATCTTACGTTATATTGTAAAGTATTTTTGTTATAATTCAGTCTCAAAGTGAACAAAAGAGATAATTAAGAAGTTTCTCTCTAGATGTGTAATTGTTAGAGACGGTTCTATCATCTGTAGCGTTGTTATTTATAAATGAAGAATGAGGACGAACCTCTTTCTTAGTCATATTTCGGCCGCTGCAGTCATGACATTATTATAATCCCCACTTCTTCGTTCCTTTGAAAAATATTGTTAGACTTCCCACCATCTATTTTGTTCAGGTAGTTCTTTCAATGTATTTAGCTTCATACTCTTGCTTTCTGCTGAAGTACATAACCAACATACCATTTACAGCAATAAACTTCGATCTGCATGCAGTTGCGTGATCAAAACTGTCAATTCCTTGTAACTTAAACCAAGCATTGATGTCTCTGTCGTAAGCTTGGATGCTCATTTCATTTCCAAGTCAATCCTCCTTTAATTAACAGTGACAAGTGATTATCAAATGGTGGAGAGTAAAACCACTCATTGAAAACAATGGATAAATTTTCTGAATTATAAATAAAACAAGCATATAGTAATTCAAATCCACATATAAGCATGTATTCATTTTCAGATCTCCACTGTATTGGGTAACTGAAAAAATGAAATCCAAATAATTTCAATGTATGCCAAATAATTAATTACAATGTATGCCATAAAATCTTTTTAATAGTTGAAGTATTTTTTGTTTTGAAATTTTATATTTGAAGTATTTTTTTGTTTTTAATTTAATATATGTATGTTATTCATATAAAAGCTAATTGATTTAATTATTAAGTAGATAATATGTTATTAATATATATTACAAGTGTTAATTTTAACCATGGGAGTGTTAATTTTAACAATGGATGAAATGCTGAATTATAATGGCGAAGAGAGCGAGGGAGCGAGGGATTACTGGTATGAGGGCCTGTGAACTTGATGCAGTTGTGGTTTGATTTTTCTGGTGGAGACATACATTTATATGGACCACTGGATGGTTTCATCTTTTCTCCTATTTTGGCCGGGATGGGGCTCATTTAGCTGGTTCTTTGTGGAGACTTCCATGACTTGTTCAGACTCAGTCGTTCGGTCTGTTATTTGATGCAGCATCACTTCTGAAGGGCATTTTTGGAACTTTGCTGTGTACTGTGGTGGCGTCTTCAGACCAGTGGCGTTGTGGTGGATACCCTTCGGGTATTTTGATTTACTTGTTGGGTTTGCGGGTGACTGGACTGGTTTTTGGTTGTTTATGACTATGTGGTTGGTGCATGCACTTGCTTGTATTGGAGGGGGTATATATTGAAGTTGCTTTCAGTGGGCACTTTCTGAGGATTTTTTACTTCATTGTTGGATTGTTTGGGCTGGCGGTTGGACCGGCGCTGGCACATTTAGCTGGTTCTCTGTGGAGACTTCCTTGACTTGTTCAGACTCAGTCGTTCGGTCTGTTGATTGAGGCAGCATCATTTCTGAAGGGCATTTTGGAACTTTGCTGTGTTTTGTGGTGGCGTCTTTAGACCGGTGGCGTTGTGGAGGATACCTTTCGGGCATTTTGATTTATTTGATGGGTTTGCGGGTGACTGGACGGGTCACTGGTTATTTTCTTACTATGCGGTGGATGGCATAATTGTGGATTGGTGGGGTCTGGTCTTTTTTCCTCTCCCGCTCTGGATCATTTTGAATTCTCTATGGTGGGTGGTGGTTGTTACCATTAATGCATGGCATTGATCGTTGGGGTGGATTTGGATAATTGTGTCACCTTATCTGCTGTGCATTTATGGGATGGACTCTCTGTATTATTTCCCGTGTGACGTGGAATGCTGACTTTTACGTGGCTATTAGTTTCACTTGTATCTGATTTGTACTTGGTTTGTCTTGGGAGGGCAACCGGTGGCATACATTGATTACGGTTGTTGGGGGGTAGATTTCCTTTTAAGGATATTGCCGTCGTGCCCTCTCGGTGGCGTTTTTTTGTGGCGATTTACTTTACGAAGTACTTGGGTACTGGAGGAGCTTTCGACACTTGGACTGCGGTGTTTATGTTTGATGTAACTTATTGGGCAGGTGGTTATTGAAGATGGCGGATCAGCATCCTTCGCAGACAGTTGGCGGCTCGGGGAATGTGAGGGAAGGGATGAGCTCCGTAGCTCATATAAATGCGAATTGGAGGCAACATGTGCCATTTCCTTCGAAGGAGAAGGACCGTCATAGAAGAAAACTTAAAGCACATAAGATTAGAGCTGGGATGGAAAGACTCACCCTTGGCAAAGATCTTCCAATCGACACTTGAGGTGCAGAGTTATGCGCAGAGGGCACTTGTTGGGAGGATTGAATTTGTGCGGATCACCAGAGCAGCGATGTTGGCGTGGATGAGAGAGGCTTGGGTTCCTATCATTGGGTATATGCCGAGATTCACCTTTCTACTTAACGGCTGGTGCTCGTTCCATTTCTTGGAGGAACTGGATGCTATTATTATATTGCGTGGCATTTGGTTGATTAAGCACGGGTCCCTTATGCTGAGTAGGTGGCATGTGGGTTTCGACCCTGTCACTGATCCTATCAGAAAGAGGCATTTGTGGTTTCTGATGCTGGGTTTTCCTATCCAGTGGTGGAAGTGGGATATCATTGTGAGGATTGCAAATTCAGTTGGTAGATTTATCTTCCTGGATGATAAAACCTTGGTTACGGGGGACATGAAGATGGTGGCTGTTCTGGTTGAATTTAATGTTACTATTGGATTGCCTGAGGTAATTGAGATCACCTGCGGTTCCCAGGTGAGGGTTCAGAGGCTGGATTACTAGCGTGTGCCGTTCAGATGTCACCTGTGTAGATGTACGGGTCATTTGAGGGACGAATGTCCGGATGGGATCGTTGTGGAGCAGCGGAATTCTCCTGACCTGGCGGAGCTTTGTCATAAGAGTGGAATGACCGACATCATTGGTAAGTTGATTACTACTAAACCTGAACTCTCTTTTCTTGAATCAGCTGAGATTGAACTATTACAATCTGTCATAGCACCACTAGCAAAGAATGTGCTTGGACATTGTGGGGCTGCATCACTGGAGGGTCATTTGGATTCTGGTGATCCTTTTGTTGTTGTGGTGGCGGGGACTTCAAAAGGTACTGAGGGGGGACCGGTACCTATTGAGAACAGGGTAGATGTTTTGCGCAATGGTTATCATTCACTTTTGAATACTCCCTCGGAAGACCTGGGCCAGGGTCTTTCGACGACAAATGAGGTGGTTGCGGATTTGGAAGTGCACCAGGAGGAGGCTATGAGAGGGAATTTATCGGAATTATATGATAATATATCTGATAAGCAACTGTGGTCTTTATTTGATGGGGAGCATGGGGATGGTCCTGAGAGACCTGGGGGAGATTACTGTAAAACTCCTCTGCAGTGTTTTGCACAAAATCCTGAGTCGCAGTCTAGTGCCTGTCCTATACAATCCATTCGGTCAAATGTCACACTCCGGAAAGGGAAGAAGAAGCAGTGGGCATGACAAAAAGGGGGTAATAACTCACCGGGGCCTACATTTCCTACTATGAGCAGTCTGGACCTTTCTGTGGCTGTCACCTCTTCGAGGGATCTTAGAGCAATGTCCCTGGGAAAGGGTTCTAAATGATACTGAAGACCTATAATGTAAGGGGATTGGGAGGCCTCCCCAAGAGAAGGGCGCTCCGTGAATATATTCTTTCCAATTCTGTTTAAGTTCTATTTCTACAGGAGACTATGGTACCTGCATCGGTTGCTTGTGAGAATTTCCTTATGATTTGCCCTGACTGGATTGTCACTGCCACGGACTCTAATGGTTTCTTTGGGGGACTATTATCGGCCTGGGATCCTCGATTTGCCCGTTTCAGATCTTTTTGTACTCCTGGGGGTATTCTATTGGAAGGGCATTTCAAAGGATTTGATGGGGTACTAAAACTCCTCAACGTCTATGGGCCATATAAGGACAAGCAGAGATTTTGGGACCACATTTCCCAGCTGGGACTACTCAATTTGGAGAATTTGATATTGGGAGGAGATCTAAATTTTACATTGGGACCTTCGGAGGTTTGGGGTGGTAGACAGGGTGATGACCCTTTATGGTATTATCTTGCTGATTTGTTTCATTCGGTGGAACTGGTGGATGTTATTGCAGACTTTTCATCACCTACTTGGCATAATGGAAGGGAGGGAGTGGGACATGTTGCGAAGAGACTGGACAGATTTTTGATTAGTAATAAGCTAATGGAGAAGATTGACAGATATAGGACCTGGGTGGATTATTCTAAGCTGTCAGATCACTGTCCGGTGTCATTACAATTGGAATTTGATGTGCTCAAGATCAATCTCCCGTTTAAGTTCAATCGGGTCTGGCTCGAGGAGGAGGAGTTTCGAGCCTTTATCAGGGACTCTTGGGCTGATATGAACCATTTAGAATGTGAACCTGACTGCAGAAGGTTTATGATGAAATTAATATTTCTTAAAAGACTGGTTATTAATTGGGAGAGGAAGAGAAAGGCGAAGAATCGATTGGAGCTTAATTAAGTCGAGGAAACGATTGCATTATTAAATGAGAAGATTATGAAAGGATCAGGGGTGGATGAGGATAGAAAGAGATTGTCAGATACCATTGACAGTAGGAACCATCTGGTTCACATAAAGGCGGAGACTCTACTTCAGAAGAGCAGGGTAAGGTGGATGGCTGAAGGGGACAAAAATACACAGTTTTTCCATAAAATGGCAAATCATAGAAGGATACAGAATTCTATCTGGGCATTGGAAGATGACACAGGAGTAAAGATCTATAAACAACTTGATCTGTGCAATGCTGCGAAAGATAAATTTGAAAAATTTTATGAGGAAGCGGGTGAGAGGAACATATTGGATCAGCTGGAGGTGACTAGAATTTTCCCCAGGTTCTTTGAGTAGGATGAAGGAATGGAGATTTTTAACACCATTAATGCATCTGAGATTAGGGATGTACTTAATCTTTTTTAAAAAGACAAAAGCCCGGGGCCTAACGGGTGGACGGTTGAATTTATACTGTGTTTTTTTGATCTTTTCGAGAAAGATCTGGTAGCCTTGGTGGAAGATATTAGGGTGAATGGGCAAGTACCTAGCATACTGAATGCTACCTTCATAGCATTAATTCCGAAGACTGATAAGCCACTCACCTTTGATGATTTCAGACCGATTTC
>LPNX010265878.1:5751-32275 GCA_001517045.1 Pseudotsuga menziesii | reverse complement strand
GATGTGGAAGAGGACTTAGGCAGGGCTGCCCATTGTCCCCTATATTATTTCTGCTGATTATCGAGGGACTGAGTAGACTTTTAACAGAGGCTAGAACCTGTGGCAGGATTAAGGGTGTTCTCTTCAATTTGGCACTTGCTCTGACTCATATACTTTTTGTTGACGATGTGATCATTTATGGGACTGGGGATGTTGAGGATTGGACAGAGATTAACAGAATCTTGAATCTCTTCTGTCGTGCATTTGGTATGCAATTAAACTTGGATAAATCTTGTTTCATTTTCCATAAACATGTATGTGATGTGAAGGCAGCTATTATGGAAATCATACCGGTAAAGACTTCGGCTATTGGGGATGGTATTAAGTACCTGGGATGTTTACTGAAGCCAAATGGTTATTTAACTAAAGATTGGATGTGGTTGCTGATCAGAGTGGAGAAGCGGATTAGAAACTGGAATAATAGGTGGTTGTCGTTAGGTGGGAGATTGATACTGATTAAAGCAGTACTCATGAGCATTCCGGTGTACTGGTTGGCGATGGGGCTGATTCCGTTGTCCATTATTTCTCGTATGAACAGTTTGATTGCAAGATTTTTGTGGTCGGGCAGTTTACAGAGGAACAAGATTCATTTGGTTAGTTGGAAAAGATTATGTTCTCCTTGGAAGGCTGGGGGATGGAATATCAAGGACCTTGCACTATTTAATGTAGCTATTCTATTGAAGACGGGATGGGGAGTTATTTCACAACCGGGGCTCTGGCGCTCCATATTGCGGGCCAAATACTGGAAAGAAGACTCGGTAGAAGGGTGGATCAGGTATGAACAAAAGGAACAGGTAACTGGATCACTATTATGGAGGAGTTTTAACAAGCAGTTTTACAGAATTAAAAACTGGTTAGCCTGGAAATTGGGGATTGGAAACAAAGCTCTGATTGGTATTGACCCGGTGGTTGGATGTAAAATTGATTTTTACCTGCCATCACATATCATTAGGTGGATTCACTCTCAGGATATCTGGTATTTCTATCAGATCCGATCTGGGAGAGTGGAGGATTACAACTGTGGGTATTGGATGGATAGCAATCTACTTGGCATCACCGGGAGAGACGCTACCATTTGGAATCAATATGTGTCTGAACTTGAGAAGAATGGCATCCAATTAAGGGATAATGAGGACACACTGGTGTGGGACAGAGGCAAAACTGGATCGATTACTGCTGAAGAGGTTTACTGTACTGTGATTGATGAGGTTCGCCTGACTACTGGTATTTGGTGGCATAAGATTATTTGGCGGTGGAATGCACCATTAAAGATTATCTGTTTCCTTTGGCTGGCACTCAGCAGTCGCATTCTCACTTGGGATGTACTTTGTAAAAGGGGTTACACTGGACCTAACATATGCCTGCTGTGCATGGAAGCTGCTGAAACGGTGGATCATCTTTTTTGTCACTGCACTTTTTCTTTGAAGGTCTGGAGATTGTTGATGTTACATTATGATTTTCCTGATGACTGGGGTGGTGGATCACTGGATTACTGTCTCTATGAGTGGCAGAAGTCACATATATTATACAAAACTTTACCTATTTTCTTCATCTGGGTATTGTGGAGGTATAGGAACTCAATCATATTTGAGGACTGTAAATTGCCATTAAATGCTATCATGAGCTGGATCATTATATTATACAGCCATTTTCCAAATGTTTCGATTAGTAGGAAGAAAGTTGGCATACATCACCCTCCATTACTTCCGAGTGGTATCGTGGGTACATTTGATGGAGCTGAGCAAGGAGGTTATTGTGGAGGAGGGGGGACTTTGACTGTGGCAAGAAATCATGTTTTCCATTTTTGGCTGGGTTTGGGATCTGGTACGAATACTAAGGCAGAACTGGTGGCACTTTGGGAATTACTCAGATTGGCGAGAGAACTGAATATTGAAAACATAAGCATTCTGGGTGATTCGATGGCTATTATTGGCTGGGCCAATAAGGTTCATCCCATACGAAACAACAAAATTTTTGGATGGCTTAACAGGACTGCTGAGATCATAGACACTTATCAGCATATATATTTTCAGCATCTTCATAGGGAACATAACACTACTGCTGATAGACTATCCAAAAGGGGCTTAAGGATAAATGAAGGTTACATCTTTATTGAAGAATTTTTGGAGGGCAGTAGGTGTTCTTGTCGAAGTACCAGATACTTTTAACTTGGATATTGGATAGTTTATATGGTACTAGTTTTTGAGAAGTTGATTGTGTTTAGAACAACTGAACTATCTTTATTTTGTTTTTCATATAACAGTACTGATATGTATATTGTGGTGAACGTTTTTATTATAACTGTATATGTAGCTACTTTGGATAGCAAAGAAGTAGTTTGAATGTGGATGAAAAGTACTTGGATGTATACTGAAACCATTGTATGGATAAGTCACCTTTGATTTCTAATAGAAATAGCAAGGGACTGTTTTTTCCCTTTACGTGAAAAAAAAAACCATGGGAGTGTTTTATTTGCAAGTTTTCTATCCCCAACCCACAACCCGAAATTTCGAGATGCAGGTTGTTGACACACCATACTTCCAAAAATGCTTCAGCTAAACTTGCAAATAATATATTACTATTAAATTACTTGCAAAGTTTTTCTTCAATGTACATATTTTTTGAGAAAGTTTAAAAAAATATCACTGTTGCTGATAGTGCTGTTAGTTTCAAAATTCTATTTATTTTTAGGTTTCAATTTTTTCAGATTTAATTTCATATTTTCAAATCTTATTTTCTTAAAAGATATTGGTTTATAGGGGAAATTTTGCTTAAAATTCTTTGTAAGAAAGGTACAAATAACAATGTTATGTATTTATGAAATAAATCTATTTTTATTTTTATTTTTCATTGTTCACCCATTTTGAGCATGACATAATGGGAATCTCGGCTCAAAACTACCTAGCCCTTCAAAATCCAGCATGACATACATGCCTTTATCTTCCGCTGCTTTGTTTTCCCATGGATGATATCACAATAATCTCAGCGTCCCAGTTACTAAAAACTGTGTCATAAATACGAGAAGTAATCAAATTTGTTAGAGATAAGCTGTTTGTATAACTCAGTTCCGGTGGCATTTGAAACCCATCCCTGAGGGCCAGCAGTCCATTGTTTTCTGCTCAGGATATTTGGATAGGAACAAGGCAAGCTAGATTGCGAATCCATGTTCCCATATCCTTAGTTTCCAAGCTCGATAGATCAACCAAACCGCGAGATATCCATTGTTCAAATCTTTTTACATAATTTACTGTGAAAGGCTCATAATTTAACTGCTATTGTGACAGGCTGATGAGGTAAACTAATACTAATACTAATGTCACGGGTTGATAATGTAGCTGCTGCTGCTGAAATAAAGTATGTATGAAAAATAGTTTGGTTACATTTTAATTGTTTTTAATTTGTTTTGAGCTATTCACAAAAAATTAGGGTTTCTGAATGATATCATTAGCTTTTATGTGCATATGAATCAATGTTGGTTATTAGATATTTTATTATGAAGATAAATATAAAATAATATTGTTACTGTTAAAAGCATTCATGTCTGAGGAATATATCAATTATCCGTCACACATCCCTGGAAAGAAAATATATTAGTAAATCCAGTAATTTTATATATTTTTCTTTTCTTTTGTAATGCACATCATAAACATCCTTGTAAATGTGCTCAATACAAATTTGCAATCCTCCAATCCTAACGCTTATCAGATATAAAAGTTTCTTTCAGGGACATTTCGTATTCCATTGCTATGTCGATGAGACGGTCAGTGATACTCCTATACAGGAGTTATGAGATTCATGCACCTTTATCAAAATGATATGCCTATAGAGGATTCTATGCAAATCATATTATATATAATATTATTAGAAAATACAATATACAACGACATCATCTTGTTTAAACAATTAAAAGGAAAAATATTTGTTATTAATGCTCACAACTGACCAAACCAATCCCACAAGACTCAAAACAATGTGGGGATGCAAATAGGTATTTCGTGTCCTATATATTTACCCATAAGATGAAGTCTAACACAAGAGATTTACTCAATGAATTCCTTAAATAAATGCAAGCATATGTAAAACAAAATTTGTAGGAATTGCATATACAAAAACAATCTGTTCTCTAAATTAAGGAAATTCAACTTTATGATGCTTGAACTCATCTTTCGAGATCCAAATACCTTCCGAAAATTGTCATTTATATCAACATCCTTTGTGCACATCAATAGTTGGATACGATTATTTGAGTGAGTTTTTAACAATTAGTTCTACCTTTTTTTGGAACAAAGAATGTATCTGCTTCTCTGGCACACCCAGTAATTACATACAGAATTTTGGAAACACCATACAGCAAAATTGTGTCGGAATTCCATTGTCTTTAAATAGATCGACCCGTTAGTCAGCACCTTAAAATATTAATTTTAAACTTTTATTCAATGTCTATGATCTTGAATATGAAAAGAGGCAAAATAGCGTACTTTGTGAAAACAAACCAAGCTCTCATAATACATTTGGAGAATGATAACAGATAAATGCTCTTATCTTTCTATCATTGTGAAATTGTTTTCTTCAAGTAACCTACCTGTTCTTCATAATCAATTGCAATCATCTCAAACGTCAGTAAACAGATTTTCCACCATACTTGAACTGTATCACGTCAAATGATACATATTTCCAATTCGGCCTTTGCTACACTGAAACTATTAAGGATTCAATCTCTTATATTGCTAACTCTATGGAATTTTTCACAAGCATTAATATCTGGAGAGATAAGGAACCTCTTGAAAGCCTCAGGCTTTAACCCAAGTTGAAATGCTCTGATCATGATACTCACCTACATATAAAAGAGATTTTTTAGCCCGGTCCTCTACTCCTTAAATTATGAATGAAAGGTAGTTAACCTTTTACTTGCAACATATCAGCAACATAATAATAATGTGAGAGAAGTAACGATATTTTTCGTAGCATATCATAGAATAATTTGGTGTGGATGCACTAAAGCATGCCATCTTAAATTACTTTATAATAGCATGTGCATAACATCCCACGATTTCAAATCGAATGCTGCTGTTGCCTTTGTCTCGATTGGAACCATCCATAGATAACATCCTACGCGTAATATTTTAATCCATATAGACGTTTTTGTAATGGTGTCATAAGAAGCCCACCCACTGAATAGTATTTCTAATCTTTGTTGCAAGGCTTATAAAAACAACGCTCATCCCTAGCTGGCCTTCAAGGTCTCTTTTGGATGTGAACAGTTCAAAAATTAGTTATCTTCCATATCTAAGAGGCCCGCTTTCAGTATGGGGTCCTTCAATCTTGTAGATAACATGACCAACATGATAACCCCCTGTAAATTTGACCTCTGACCCTAAAAATATGAGCTTCTTATCACAATCTTTGCGTGCTAAGATCTTAGTCAACTCTTTGTGCAGTTGATCAAACCTATCAATAGAACGAGAGCCACATAATTCTTCATGATGTTGTGAGGACGAAGTCCCATGGGAAGCAATTTATAATTACGGGAAGCAATTTATTTAAATGATTTTGGTGCGTGTTTTCGCAACCCATCCTACAATTTGCGGGATGCGGAATGCATAAACGATTGAATAAACTTTTGATGGTTTTGTGATCCCGCATCCCGCAATTGCAGAGTGCGGGTTGCTGGATGGTAAATAAATCTTAAAACCCACGTGTGACTTTGCATCCCGTAGGATTTAATTGCAAGATTTAATCTGACCGTTCATCTATTATAATCCTAAATTGCTTGGAGGAATTTGTCTTCCTCTCTGTGCAAGTTTTCATGTAACAGTCTCACAGTTTCTTCATAAATATGAATGTAAGCTATTTCACGGTTTCTTCTCTATGCAATAGGCAATGAGACCCTTATAAATCTGAATGTATGCTATTTCACGGTTTCTTCTCTATGCAATAGGCAATGAGACCTTTATAAATCTGAATAAAGTTTACTATGGCTTGTGTATTTCTAAAAGTACCCTATTTTGCCTCTTTTCATATTCAAGATCATAGACATTGAATAAAAGTTTGAAGTTAATATTTTAAGGTGCTGACGAACTGGTCGATCTATTTAAAGACAATGGAATTCCGGTACAATTTTTCTTTATGGTGTTTCCAAAATTCCGTATGTAATTACTCGGTGTGCCGGAGAAGCAAATGCATTCTTTGTTCCGAGAAAAAAGGTAGAACTAATTGTTAAAAGCTCACTCAAATACTCGTATCCAACTATTGATGTGCACAAAGGATGTTGATATAAATGACAATTTTCCGAAGGTATTTGGATCTAGAAAGATGAGTTCAAGCAAGATAAAGTTGAATTTGCTTAATTTAGAGAACATATTGTTTTTGTATATGCAATTCCTACAAATTTTGTTTTACATATGCTTGCATTTATTTAAGGAATTCGTTGAGTAAATCTCTTGTGTTAGACTTCATCTTATGGGTAAATTTATAGGGCATGAAATACCTATTTGCATCCCTACATTGGCATTGTTGTAGGTTGTACTTTTGATTCTTGTTGGATTGGTTTGGTCAGTTGTAAGCATTAATAACAAATATTTTTCTTTTTAATCATAAACAAGAGGATGTCGTTGTATACTGTATTTTCTAATCAATATTATATGTAATATGATTTGCATAGAATCCTCTGAACTCTGAATTTATTAAGCATTCAAAGGGATAATAAAAATCAGGCTATAGGCAGATCATTTTGATAAAGGTGTATGAATCTCATAACTCCTGTATAGGAGTATCGGGATGAATTGATTGTGTCATCGACATAGCAATGGAATACAAAATGTTCATGAAAGAAACTTTTATATTTGCGTTAGGATTGGAGGATTGCAAATTTGTATTGACCACATTTACAAGGATATTTATGATGTGCATTACAAAGAAAGAAAAATATATAAAATTACTGGATTTACTAATATATTTGCTTTCCAGGGGATGTGTGAGGGATGATTGATATATTCCTCAGACATGCATGCTTTTAGCAATAACAATCTTATTTTATATTTATCTTCATAATAGAATATCTAATAACCAACATTGATTCATATGCACATAAAAGCTAATGATATCATTCAGAAACCCTAATTTTTTGTGAATAGCATCAATACCCCTGGCTCAAAACAAATTAAACAATTAAAATGTAACCAAACTATTTTTCATACATACTTTCTTTCAGCAGCAACAATAGTTACATTATCAACCCCTGACATTAGTAGTAGTATTAGTTTACCTCATCAGCCTGTCACAGTAGCAGAAGTAGCGGTTAAATTATTAGCTTTTCACAGTAAATTATGTAAAAAGATTTGAACCATGGATATCTCGCGGTTCGGTTGATCTATCGAGCTTGGCAACTAAGGCTATGGGAACATGGATTCACAGTCTATCTTGCCTTGTTCCTATCCAAATAGACTGAGCAGAAAACAATGGACTATTGGCACTCAAGGATGGGTTTCAGATGCCACCAGAACTGAGTTATACAGACAGCTTATGTCTGACAAATTTGATTCGTGAATCTGGAAAGAAAGGAATGGTTTTACCTTTTCAACCTTTGGCGATGGCCTTTGAAAATGCCAATTAGTATGTAGACATGCCCTCGGTGTGTTAATCGTCCCATCTCTTTGAATTAATTACTGTAAGCAAATAGGGGAACTACTGTTGCTCCCGTGGAAGGCGATGGTGAACATATGTGTAAAGGAGATGGCCCAAATATATGAGTATACCTAGTGCTGAAGTTGAGCCTGTAATGAGGAAGAGGCCCCAGAAGCTCTCCATGTTTAGTCGTGGGTTCGAATTTGCTTGTGACCCTGCGTTGCTGCAGTCTATGTTACTAAAATATGCTTTCCGACTTCTCTGAGCTTCCAGGCTCTCTAAAATATCCAACAGGGACATGGACATGTCTGATACCAGTGGAGATCCCTTCGGAAATTCCTATCCATAAATAAAATCAAACTCAATGTATATTTCCAACAGCAAAAACAACTGCAATTTGTTACAAGTTAGCATTAAAAGAAAACTTTGTGGGCACGATAGGTAGTATCGCAGAACAACACTTCAGGAACACGCCAGGAAGTACTGGAGGACAACATGGGATGAAAACTTAGTGAACCTGTCAACACCCGACACATGCTCAGCAGACAACACTTGTCCATCCATCATTCGTCAAGCTACAGGGCATGTGTCGAAATTTCAATAGCTAAAGAGACGAGGAATCTTCTAAAACTAGGTCTCCATAGGAAAAGTACCTTCGACATAAAAATTGTAATCTAAAACATATAAATTTCTAAAAATAACAAAACTTTGATTTCTTAATTTATTTTATTCCCTTACAAACAAAAAGTTAGTTTCTCTATCATACTTACCAAACTTATTTCAAATACATTTAAAATTCGGCATCAACTAACTTATTAATTTAAAAAATGTAAATATGTTAGAAATAAAGCATACAAATATATTTTTAAAAATATAATATACACATAAAACATACAAATAAATTTCTAAAAATATTAACATACAAATAAATTTCTAAAAATAACTAAACGTTAATTTCCTAATTTGTTTTATTCTTTATTGCTAACAATTAGCAAAAACTTAGTTTCTATCTCACGTACCAAACTTCTTTCAAATATATTTAAAATTTTGCATCCTCACAACTAAGTTATTAATTTAAAAATGTGAATATGTTAAAATAAAAATCACTGTGACATTAATTATAAAATTTCTTTCCATACACAATAGAACCTACTTTATGACTACATCATGAATGAAAATAACGATCACATTAATTACACAACTACTTTCTAACTAGCATAATATGACTATCACATTAATTACAAAATCCACTTTCTAATTGTATCATAAATAAAAATAACTATTCACATTAATTACAAAACCACAATGTAACTGTCGTCATACAGAAGAACGAGTAAGAGGACATTCAAGCAAAACCTTCGGGGAACCATTCTATTTTTGTTTTGTTATTATATCATGATAATTGACAAGTAACAAATTCTATTTTTGTTTTGTTATTATATCATGATAATTGAAAATGTTGTTACTTGTGTTGTTTACTTTCTATTTTATTGAGTAGAATTTTTGGTTTCCTTTTAATCAAATTATTTCTAAAATAAAATTAATTAGAAAATGGACAATTTTATTTATTTATTTTAATTAAATGATATATATATAGCATTTATGAAATTTTATTTTTAATTTAAATACTAAAATAATGATTTGATATCTAGCTTAATATTAAGATTATATTTTAATAAATATTTCTTACTTATTTTTATATTAATTTTAAATTTTAAATTTTCATTTTGAAAATTTTAATTTTTGTAATATTATTAAATAAAATTAAATTTATTTTAAATAAAATATAGTTTATTATTTTTTTTTCAAACATTTAATTTAATTTTAAAATTAGTTATGTTCCTAACAATTTTATTGTCATGTTTTTAATTATTTGATTTTGAGAATAGTTACTTTTAACAGATTTAGAGATATAATTTTCCCAAACCATTTTATAAAAAATTTACTTAAAATTAATTAATACAATATCTGTTTTTTAACACGTTTCAGAATCAATTGATAAACTATTTATATTTTTACATTTTTTTAGTTAGATAATGATTAACTTGTTGGCATCCCTTCTTCCGTTTTAAATTTTTTTTGTCATTATTCTAATACATATTACCCAACTTATAATACATATTACCTATCTTATGTTTTGTTATTTTTTTATTATTATAATATATTTATATTTATATGTGTTAATAAGTTTTGGGGGAATTTTGTTATATTTCTAAAATATTAGTAATAGAAATGTTAGATTTTTATTTTTATTTTTTCAAAGTTTTATTTTAGGTTTGTTTTTTCATATTATCTAGTCTTTGGAGTATTTGATAATGTTGGATCTATTTATATATTAAAAAACATGTTTTCAATAATTTAAAATTCAAATTTTGGAAAAATAAAATATCTTATTTCAAATTATCAAATTATTTAACAAATAGATTACTCTTAAAACCAATTACTAAAAAATTAAATATATTTTAAAAATTAATATATATATATACCTTCTAGTTATTTTTGATATTTCATTGTTATTTACTTAAATTAAATAAACAAGTAAATTAAATTTTATATGAATATAATTGGGAATTGGGAATTTTAATAGGTACACAATAAATTGAGAGAAACTTGGGTTTAAAAACACTTATCAAACCTACAACATTCTCTAAACAAAGCAATTCTAAACAGAGCTCTCACTGATCACCATTGGTGAAGGATCTATAATGAATTCAAGAATTAGCACAGAGATACCAGTGAACATCTTGTAGATGTTAGGATCTGTATCAAAACTACCAATGAAGCATAAGAGAATGCTAGGTTATGGAATGGCTTATTCTTTTTAGATACTAGTGGCAACTTGAAGCTGCAGGAGAACTATTTTTAACCCAAGGGTCTTAGAAAGGGGGTGGAATCGAAACAAACTTGCTTGTTACAAGGTTGCAATGGTAGGATGGTGTGTAGCTGTTAATTCAACCATCTCTAGATTGTGCAGATAGATATGTTTCCTACACAAGTTCTTGCTTCTCAGTTATAACTCTGAAATCATACTTGTTATCATTTAGTTATATTTCTATACAGTTGTGGACAAGGTCTATTTCCTTATCATGTTTTATTTTTGGATATACCCGTATTATTATTATTTGTTTTATATCTGTATACAGTAGTCGACTATAGTTTAGTTTATCTCTTGTAGTGTTTATTTTAAATCTATTTTTTTATGAAGTGAAATTGAATATTCTTTTAGTGTAATTTGTTTTGTATTTACAGTTACAGAACCCAATTCGGGATCTTTACTTCTACTCACAACACTAACTAAAAATTGTTGTTTTTAGCAGAATAAAAGAGAAAGTAATCAGTAAGTTTGTATTATCAAGAAAACTAGTAAACAAACTTAGAAAGATTCATTGCATTTTCGAAAACAAGTAAGTTAGAAGGAAATATAAAAATTGTTGTTTTTAGCAGAATAAAAGAGAAAGTAATCAGTAAGTTTGTATTATCAAGAAAACTAGTAAACAAACTTAGAAAGATTCATTGCATTTTCGAAAACAAGTAAGTTAGAAGGAAATAAAAACCTAGGTATTAAGGTTCTTTCTTTTACATTAATCATTGAAGTAAGTAATAAAAAATTTAACCCTAACCATGGGTGAATGAAATATAGTACTCTGATAGAATTTAACAGAATTGCAAGTTCAAAGCCTAACAACATTATCTAATACAGTAAACCCAAAAACCAATGTACACATTTCTATCATAAAAAATACCATAGATATAATTCATGAGAAGGGAGGAAACCCATTTAAAAAAAAGACATAGTAAAACAAACGAATCATAGTTACTGCATACAAATTCGAATCAATACTTTAAACAACTAGCTTAAACCATCACACCTTTTATAACTGAGAGATCATAGAGTACTTGTATTTAATTTAAATAGAAAATCCAAACTGTAATGGCGTCAAAGGCCTTTAAAATATTTAGATTAAACATTATGGAGATTACCATGAATGTAGCATCCGCATGGCTTAAAAACTTAAACCCTGGTTGGAAAGTCTTCCTACGGCCAAACAAATGTAAAACTCAGCTATACAAGGTAGCCACCCACCACTGCGCATGCAGTTTAAAAGGGGTCGCAGAACCTAAAACAAATCTCCTCCAAAAATGCAGGCTGGGAGAGAACCAAAGTTGAAATATAAAACGTACCTTTGATATTGAAGTCTTTAGCCTTGACGGTCGAACCTACAACCACAAGTTTGAAGAGCTGTCAGTTTATATGTGAAGATATGCAATAGCTAGTATTAATTAAAATAGCTGATAAGGAAAATATTTACGTGTGTAAGCACCACAATTCGATGAGATAGAGGATCACCAGTTGCATAAACCGGTTGCTTTCTCGAGCTGCTTGAGAGTGTAACCAACTGCACAATGGATAACTATGGCTGAGATGACCAAGTTTCCATTATAATTCACTAAAACTTTGATAGTATAGAGGAAACCTAGCTCAATTTCCTCAACGGTTTCATGGTAGATTTGAATCATGGCTAGAAGAACAAAAGAGCTCACCATCCGATAGAGGGAAATAATACACAAAAACCTATTAAAAGTCCAAGTCAATGATTTTTCCATCTAGATGTATCCCATGCGGGAATTGAAAAATAATAATTATCCTTTAATTTTATGTTGTCCAACTTTGGCTATAGCTTTGGGTGCGGTAGTGCCTCCTTGACCTACTTGTATTTAGTACCTAGGAGGAAATGTTATGTGTTTAGTTCTAGGGTGGTCATAGTACATGCAAGAAAAAGGGTGAGATAAGCCATATGGATAATTAAGTTTTATATTTAAACTAAGCTAACATTTCCAGACCCTCTTTTAAGGAGTCTTTCCGTAAACAAGATCTTGAAGTGTAGAGAACATTACTTTAAGCAAGGGTTTAAGTTCTGAAGCCAAGAGTTGGCACAAATAGTAACCTTTTAAGGTTAGAACCTTTTTAATTTTTTTTAAAATTTAATGGTAAATGTTGTACATTATTTCTAGTTTGTTACAAAATGGTATCAGAGCAAGATTACAATACTATGATTTATTGGGACACTATGTATTTAATGTGTATAATACACTTAAGAACATTTATCATAAATATCTATAAATAACAAAAGAATAGCTATTGTTACACGCAGAAAAAACATCGGTAGAGCCTGAACGGATTATGGGTGAAGAAGAGGTACTAGAAGATATGCCAACTTTAGAGAATGCAAGTTTCTTTGTGGAACTTGGAGCGAAACGTAACGCAAATATGCAGTCAGAGATGTTGGAAACGATGAGGAGTTTGAAAGCAGACATGGAAAGTATTAAGGAAGATAACCTTAAACTAATGAATGCTAAATCAAATCAAGAAGAGATAATTGAACTTATTCTCAAAATTTTGATAGAGATACAAAAGAATAATGGTCAAAACCCTTGTAGCATTGGGAAAAAGAGGAATGGTGCAACACAAGGTGCCAATAGTGAAGAAACTAAAGAAAACATTTGTGTGATCATAAAAGACCTAAAGAAATAAAAGAACATAAAAGTTGAAAAATAAAAAGAACATCTGGTAGAGATGTAAGGAGAATTTAAAAAGTTAAGACCCCCAACATTTGATGGAGAATTGGAAGAGGCAGAGGAATCTTGGTTAGTAAATATTAAACGGTATTTTCAGGTATATAGATACGATGATAGTTTGAGAGCACGCTTAACAATCTTTCAGCTGAGTGGAAAAGATGCCCTGTGGTGGCAGGAGGCTAAAAGTGTAAATAACATACGTAGTAAAGAGTTTAGTTGAATTTTTTTAAAAATTTTATTTAAAAAGAAATATATGTCAGAACGGTATTATGATGATAAATCCAAAGAATTCAATGACTTGCGACTAGGAATGTTAACTATGGAAGAATTTGTAACCAAGTTTGTAAATTTACAACACTATGTACCTTATTTAAGGGATGGAAAAGCCAAGGTTTATAGGTTTATCAGTTGCTTACCCCCAACTTATAAGGAAAAGGTTGAGTTTGAGATGCCTAAGACCATGTAGGAGGCAATTAGAAAAGCCAAATTGTGTTACCATTTGTTCAAACAAATATCATAATTAACTAGAAGTTGGAAAAAGAAAAATAAAAATTGAGAAGATGGATCAGCATAAAAAAGAATTTAAACCTTATACTTTCAGGATAGGAACAAAAAGTCATACTAATAATAATTACAATAAACCAGGTACAACTACTAGAAGTGGTATAAAGGATACTGGAACTTCCAACAGCGGATGGAATAACATTGTGAAAGAGGTTAAATGTTGGGGTTGTAATGGACCTCATTTGTAAAGGAATTGTCCTCATAATCCTAGCAAGAAAATGGCTCCTATAAGTATGGTACATGAAGCTTCTATTGACAAGGATATTTCTAGCAATATACCTAGAATTAATGCATCTTTGGAGGACAAACATGAAGACCATCAATCCACTATGTTAGAAGTAGAAGGTAAAATTTCAAATACATTTGTTTCCATACTTATTGATTCACGAGGTAGTTTAAGTTACATTACACCAAGAGTACTTGAAAAATGTAAACTTAGTAAAGAAAAAAAAATGCATGGTTAGTACAATTGGCGACATGAATGAAAATGAAGGTTACATAATTAGTTAAGGACTACGTATTAAGTTTAAATGGAATGGATACTATAGTCAATCTAAACATACTTCCTCTATGATCGTATGATATCTTAATAGGTATGGACTGGTTAGAATATCATAAAGTTATTATCGATTGTCTACATAAAAGTTTTGTCTACATGTATGAAGAAGGTAAATATCATACTATCAAGGGAATTTAGAGACCTGTAACTACAAGACAAATTTCTGCAGTACAATTAAAAAAATACATTAGAAAAGGATGTCAGCTTTATGCCATCAAATATAAATAAATTGAACCTGGAGAGTAAAAAACAACAATGGAACAATTTCCTATTTTGAAGGAATTGCATGATGTATTTCCCGAGGAAATACTTGGATTACCACCTAAATGAGATTTATATTTTACCATAGACCTAATGCTGGGTTCATCACCGGTATCACGAGCTCCTTATCATATGACTACTTCAGAGCTAACGGAATAAAGAATTTAGATACAAGTATTGTTGGACAAGGGATATATTCAGCCTAGTGTATCACCATGGGGACGCCCGTGTTGTTCGTAAAAAAGAAGGATGGAACTTTTATAATTTGCATATATTATTGTCAATTTAATAAGATGACAGTTAAAAATAAATATCCTTTGCCAAGAATAGATGATCTGTTTGATCAGATTGGTGGAGCAAAAATATTCTTAGAAATTGATCTGAGATCAGGGTACCATCATGTATGGGTTAAAGATGAGGAGATTCATAAAACTACATTCCAAACAAGATATGGACATTATGAATTTGTGGTAATTCTATTTGGTTTAACAAATTCTCCTGCTACATTTATGAATATGATGAGTAATGTGTTAAATAAATTCTTATATAAATTTGTGTTGGTATTTATTGATGATATCCTAATATATTCAAAGAGTGAGGCAGGACATGAAGGACACTTAAGGAAGGTTTCAGAAACTTTAAAAGAACACAGGTTATATGCAAAATTGAGTAAATGCACGATTTTTATAAAAGGGAAGTGCAGTACTTAGGACATGTCATCTCAAAGAGAGGAATATCAGTTGATCCTGCTAAGGTCAAGGCTATATTGGAATGGTATGCACCAAAGATGTACATGATATAAGATCATTTATGGGGTTAACAAGATACTACCATAGATTCATAGATTTTTTTCTAAAATAGCTCAACCTATAACCACTTTGCAAAAGAAAAGTCGTTGATTTATCTAGAATCAACAATGTCATGATAGTTTTGAGAAACTAAAATAATTATTAACAATGACACCAACATTAAAAATTATTGATCCAAGTAAGGAATTTATGGTATGCACAGATGCAAGTAAATAAGGGTTAGGAGAGTTTATAACTCAAGAAGGTAATGTAATCTGTTACGAATCACAGAAACTAAAGGATCATGAGAAACATTATGTAGTACATGATATGGAGTTAACATTTATCATTCATTCCCTTAAGATATGGAGGCATTATTTGATAGGAAGGAAATTTATGTTACTAACAGAAAATATTGGGTTAAAGTATTTATTTGATCAAAAAATATTGAATGCCCGCGGAGCCAGATGGCTAGCATTTCTGAGCGAGTATGATTTTGAAATTAAAAACATAAAAGGAAAGAAAAATATAGTAGCAAATACATTGAGCCGACAGAAATATAAAATGAATTCAGTGCTAATTAGCAATTATGAAT
This sequence comes from Pseudotsuga menziesii, assembly GCA_001517045.1. NCBI lineage: Eukaryota > Viridiplantae > Streptophyta > Pinopsida > Pinales > Pinaceae > Pseudotsuga > Pseudotsuga menziesii. Next base: position 16,269 of record LPNX010265878.1, on the reverse strand, counting down.
CTGAATTCAAAACCTTGTTAAAAGAAGCATCAATTAATGATGAACAATATAGAAAGTGGATGGAAAATTGTAATCGGGAAATTTTGGAACAGAAGAGAGTATGTATCAGATTGATGCAGAAGGGTTTTTACATTTCAAAAATCGAATTTATGTGCCTAATCAAAATAATATAAAGCATGTCATTTTTAAAGAATTGCATGATAATCCATATGTAGAACATCCTGGATATTAGAAATTTATAACAACTTTAAAAAGAGATTTTTATTGGACAAATATGAAAATAGAAGTAGCTGAGTATGTGACCCAATGTTTCACCTGCCAAAAGGTTAACGCCATTCACCAACACCTAGTTGGATTATTGCAGCCTATACCTATACCAGAGTGGAAATGAGAAACTATAACTATGGATTTTATTACAGGGTTACTTGGAACTAAAAAACAGAATGAATCCATTATGGTTGTAGTGGATAAATTAAGTAAGGAAGCTCATTTCATACCTGTAAAGTAAACTTATAAAGTAGTTAATATTGCTAACATATTTATGAAGGAAATTTTCAGACTACATGGTATACCAAAAATAGTGATCACAGATCGTGATGCTAAATTTACTTCCAGATTTTGGATGTCATTATTTAAAGGTATGGATATGAAATTGTACTTCAATACGACTTATCATTCGCAAACCGATGGACATGCAAAGCGAGTGAATCAGGTCTTGGAAGACATGTTGAGAATGTATGTGATGAACCAACCAATTAAATGTGAGGATTATATTCATCTAGTAGATTTTACATATAATCATAATTACCAAGCATCCCTCAAAATGAGTCCTTTTTAGGTATTATATAGTAGGAGATGTGAAGTACCTCTGATTTGGGGTAACTTGGAGGACACATTGGATTTAGGGCCAGATATGTTAGCACAAATGGAGGAAATGGTACGACAAATAAAACAGAACTTAAAAATGGCACAAGATAGACATAAGAGTTATGCAAACAAGAAGCAAACAACCGAAGAGTATAAAGTAGGTGAACATGTATTGCTGAGACTCAAACCAAAGAAACACAAGCTAAGATCAAGAATATATGCAAAGCTAGCACCGAGATATGAGGGATCTTTTGGAATCTTGGCTAAAATAGGGCTTGTAGCTTATCAACTGGCTTTACCCCCTTATTTAAGAATTCATGAGGTTTTTCATATTTCTTTGTTAAAAAAATATGTTGCTAATCAATCTCATATTATTAACTTGGATAATGTACAGGTGGAACCAAAGCACGACTTCCACACGTAAACAATATTGTGCATTCTCGATAGAATATAAATTCAGCTTTGAAAGCAGGTTATTGTACAAGTTGAAGTACAATGGAAACATTATTCAAAGGAAGAAACTACTTGGGAAAGAGAAGAAATTATGAGACAGAATTTTCCTCCTTTATTTCCAAACTTTAATCATACTTAATAAGCACTAAGGATGGTGCAAAGTATTTAGGAGGGGAAGATTGTAATACCCTCTAATTACTTTTGATATTTTAGTATTATTTACTTTTAAAGAAACAAGTAAATTAAATTTTATATGAATATAATTGGGAATTGAGAGTTTTAAAAAGTACATAATAAATTGACAGAAACTTGGGTTTAGATACAGTTATCAAACCTACAACATTCTCTACGGAGACAAGTGGCCAGTATTAAAGGGAATTGGTTATTTTACTATAAAACATCCTAAGCAAGGAAATGAGAGGGATTATGAATAAAGAAATTCTAAACAGAGCTGTCAGGGATTACCGTGGGTGAAGGCTCTATAATGAATTCATGAATTAGCACAGAGCTACTAGTGAACATCTTGCAGATGTTAGGCTCTATATCAGAACTGTCAGTGAAGCATAAGAGAATGATAGGTTCTGGAATGATTTATTCTTTTTAGATACTAGTGGCATCTTGAAGCTGCAGGAGAACTATTTTAAACCCAAGGGTATGGGAAAGGGGGTGGAACCAAATTGATTGTTACAAGGTTCTAGTGGCAAGGTGGTGTGTAGTTGTTGATTCTACCATCTCCAAATTGTGCAGATATGTTTCCTACAAAAATTATTTCTTCAGAGTTAAAACTCTGAAATCATACTTGCTATCATGTAGTTATATTTCTATACAGTCGTGGATAGGGTTTTATATCTGTATAAAGTCGTCGATTGTAGTTTATCTCTTCTAGTGTTTATTTTAACTCTATTTTTGTTTATGAAGTGGAAGTGAATATTATTTTAGGGTAATTTTTTATTTATTTATAGTTACAGAACCCAACTCGGTATCTTTACTTCCACGCAAAAAACTAACTAAAAACTATTTTTTTTAGCAGAGTAAAAGAGAAAGTAACCAGTAAGTTTGTATTATCAAGAAAAATAGTAAACAAACCTAGAAAGATTCATTGTAGTTTCTAAAACAAGTAATTTAGAAGGAAATAAAAACCTAGGTCACATTAAGGTTCTTTATTTTACATTAATCATTGACGTAAGTAATAAAGAACCCTAACCCTAACCATGGCTGAATGAAATATAGTATGCAGATAGAATTTAACAGAATTGCAAGTTCAAAACCTAAAAAAGTTATCTGGTACAACAAACCCAAAACCCAACACACATTTCTATCATTGAAAATACTAGAGATATAATTCATGAGAAGGGAGTAAACCCTTTTAAAAAAAATAAAGAGTAAAACAAACGAACTCGAGTTACTACATATAGATTCCAATCAAAACTTTAAACACCTAACTTAAACCATCAAGTCTTTTATAACAGAGTTCAGAGAGTACTTGCATTTAATTTAAATAGAAAATTCAAACTATAATGGCGTCAAAGGCATTTCAAATATTTAGAATAAACATTCTGGAGATTACCAGGAATGCAGAACCCACATGGATTAAAAATTTAAGCCCCAGCTAGAAAGTATTCCAACAACAAAACCAAAGTAAAACTAGCTATACAAGGTATCCACCCACCACTTCACATGCAGTTTAAAAATTTATGTTGAACCCAAAACAAATCTCCTTCGAAAACTTAGGCTGGGAGAGAACCAAAGTTGAAATATAAAACTTACCTTTGATATTTAAGCCTTTAACCTTGATGGTCGAACATGCAACCACAAGTTTGAAGAGATGTCAGTTTATATGTGAAGATATGTAATAGCCAGGTATTAATTAAACTAGCTAATAAGGAAAATCTTTACCCGTGTAAGCGCTACGATTTGATGAGATAGAGGACCACTAGTTGCGTAAACTTGTTCTTTATCTAGGTATTCGAGAGTGTAACCAACTCCACAATGGATAACTATGGCTGAGATGACCAAGTTTCCATTCCAATTCACTAAAACTATGATAGTGTGGAGTAAACCTACCTTAATTTCCTCAACAGTTTCGTAGTAGAGTCGAATCACTGCTAAAAGACCAAAAAAGCTCACCATTCGATAGAGGGAAATAATACACAAAAACCTATTAAAAGTCAACTCAATGATTTTCCATCCAGTTGTATCCCATGCCAGAATTGAAAAATAAATATTTATCCTTTAAAGTTTTGCCATCCAACTTTGGCTATAGTTTTGGGTGTGGTGGTGCCTCCTGGACCTAGTTGTATTTAGTAACTAGGAGGAAATGTTATTTGTTTAGTTCTAGGGTGCTCATAGTACCTGCAAGAAAAAGAGTAAGATTAGCCATATGGCTAAGTAAGTTTTTTTATTTAAACTAAGGTAACATTTCCATACCCTCTTGTAAGGAGTCTATCTGTAAACAAGATCTTGAAGTGTAGAGAACAATACTTTAAGTTTTAATGGTAAATGTTGTACATTAATTATGGTTTGTTACACACACATATAACGTAAAATTATATTTTTATAAAACTTTCACCTCAAAATATTTAATAAAAAAATATTTAACATTAAAACTTAAAAAAATATAAAACATGTTTTCATTTTAAATCTCATAATTCACCATTTGTAAATTTCATAAAATGAGATATAAAAATTCAAGATGCCCATCATTGCCATTATCTATTATGAATAAAAAAATAATAATAACATTGAAAACTAGTACTTCATTCATCTAAATTTAATAATTTTTTATCCTTTGCCCATTTAAAAAATAAGCCAATTTTAATATTTCGATTCCAATTAATTTTTTAATGTAAATAATTGTATTTAATTAAAATTAATAAAATTTAATTTTATAATATCTCTACAAATATTATAAGTTTTACCTTTCAACCCCATTCGCTCTCATTTCATAGCTAACTCTAGGCCCTTTATATAGGGATGTATAGCCTCATGGGGATTTGACCCCGAAACCTGCTCACAACTTACAACATTTGACCACTTGAGCTAGATCGAACCACCGAACTAGATACGTATTTTATATTTAACTCTCTTGTTCACCAACTTAAATTTAAATAATTCACAATTTTACTATTATTTATGGAGTAGTCTATTTATTCTGGGTTTTAGACTTTAGTGTGGATTTTGGTCCTAATTCGATAAAAAAGTTCTAGAAAAATCTTTACTAAAAATTGAAAACTTAGAATATTTAGATTGCACTACATTATTTATAATAAATTATTAATTAATATTATTTGAAACTTTTAAAACTAGAACATTGACTTTTTAGTGACTTTTTATGTTTTTAAAATTAATTTTTAGGATGTCAATTGACTGAAAGCTATCATTGAATGGTTGTTGCACAACATGATGCCAAAATTAAGTGGCAGGTGGCAATAGCATAGGAAAGTAAAAGGGGATGCAGAATTGTTTAAATTTAGAAATGGAAGGCCTTTGCACATGAGGCTGAAAAGCGGGCTCTAAGCACGCTCTGAACCTACTTTAACACAATGGTGAGAGCCACGATTCAAAACTGGGTGCATCCCAGGATCAAATTAAGCTTCCCTACACTTTGTATTGTTACTGTGCACCGTCAGGTTAAATACACCCATTTTTGTGTCAAATCCACCCATTTTTGTGTATTGTGAGGTAAAATGAGTTGACTTTTCGATAAGTTTTGAAAATTTTAAAATTTTAGATGTGCTAATTATTTAATTTTTTATGATTTGAAATCAATGCAACTACATGTAATGCTCCATGTGAATTCACTTCATGTGTGTCAAAGTGGGGTTTGGGTGTCAATGAAATCACTGTAAGCCTGACTCCAGGCGGCTTCTTTCCTTTTCATTTTCATTTTCATGCCTGGATTCTCCAACCCAAAGCTTTCCTTTCTCATCCTTTAAACATACTGCACTGTGCCCTACATATGCTCGAGTCACCTACTTCTCTGAAGTCTCAAAGGCTCCCCAATGTCCACAAATCTTTGACACAACCAAGAAATCCCCAAAATGATTATCATTTGGGTTAATATTTGCAATCCAAGGTTGAGGACACTTTTCAAATGATGCCCCCATATAATTCTTAAGAAATGCAATATTTGCATTGTGACCCCAACTAGAGTTTTAGAACATTGCCAGACATCCGACAGAGCTAACAACATTGCCAGCATTCCTGATAGCATAAGGAACACAGACATTGCATTTTTTTTTACCTTCAATATTAATGGGTGATGCAAATATTAGCCTAATATAAGCATAGAGAGAATTTAGTTAATACAAGTCTTAAGATGTGTTATATTACAAAAGATAGGTTATACATTCATATTCAAGTTCTGTTGGTTCTTCCCATGTTTCAATGTTCAATGTGTGCTCTCTTGCAGTAAAATAGTTATCCCATGTCACTAGAAAAGGGGTGGCAAAGACATAAATGTCAATGCATGTCGAGTTGTGTGCATTGCTAGTATAAAAATATAAATGACGTTTGTAATACATGATGTCACAGCCACAACACATGACACCTTTTTCTAGGGTCTATTGTGGTGTGCGACACTGCCTTGAAGCGTCTAAGGGGCATGGCCATCCTAAGCGCACTCCATCGGACTACACCTAACCTAACCTACGGAAATTGTTCTCTTAACATTCATCTCTATACTTAGCCATTTTTACGACAATGGACTTTCTACAGTACAAGTAAGCCAAATACAACACAAGAGACAAATGTATGTGGGTGGCCCCATTTTCAACTTGACGGTTCCTAATACCCAGATATAATATAATAAGACTTGTTACAATGACGGAGGATGCCACAAACTGGAAACTCATTCAAGAGCTCGCTAAAATCGGCTATGCTCATGTGATACAACTAAATCCAATCACCCATCCAGCTGTCACTGTCGCATATGCATGCCTGCCTGCTTGCTAAGACCATGCCAAGTCTCATCCACATGATGCATCCAACTACAACCTGTTGTAGGTCGCTTCATTGCTTTGTCGTTGTGCCCAACTCATAGTGTTGCCGAAATCCTCCACTAAGCCACCTTGCCAAGATATCGCTTGGCCTGCCGAAGTATGCATGCTCATAGTAATTCAACTTAGAAACATTGGATAACTGCTAAGATGCAGAACACACTTATCATGGATTCCTCTGCTACCATCGCTACTCCCTAAATGACCCTCTGCCAAGTACTACCACCACCTACAGATCCTTCCTGACTCTTCCTGATGGGACCATTCTCAAGAACACCCTACGCTGCTGCATCACTCTGACTTAGGCGTTTTTCCAAACACCCCATAGACTTGTTCAAGATCCTGTACTCCATCCATCCGAAACGTGCATCACCGACTCATCTGGAAACAAATTGCATATTTCCCCTTTGCAAACGCACTTCTGAACACCCCTCCGCGGACGCTAAACTGGGACGTGCCTTCTTGGGCACACTGGTTTGGAGCGCTTCCACTGAACGCACTCCTGGACACATGTTTGAATTCCCATCAACACTTAGGCACTTCAGTCGGTCACTCTGCTAAAGCTCGCTGCTGCAGAGTGCTTTGCCAAGGTGCTCCTCAAGCTCACCTTCTATGAGTGTTTCATTGACCTCCCTACCGAACGCACTGTCTTGTTGAGCGCTAGTACTTAATGCACATGAGCATTTCCTCCACAACGCTCTGCAGAAGCAAACATGGTTCCTAGAATGTGCTCCACCAAAGACACCTTCCTACAGAACGCTCATTTGAGCGCACCTTGGTGCTTCTGTTGATGTCTTTCCAACCTACCAAAACGCACCTGAGCATGCAACTTTAGCACCTTTTCCAAAACACCTTCTCTACCAAACACACTTGCCTGCGGAGCACTAACCTCCTTAGTGCACCTGGGTGCCCTTGTTGACACCCTGCGGAAGTGCTCTTCAAAACGCACCTCCATGATCCTGTGGACCGCTTTGTTGGGTGCTCCTCCTGAGTGCGCATGTTGGGCGCTCCTGCGGACACTCCTAATAAGTGCGCCTTCGTACACTCTGCTGGGCTCTCCTGCGGAGCGTGCTGCTGGGCGCTCCTACAGACGCTCCTCCTAAGTGCACCTATGGATGCCCCTACGGATGCTCTTCCTGAGCGCGCCCATCTGCGAATGCTCCCGATGGGCACTCTTGCGGACGCGCTTACCAAGTTCGCTTGCCGCATCATAATGAAATTAAAAGCTTAGAATATTTAGATTGCATTACATTATTTATGGTAAGTTATTAACTAATATACTTTGAAACTTTCAAAACTAATACATTGACTTTTACTGACATTTTAAATTAATTTTTAGAAATGAATGTGTAATGCACTGAGAATTAATAATTTAATATTAATTCTACTGAAAAATACTACAACTATTATTTTTATTATTTTAATAATTTTGGGAGAAAGTCAAAATCAAAACATTTTGTAATAAATCATTTTTATTTCATAAAATATGTCACTCAAGGCGTAGGAAGCATCATCCCCAAAAATCATGTCACAACTCCTAGTTAAGTGCTAAAGAGTAGAAGGCTCATAAATAACCAAGTCCTAGGAAAAATACTATATATATTAGTATGTACATGAGCAGCAAGAGGCTAACATTGGACCCGGATTGAACATGAGAATGCAAGAGATGGCTCATTGAAGGATTTTTCTCTTGTGTTTTAGCAAACAGGCTCGGGGTTCTGGAGAAAGTAACTTGGCTACTATGGGATTTGGTTGGTAGGAACAACGTTTCCACTATTATTTTCCCACCATTGGTGCCAGGTTCTGTTGATTCCTGGAAAATCCCAGGTACCAACAGTAGGGATTCTCCCCAATAACCATTCACAAATAGATCGCTTATTGTTTGGTATGGGAAACCGTCCGGTTTACGGCCCGACTACCATAGAGGTAAATGAAGGTTTTAAATTCTATTTTACTGGTTGCGTCCCAGTCCACCGTTTATGTGTTTTTCTATGTTTATAAAAATGATATGCAAGTGCCTAGATTAATTGCAACTTAACAAGAAACAAAGGCTTCACAATGTGATGTGTAGGTTCTTACCTCCTGTCTTATTCCCTTCATCCTTGAACTACAGAAAGCAAATAACATCTAAAATAAATAACCTACCTAACCTATCCCCATGGATCAAGACTACTATTTAAATGAGTAATGTATTGCATATTTTGCACACATAATTTTACATATAGCTGATCAATTCGAAATACATAAACATAGCAGAAAAATTAATAGAGAGATAGCTCATTGTTTGTTAAAACATTCATTACTCATTTGTTGCATAAGATTCTTAACAAGGAAATGAAATCATTCACAACATAATAATAGTCTAGAAGTCAAAATGATCTCACCGGTTTGTGTATTTAGCTAAAGCAGAAAGAGTTCCATCCAGCCATATACACAACATGCATTTGAAACTTAAACAACTCCTTCTCCAGCCGAATTTTGATCCTCTTTATTATAACAAGAAGTATTTCTTCTTACAACAAGTCATTCACATAAGAAAGCTAGAAAATTCCTCTTCTATTTGATTCTATCTATCTTTATGCATTTTCAATATGACTCTTTGTATTCTTTTCCCTTTGGGCTTCCCCTAACCTTTTGTTTATAAAATTTCGTCCTCTAGTGCTTGCTAGGAAAAATGACTAAAACAAAATATTACATAAAGAAACTCCCACTTGTGGATAAGTCAAAATAGTATAGGTGGGCCCAGTTGGACTCTTAATGTACACATCCCATGCTTGGGCTTCTTCATTTATAATTCAATATTCTGCTGGCTCCAACACTTGTTGTCATGTCCCCACCCCTCTTTGGACAGAGAGGACGCGACCATGACATAGTTGATATCTAATCCGGGCAAACTAAGCCCCATGAACACAATATAAAATGCAATGAAATAAAGTACATATGCAGATGTCTAATTCATTAAACAAGGGAAGCAATTCATTCACAACATTTAACATGTTCATCTGAGTTATAAAAAAAACACAGTTGCAAGGATTTAAACACAAGATACTTATCTTAGAAAAATATTGTCCCGCAACCAGCTACATCGTTGCAACGTTCCACCCAACCATAGGCCAGTGTGCTTATCAATCTCTCAGCAAAAATGCCACCCCTGAGCTGGGCATGGTTTCCACAAGGAATAAGGGGAACAATAGCAAGCTCACATGTAGCCAAGGATACACAAAACTCATCCAAGCCAACACAGTTGGGTTTATCAGGCTAAAGAGGAGATGGAAAGGCTGACTGCTAAGCTAGTGAGCTCAATTAAAGAGCCATGGACACCTGCACTAGATCTAGCCTGACTTCAAACATCCACACACCCAACACAAGGAAACATCCCCTTCTCTGCTATGCAATCCCTTAGTCTATGCCTTCCCTTCCAGTGCTATTCAGAGTGTGCAAAGAAGAAATCCAGCCCTCTAGCTCTATCTGTGAGGTTCTTTCTTGCACTAGGTTTATCAAGCTAGCTCAAACCCCATTTCCACTCCAAAAATAGCTCAAATCCATATAGCAGAGGCATATATAGCAAGTTACACAATACTGGGTTGAGGAAAACAGTTGGGAAACAAAAACAAATCATCAGGAAGGGTGAGAACAACCCCTCACAACAATTTGATCCCCAGGCCCTAATGTGGCCAAAACGGACTCAACAACACCTAGAACAACAAATTCGATTTCTCAAGGATGTTTTGGCCCTGATGTGGCCAAAACAGACTCAACACCCTCAGAAAATCGTGGGTCTCTTCTCCCACTCCCTGGATTCACCAAAAAAATGAGTTCCTGCTTGAAGAAAATTGCAGAGAATGACTGCCCTCTTGAGGGAAAACACACAGCAACAAAAAATGGGAATAATCTTGACCATGTGAGTGCATACAACAATTGTTTGTCTATGCGTGAGCACATAATGAATTTCTCATGCGTGAGTAGTGAGCTGCGACTCTCTCTGCGACTACCTCTGGCCAACTCCCCTGCATGAATGTGGAATGGGTTTTCTTCCCATGTGAGGGACTAAAAATGCGACCCCCCCTCTTCTTTTGGCATGTGTGAGGACAAGGACTGCCAACTCTACCATAACTGATGGATTCCCATGCATACATTTCCCCAAGGCAATAACTGCCCAACTAACCCTTGGGAATTAAATTGGTTGGTGAATAAGACAAGG
>LPNX010265868.1:235781-283208 GCA_001517045.1 Pseudotsuga menziesii | reverse complement strand
TCTTTATTTTCATACACATCATTGAACTGCTACTAAGGATTCCAGATTCCTTAGTAGGTGCTCATCAGCACAAGCTAGGGTGAAAACCCTAGCTACAATAGATGAGCTTCCATAGAAATGACTCCCAAAATAAAGTCGTAGAACATTGCAAAGAGGAAAATGTTCACTTTGAATATACAAATGTCTGGGACAAAGATGAAGAAGTCTTCAGGAATACAAGGAATATGACTACATTAAAGAGAAGATTTAAACATAAGATCACCATTAAGGGAGGTAAGGGCCAAACCGCGCAGAAGAAAGCTGAAGAGGAGGAGGCCAAGAAAAGAGAAGAGGATGCTAGGAGACTAGCACAGGAGGCTGAGAGTTGGCTTAAGAATGAAGAAGAAGAAAGAAAGAGAGCTGCAGAAGAAGCATCAAAGAATGCAGAGGAAGCTGCAAAGAAGACAGAAGAAGAAAGAAAGAATAAAGAAGATGAAGAGATGAAGAAGAAACAAAAAGAAGCTGAAAGTCTGAGGCTGACATGATCTACAACAAACCAACAAAATACTGACCCAAAAGACATTCAAGAAGTACATGACCAGACAGATCAGCGGCAGGGACAAGATGATCCTGATGCCCAGGAGCCTGCTACAACTTCTGGAAGCACTCAAGAACAAGTGGTTTTTTCTGAATTGAATCTAATACCTTTTGTGCAGGAAAAAGGAGAAGAAGTCCCAGATTTTAGCACCATTTTTTATGACAAAGAGAAAAAGGGGATTGTCAAAAGGACTGAGAGAAAAGTCGAAACAGGGGGACAACCAGGGATTATGGTCATTGATAAAACTTTGGTGCATGGGATGGATGCAGATCTGAGGTTAACAGCAAGAGCTGGAGTGGTGTTGACACAAGCCACTAAAGATAATGTAAATAGATTAATGACATATCTGGAGCAATTGAAAAGGAATGAAGCTTAGTTGAAGGAAACTTTGAAGAAGGAGAGAAATCAGGGTTATAAACTGAAGAGAAAATTTGAAGACATGCAAAATGAAGTGAAGACTTCAAAAGCAGAACTTCAAACTCTTCAAGCAAACAAGATGACTTTGGAAGTTTCCATGGAAAGGATAGGTAAGGATGCTCAAAATAACCTAGCAAAATTGCAGAGGTTACAACAAGAATATCAGGTGTTGAATATAGAAAAGGATTAACTCAAAGCATCATATGAAACTCTTAGTGCATAAAAGGGCCAACCGCAGCGCAGAGTAGTAGAGTTGGAGGCACAAAGGGCTACTATGGAAGAGAAAGAAAAGCAATTCCAAGTATAGGTAGCATATTTTGAAGGACATATTACTTCATTAGTAGCATTACTAAAGGATGCCAGTGAACAACAAACTAATATCCATCTTCTAAAGGAGCATGTCCTAGCCCAACGAAGAAGAATGCACGAGCTGCAGGTGTCTATTGAAGAGGAAAGATGTAAAGTCTTGCAGATAGATAACAAATTGGAGGAAATTTTGGAGACTACCTCATATTTTGTAGATAGGTCTCAGGACATTTTGGAAGTCCTAACTGGAAGGATAGTAAGGATAGAGACCAATGAAGAAATTCCTGCATATTTACCAGCAAAAGATCAACGCAGCTTAAAGCAGGACTATGAATTATTAGAATTTGCAATAAACACAGCAGAGGATTTCAAGAAAGTTGTGAGGGAAATAAGAGAATATTATACTGAATATTGCAGAAGGGTGTTGGTCACCTACAATAGATGTCAAGTTGCTGCAGAACAAAGAATAGAGCCATTAGCAGAGCATGAGCTGGTCACAGAAATGCTACAGAGCAGGTATCAGGAGGATGAGCAGAAGATACAACAAGTCAAGGACTTGGATGAACAGATCCTGAAAGATGTTGTAGCTCATGTAGCAGTCAGCATCCATTTGTTTGAGGATCAGCTGCATTTAAGTGCAGCCATAATCGAAGTAGTTAAAAGTCAAGATGCTAAATATGAGATCAACATTCATTTTCTTGAACCTTTAGAATTTGAGAGCATAGCAGCAGAAGCCCAAGTGTGGAAAAATTTCCTAAATGATCAAGTGGGGCCCTCTACTTAGAAGTGCTCTATTAGTTTTTGTTTTAAATGTAATATATTGTAAAATGTATGAGCACTCACTATAGGACAAATTTTGGGATTTGAAACGTTGGGGAAGCCCAAAAGTCATTTGGGGCAGTCCAAAAATTTTGATTTTAGTATAAGTATATGATAGTTTGATAAGGAAAGGGACTTTTTCCCAGTTAGACTTGTGAGAACATGTTGTAAGAAGAACTATTTCCTTTTGCAATAGATAATTACAATTTTTCCCGTTGGAGAAATATTTGGTGGGATGTTCAAATGCTGTGCAATGGATGTTGTTGAAGGGGAACTATTTCATTTTCAGCTTTTGTCCATTCACTGTGAGATCATTCTAACTTGTTGAACTTATGTTCTTGTATGAATGCTCTCTAGTTTATTTTATGGAATTTCCCCTATCAGTAATGAATGCTTTTCATAAACAATGAGCTATCTTGTTTTTCATCTATCTATTCATGTTTATGTGTTTTAAAATAAAGAACAACTACCTGTGATTGTTCTTAATGCATGAACAGTAATACATTACTCATTAAATGATAATCTCTCTCCCTAGGGACATTTTAGTTAAGTTAGTTTTAGCTTTCTTGCTATGTGTGATTTAGATGTGAGAGAGTTAGGATGAGAGATAAGAACCTACGCATCACAATGTGACCGCTCCTCGTATTCTCTATCAATCTGTATTCTTAGATAGGCACTTGCATATCATATTTAAAACTAAAAAAAAACTAAAAAGATACACGATGGATCGGGCTGTAACCAGTAAAACCATTTATTTTGGTTACCTGACCTACGGTAGCCGGACCGCAAACCAGATGGATTCCCCATACCAAACAGTAACAGGCTAGTTGGGAACGTTTACTGGGGAGAATCCCTTGCTGTTGTCTCATGCAATTTTCCAAGCCTCAACAGCATGATAGAATGTTTGCATTAATGACAGTATACTACTAATATGCATGTGATGGGTAAGTAGCTCATGGTGCTATACAACTCTCCATTGTTACTTATCTAAAATGAAACCTATTTTCTAACATATTGGATAAGTTCACAATCTCAATGTTGTCTTGGTAGAGATGGAAGGCATCTAGAAACANAATGTTGTATTGGATAAAATAGTTGCATGATCATATATTTATGCATAAGAATTTTCCATTATGAATATGCCTTATGAAATGTTTCTAACCATAAAAATGCATTTGAATTGTAGGAAAGATCATGTGCAATCACCTACAAGCAAACATGGATGAGACTTGTTCCGAAGAACAAGTGACAATAGTTCAAGATGAAGAATAATATGACGAATGCAGTGACATCATTGATGTAAAACCTTCGAGCTATGAAGAAGTAACCAAGAAGAAAGGGAAGACCAGTTCAAGAAGAATGATGTCTAGGATGCAGTATCGATACATGAAGGGAAGTTTGTAGTTACATCATGCAGTAGATGGAAACATCGTGGGATACAAGGAAAGATTCGTAGCAAAAGGCTTCTCACGAAAAGAAGGCATAGTCTATGAAGAGACATTTGCAACCAGTGGGAGTTGAGAAACATGACAGGAAGAATCATGTGTGCAAATGAAAGAAGGCCTTGTACAAGCTCAGAAGACACCCATGGGATAACTCATACATGAGGAGCTTGATGAAGACCTAAACATTTTCTAGAAGGTTGAAGATGAAAGTCTATAGAGGATGACAAGCTCACATATGGGTGCGAGAAGAACTTTTGAAAAAGTTCAAGATAGATGATTTTGGTATCCAATGATCCTAGATGGATACATAGAATATTAGTAGAAGAGGAAGCTACTTGTAACTCCAATACATAATGCTTCAGTGCATAGAGTATGAAAGAGAGAGGGAGTATGATGCTTCACTTTAAAGGGAGTGACAGTAGAAGATCCTGAGGTTTGACATGGTACGATAGGATGTATGGATTATTGATGACTCTAGGCTTCACTAAGAGTAAATAGGATTCCAACCTTTGCTTCAAGGTTGAAGGAAGAAGACCAGTGATGATCCTGTTATATGTCGATGACTTGTTCTTGACAGAAAAGAGGTACTCATTAAATTTGCAGGAAGAATACTTGTTGTTGAGTTCGAGATAAAGGACTTGGGGATGATGCACTACGTTATAGGCATGGAGGTGTGGGAAAGGGAAGAGATCCTGAAGAGGTTCAGGATGATGGACTGCAAGGCTATAACCACACCTATGGCATCAAACTTGAAGCTATTGAGTGTTGCTTCATCAAAGTCGGGTGATGCCACGATGTATTGTCAGATGATTTACTTGACAAATACGAGACCAGATATTTGCTTTGGTGTGAACACATTGAGACATGTTCACCAGATGGTTGAAAAGAATGCAGTGAGGTACCTGAAGGGTACAGTTGATTATGGGCTCAAGTATGAGGCGAATCAAAAGATTAATGTGGAAGGTTATGTTGATTCAGATTGGGTAGGAAGTGTCATCGATAAGAAGAGAACTTTAGGGTGTTTCTTCAGCATGGGATTAGGTGTGATCTCTTGGTTTAGTAAAAAGCAGTCCTGTGTGGCACTGAGTATAGCTAAAGCAAAGTATGTTGCAGCTTATTCATTTAGTTGTGAGGCAGTATGGCTAAGGAAGCTATTGTCTAATTTATTTGATCTCCAGTTGGATGCTACTTGTATATATTGCGACAACCAGACTTGTGTGAAGTTGTCAGAGAACCTGGTGTTCCATGACAAGTAAAAGAACATCGGGTTCAAATATCACTATATCAAGGATATGGTGCAAAGAGGAGCACTGAAGCTCCAGTATATTACGACGGACGAATAGATAGCTAATGTGTTAATGAAGCCATTGGCCAAAGTGAAGTTTGAATACTTCAGGGAGAAGCTTGGTGTTCTCCAGATTGAGGTTCCCTCCAAGGGGAAATGATGAGACCTAGAGCCTTTCTGACATGGTGAGAGGATTAGGTTCTTTCCATGGTCAAATGTAAAGGCTGAGCCATTCTATCATGCTGACAGGATTGGTTCCTTCCATATCAGATGTGAGTGCTGAGCCATTCTGATGTGACTATAGGATTGGTTCCTACATGATCAAATATAAGTGTTTAATGCCATTCTTAGAATGGAGGCACTTGTTCAGTTACTAGGAATACTCAGCTTGGTGACAGGTTCCCATTCTCTGGGAGAATGGAGGCACTTGGTCAGTTACGAAGAATACTCAGTCTAGGACTGAGGGCCATTCTGATATGACTGTGGGATGTGGTCTTACATGATCAGATATGAGTGCATGGCCATTCTAATGTGATTGAGGGATGTGTTCCCACTTGATCAGATATAAGGGATGATTCCATTCTCTAGGAGAATGGAGGCACCTGGTTAGTTACTAGGAAGCCTCAGTCTAGGACTGAGAGCCCTTTCGATGCGGTATTTTCAAACATGGTTGGATGTAAGTGCAGAGCCCTTTTGATGCGGTTTTTTCGAACATGGTTGGATGTAAGTGTAGAGCCCTTTCGATGTGGTGTTTTTGAACATGGTCGGATGTAAGTGAAAAGCCCTTCCGATGCGGTGTTTTAGAACATCATTGAATGTAAGTGCGGAGCCCTTTCGATGTGGTGTTTTCAAACATGGTCAAATTTAAGTGCAGAGCCCTTCTGATGCGATGTTTTTGAACATGATCGGATGTAGGTGTAGAGCCCTTGTGATGCGGTGTGTTCTCACATGGTCGGATATAAGTAATAATCCATTCTGGCATGATGTGTTTACACATGGTCAGATGTGAGTGCTGGGCCTTTTTGACAAGATTAGGTTAGATGTGAGTGTTGGGCATGGCTTTCTGACAAGATGAGGTCATATGTAAGAGCTAGGTGGGGCATTCTGACTTAGGGTCATATATAATTGCTAAAGACCTACATGAAGGCTAGGCCTACAACTAGCATGAAAAAGGGTTGGCTCTGTGGAACTTCTTGTGACGAGAAGAATGAAGAGATAGCACCATTTGATTGAGATAGCAGAAGCAGTGATAATGATGATGATGATTCAGTGATGATCCAACTTTGATGATGATCTAGATCAAGTGATGATCTAGTAGTGACGATCCAAATCTATTTATGATCCAGACTTGATGATGATCTAGCAGTGACGATCCAGATCAAGTGATGATCCAGACTTGATGATGATCCAGCAGTGACAATCCAGATCCAGTGATGATCTAGACTTGATGAAGATGACTTGAGAATGAATATGAATTGACGATGAAGATAACTTGACAATGAAGATGACTTGAATATGAAGATGACTTGAATACAAAGATGACTTGATGATGATCGAAATGATACAGAGAAGAAGACTTGTGCTGATAAATTGTGTCGAGAGAATACCTTCCTAGTTAAGAGGGAGTGTTGATGTATTTGTAACTTTGGAATATATTCACTTGTATATCTTATGTATTGTACCCCGATGTTTATTCCAAGAATTATCTATAATGTAATTGAGTCATGTCATACCCCGATGTTCCGATTGGGAGATTCAATAATGTAAACAAGTCATGTAAAGTCATTGAGGTTAACCCTCCATTATAAGTCGGGGCAATAGTCCCCACATTTGTGTCAAGGTTAAAAATTATTTTTGATTGGAGGGAAAAGTCCCCAAAGTTGTGGGGCACTAGGGTTATTAGACTCTCCTAGAGATGTAGGCTCTAGTAAGTAATTGTTACGTGGGGCTGACATGTTAAAGTGGACCTTAAGTGAACAAAAGAATATAAATAGAGAGTGAACCTCTCTATTTATCACACATAGACTCACTCATTGGGGTGCATGAGTGAGAGAGAAGTAGCTCTCTCAAGTAAGAGAGAGAGAGAGAGAAGCTGTGGAGATCATCTTTATGTTTTTGGGTTTGACTGCCGCCATTGGTGCTCATTCGATCTCTGAGGAAGCTGCGGGGTTTTCTCCTTCATGGTTTCTCCGAGGAAAATTCTTTGTGTCTCTTATCTCTTGTGATTATTGTTGTGCATGTTATTCTCTCAGATAAGATCCTAAGATAATGCTATCTTGAATGATAAAAATATAACAGCACTAGTCCTTTAAAAAAAAAAGATGGCACTCTGTGTCTATGTATAGACTACCCTCAACTTAATAAAATGACGATTAAGAAAATATATCCTCTACTCTGCATTAACAATCTGTGTGATTAGATACACAGAGTGATGATATTCTCAAAGATCTAATTAAGGTCTGGGTATCACCAGGTTAGAATTAAAGATGAAGACATTTTTAAAACTGCTTTCTAGACAAGGTACATGCACTATGAATTTGTGGTTAAGCTCTTTGGGATAACAAATGCACCAACAACCTTTATGTGCTTAATGAATAGTGTCCTAAGTAAGTACTTAGAAAAATTTGTAGTCGTCTTTATAGACGACATATTAATTTATTCTAAGATAAAAGAACAACATGATAAACACCTAAAGATAATTCTGCAAGTGTTAAAAGAACATCAGTTATATGCTAAGTCCAACAAATGTAATTTTTATAAAGATAAAATAAAATATTTAGAGCACATAATATTCGAAGAAGGGATATTGGTGGACCCGCATTAAATAAAAGCTATAAGTGTTTGGCCTATCCCTAAGGACGTAACTAATGTATGATCCTTTATGGGGATAATAGGTTATTACAGGAAATTTATTGAAGTATTTTCAAGTATTGCAAATCCTATAACATCATTACAGAAAAAGGGTAAGAAATTAGTTTGGGATCAGAAATGTGAAGGTAGTTTAATAAACTAAAAGAATTACTAACTACTGCACTCATTCTAAAAATAAAAGATCCAGACAAATATTTCGATGTATGCACTGATGCATGCAATGAAGGCTTGGGTGGAGTACTGACACAAGAACGGTTATGCAATTGCATACAAATCAAGAAAATTAAAAACTCATGAAAATAACTATGCAACTTATGATTTAGAGTTGGTTGCAATAATCCATGCTTTAAAAATGTGGTGTCATCACTTAATAGGTAAAATATTTATGCTAATGACTGATAACATAAGCCTAAAATATATGTTTGATCAACAAAATGTAAACACAAGGCAAGCTAGATGGCTAGCTTTCCTTAGCGAATATGATTTCGAAATGAAACATATTAAAGGGAAAGAAAATAAAGTGGTTGATTCCCTAAGCAAGAATGTAGTAAAAAGTTTTGGAGCTTCCATCAGTAGTTATAAAACTAATTTGGAAGATAAATTGGAAGAAGGAATAAAGGGAGATCTAGAATACCAGAATTTAAAACAAAAGATAACTCAGAATACATCCAAAAATATAATTACATATTACAGTTTTAATGAAAAAGGTTTAATACTGTTTAAAAACAGAATTTATGTACCAAATATACCAGAAGTTAAGCTATTGATTCTGAATGAAATTCACAAAATCCCTTACTCTGGACATCCAAGGTATCAAAAGATGATATAGTATGTTAAAATAATAGTACTTTTGGTATAACATGAAAAATGAGGTTCCTAAATTTTTAGCTGGGTGTATTGAATGTCAGCAAGTCAAAATTGAACATCAACACCCAACATTCCTTTTACAACCATTACCAATTCCAAATTGGAAATGGGAAGTCATCAGTCTTGACTTTGTAACTGGTCTACCTAAAAACCAAAAACATAATGATTCAATAATGGTAGTTGTGGATAAATTAAGTAAAGAAACACACTTTATCCCTGTTAAAATAACTTATACGATTGCTAATACTGTTGACATTTTTATGAAAGAAATGTTTCATTTGCATGGAATTCCAAAGGTAATAATTTCTGACAGGGATCCCAAATTTATTGGTAATTTTTGGAAAAAATTATTTAAAGGATTAAATACTAAATTGAATTTCAGTGATGCTTACCATCCACAAACGGATGGAAAAACATAAAGATTCAATCAAGTATTAGAAGACATGTTACGAATGTATGTTAGAGACTATCCCAAGAAGTGGGAAGACTATTTGCACTTGGTTGAATTTGCTTATAATATAACCATTATCAAGCTTTATCAAAGCTTAGTCCTTTCGAAATATTATATGGTAGAAAGTGTAACACTCCTATTACATGGATTAATCTACTAGCCTGGTTGATGTTAGGAACTGACATGTTAAAATAATTGGAACTAATAGTTAAACAAGTACAAGGCAACTTGAAAACTACTCCAAATAGGAAAAAGAGTCATGCCAACCTTAAAAGAACTCTGAAGGAATTCCAAGTGGGTGAGCATGTGTTTGTTAGGTGAAAGAAAGAAAGAGCTCTTTTAAACTAGGGATTTGTGTTAAATTATCACCTAGGCATTGTGGACCCTTCGAGATATTGGTAAGAGTGGGTCGAGTGGCTTATCAACTAGCTTTGCCACTCAATCTTAGGATACACAATGTTTTTCACATTTCTATTTTGAAAAAATATATACATGATGCTACTCATGTGATTGACTGGAATGTGATTCAAGCAGAACAAGAAGGAGATTTTTCGGTGGAATCGAATTGTATTCTCAAGAGGAAGGAAAATTATCTCTGGAATCACACCATTGGACTGGTAAAGGTGCAATGGAAACACCTCATTCTAGATGAAGCGACCTGGGAATTGGAGAGCGATATGCAGGTGGCATATCTAGCTATGTTCCAAGAAGACTCGAAATAACTTAACATTGAGGATGATGTTGAGCTTAAGGGGGGGGGGGGGTGTTTGTAACATACCAAAAACTAAAAAATAAATATTTATTATTTATTTCAGTAAAAAAATTATGTTAATTTTTATTGTAAAGTTTATGACCAAGTGGGTTAAGGATGACTATAATTGAAGAATTATTTTTTTTAATAATTAATAAAAGGAGACACATATTCAGGGGAGACTGTTAAATGAGTGTTCACAGCCCACTACGAGGAAGGACCAGTTGTAGAAGGTTGGTTGACAAGTGGCAACAATAACATTCACTTTCTAGGTGTTGCAGGAGCATAATCCCTAAAAAAGGGGTCATGTATCCTGAGAGGGGGAACTAAGCTGGTGGCTCATTAAATTCCAAAACTGACCCAAAGACCTAGGCAATCTTTTATAAACCATCAAATTGAGTAGGAGGCTCCCCAATCATTCTGATTTCTGAGAGAATGAACTTTGTGACTACTGCAAACTGAAAATTCAGGCACACAAAGAATTTGATGAGGCCCTTAGCTAAAGTGTTTTGTTGAGTTTAAGTCTTCTATTGAGTGATAAGTTGTAGAAGTCTGCTATGTGGCAGAGATCTCTGTCCTAGTGGTGTAGTAAGAAATATCGGGGGTCCTAAGCAAGTGATTTGGATGCTTCAGGAAAAATTTGGGTGGAACAGTCTCCATTGGGTGTTAGTCCCTTTTCTTTGCAACACATCCAGGTTCCAACTCTAATTTGTATTATGACATTGTTTACTTATGTCTAAGAAAGTTGTAAAATGTTTAGAATGAAGTTATAGTTAATAGATAATTGTTCAATGATTGTAGGATTTAGTATTTGTATAGATATTGAATGATATATAAACGAAGATAAATTATCCCATGTATTTTTACTCTCACCGAAGTGACATACTCTAGTACAGGAAGATATGAATTATGTTTAAGTAGGAAGATATGATATTATGTTGAGTAATAGTACGGAATGATGGAATCCTTATGCATAATTGCTATTACAACCAACAATATATAATATATTTATATACTATTTACAATCTACTGATATTGAGAAGACGTAGTATTTAATTAAAATTTACAAGCTACACCTCTTAATTTAAAATATAAACCTTTAGTAAAATCAAACTTGCATTTACAGTACAAGTATCGGAACAACAAAAATAAGTGAAGAGTCTTTTCTTTTATATACATATTAAGGTATTACTTTCTCAAATACATTAACTTCCAACTATATAATAACATAAATGTACAAAACCAAGTTCCTTCTTAATACTTTGTTCACAATAATCTCTCTAGGGTTAAATTATATTTCCTAAAATCAAACTTTATCATTAATCTAGAATATCCAGTGTTCTAAACAAACCATAAAAAAACTAAACTAGATTGCTTAAGGGTATCGTAATCCCTGATCCTTAACAACTAAAGTATAAATTAACAATTGGCTATCATGGCTCTTTTAGATATGTTATAGACAAAAATAATTTTGAAAGGAGTCTCACAACTAAAATTATTCTTATAAGGTTTTCCAAAACCTACGGATTGTCAGTGGAAGAATAAACGACCTCTAATCAATCTTTTAAATATTAATTAACTAAAACCCCATAGAGTTATTTGACAGTCAAAATTCCTTTTCAACTAAGGCCTTACGATCCCTCTCTTGAAACCTATTTGGAAGAGTAGAGGCTCCACAACCCTTCCTTTACAGTAATTTAGGTTAAAAAATAAGTAAATAATGGTAAACAGTAAATCTTTTTCAAATACATCACAACTGCACCACCAGAAGAGTTTTAAAAATTTTAAACAAATCGAGAACAAAATCATAGTTTCTTTTAAATGTAGCAAGGATTTTGCACATAGAAACCTCACAGGGTTGTCCCTTATCTTTCATTATAAGATCAAATCGACAATGAAGCTATGGCGGGGCTCATAGCCAAAACCCTTTTCTGTTAAGTAAAAGATTTAAAATCTTAACTCAATATTACATTTTGAGTTTTAAAAACCAAAGCAAAATGAAAAACCCTCATGGGTTCATACTTTAACGACAACTATGTACAAAGATCGAATCTAAGATCTTCTTTATACTA
This sequence comes from Pseudotsuga menziesii, assembly GCA_001517045.1. Classification (NCBI taxonomy): domain Eukaryota; kingdom Viridiplantae; phylum Streptophyta; class Pinopsida; order Pinales; family Pinaceae; genus Pseudotsuga; species Pseudotsuga menziesii. The sequence goes on along the minus strand of LPNX010265868.1, from coordinate 271,347 downwards.
AAAAAAAGTTATTACTATCACAACGAGTGGTCTTAGGATCGAACCCCAATGCTTTGAGTTGATTAACCATGAAAGTTAATGAAACTGTGTTTTTAGTGGCTTTTTATGCCCAAAACAAATATACAGATTAAAGGCTCCTTAAACCCAAAACCATGTTTTGACAGTAAGCTACATGACTTCCAAACTATAGTAAAACATAAATAAGGCATGATACAAAAAAGAAAACCAACGCTTAACCAATAGCTATAGAAAAAACCATAAATACAACTATGGCAATATTTTACAGATAGCCATGACCAGATAGTTATAGACATGTTGTCAACATTCTATAAAGGTATTAAGACTGCAATGGAAGTGGCATTCGAAACCCAAAATAACTTTTAACAGAGTAAGCTCTTAGCCACCATGATAGGCACTGTGTAATCAAACTAAGTTATGAAACTCTCCCATATACATATAGTATTGACGAGTTCAGAGCCAACAAAATTACAGAGTGGCATAGTCATCTACAACTTCACTAAATATGAATAACACCCTTTCAATAACAACTGTATAAAATACCAAAGTAATGTATCATTTCCATATCGAACACGGAGTGGAGAAAAACCCAATGCCATGACAAAACAAATTAAAATCAGTTCTCTCCTCAAGAGCCACACAAGGGAGTGTCATAGGTCTTACTAGTAAAAGGGAAAAGATTCGTGGCCATTTTGGTCCTCCACCTCGTTCTTGAATCGTCCTACAAATAATACATTTAAACCTGAAAGTTAAATCGTGATCAATTTAAGAAATACCTGGTAATAAGAAAAATAATTATTTTATAAATCATGAACTGTTACGACTAAGGTGTAGATAAAATATTACAGCGTTGTGATTTGAAACTAGAAACATCCAAGTATCACCGGAGCGAGGACAATCATCCTTCTTTGTGAGCAAACCAAACTTGGACAGGTATGGAGGGACAAGTTTAAGGCTCCTCCATCTATGGTGACTATTGGATAATTTTTCCAAAGCCAAGCACCTAGGAGCTGAAGGAAAAATGGGCAGAACAAACAATTCCATACTAAACCTATCATTGTGTTTGCCACGACTGCCGAAGAGCATTAAACCCATTAGGGTTTCACATCAAATTTTATGTCACTTATCTCGAGAACGTATCAATTTGTATGGTTGTTTTAAATACAAATCTTCAACCCTGTCCTTTCATAGCAAAGGTCAAAATTGACATTAGATCCGACTGACAAATGCTTGTATCAATTTCCAAACCCAGTCCGTTTATAACTTACACAGTGGGAACTAAGAGTAATACCATATTTATATTACAATGCAATGTAATTGTAGGTGTTATAATTCAAATGACGATGCTTTGTCTTGGTTAAATATTATAACCCATTATACATAGTTCAAATCTCAACAAGTTTTATTGTTGTTAAATAATGTAACCGTGTGTATATCAACCCTTGCTTTTTATAAACTTTAAACCTGTAAAGAAAATAATGAATTATGTTAGAATGTACCTAGTTTAGGGCTTCTAAGAATTATTCCAATAAAAGATAAAAATGATTGCTATGAAGAATGGCTTAAGAATATCCAACTAGGATAGGGTTTAGATCCTTGTCTAAACCAAAAGTTGACCTTCTGTCTTTTATGGTCTTATAGCTAATTTTGTTTTGAGATGCGATGTCGGAGTAACCTCACCCACCTGCACATGAGTAAAACAGTAATTCATGCATTAGTCATAACGACTAAGTAAGACTCTGATTTATCCCCTAACACAACTCAAGAATAGAAACAAACAAATGACAGCGACAAACTGTCTACGACAATAAGTTAATTTTAAATAGTTTTGTTATAACACAAAGTGATGGTACGCCAACAAGTCACCAAATAAGCAAGCTAATAGTAACCTAGATACATGACGGCAGTATTGCATGACAAAACATGTATGAATAACAACATCTCCCTAACTATTTTACTAGGGATTTCTAATGTTACATACAGTAAATAAAAAAAACTATTTATGAAATTTGAGGGATGTTACAACAAAGGCAAAAGCCACTTAATGCTCCATCTCTTGCATTCTCAGATTTAATCCCCATCCAATGCTAGCCTCTTGTTTGCTAATGGGCATACTATTTTACAGTATTTTTCCTAGGACTTGATCATTTATGAGCCTCCTTCTCTTCAGCTCTCAACAAAGAGTTGTGACCTAATTTTGGGGAAAATGCCTCTTACACCTTGAGTTCTCACTCGGTGGCTATAACCACTTGTGTTTTCCTCTTGTGGGTCAACAAACACTCTTCAAGAGGTATTTGATTTATGTCCCCTTCAGTATCTTTTATTAATAAAAAAAGAATTCATTACATTTGTTTTATTTTTTATTTTGTATAAAAAATATTTAAATTAATAAAATAAAATATCTTGTCATAAATAAATAATTGAAGTGTAAATTTACATTGAAACATCGAGTAAATTAATAAATTTATTTTTAAAAATAAATATCACTTTATCATCTAGTCACTTTACTTTATTGGTTGTGAATAATCTTTTTGTGAAGCAACTTTTTTTCCTTTTGTTTAGGTGGTATCTCAAATGGTGCAAGTTGTTTAGGTGGTATCTCAAATGGTGCAAGTCTATTGTAAATTGCTCATTTTTTTGAGGTTATTTATAAAGATTGTAAATTACTCACTTTTTGGTTATTTATAAAGCTTTTTTATAAGGGTAAAGGGCGTGCTTTAGTGTGAATGTTTATAATGAAAATACAAACACTCTTACTTTTTTTTATAATAGGAAAAAACTACAAATAAATCTATTTTTGAATGTTTATAATGAAAATACAGATACTTTTTATTTTTTTATAATAGGAAAAAACTATAAATAATTCTATTTTTGAGTTTGACAAAATAATCTATTTTGAATAATTTTCTAATGAAGTTTAATTATTTCAAATTAAAGAACCAATTTAGCTTAATTAAAATTAAATTTATATTTATTATAAAATCATTTTCTTATTTATATTATTTAAAATTTTAATATATTAAAATAATTATTTTACATACTGATTTTTTTAATGGGGGAGACAATGAGTTAATCATTTTTTACTAAAATTATAATGATAGTAAATATTTATAGATAAAAATAAATTCACAATTTTAATACCTAACTAAAATTTAATTATGTAATATTAATATAAAATTTATAAATTTTTCAACAATTGAAATTCAAGAAGATAAAACAAAATTCAAAACTTTTTAATACCCAAAATATCAAAATGGATTCACAGCTTTAATATCCAACTGTAATTTAATTGTGCATTACTAATATATAATTTATGAATTTTTTATCCGTTGAAAATTCAAAATGGTTCGTATAAAAAAAGAAGACTTTTAAGACGTTACGGGATGTTTCTGTATAATTACGTACATCTAAAAAATCATGATGGATACAGTAGATTTGTTTGGACGCGGTGGCCTGACAAATTGAACCTTCCCCAGCCCTTCTCACCAGAAGTGTAAAGTTAAAATTGGCCTTCAAAAAAAATTTAAAATCTGAATTTTACTTTTCCAGTTAAGAAGGGCATAGTTTATATCAACCTTTCAAAAGTTTCAAAAGAAGGGCAATATTTGACATTACACATCCATATAAATTTCTCAAGCTGTTGAAATTCCTATGTTATAAAGTTCAACTCATCATTTAAAATATTGGTAATATGATAAATTATAATCACTCACTCACTCATGTGATGCACACTGCTTAGTTGTGTAAGATGACCAGTAACCATTGATGACAATGTGTCAACAACTACGACTATAACAAAAAAAAACAACTACTAGTCTACTAGTAGGCCTGAAACAAGCACAAAACTTTGTGCCTACTAACTATGTGAACCTCGCTACCAATGCCCACTCTTTTTTCGTCAAAATGAAATCCAAAAGGCCGGTTTGATGAGTCCTCCTCCACAAGACTTCATTTCTTGCATAAATATCATGGACTCACGACAACTATAAACAACACTCGATGTCATGCAAATACAAATAATGGCATGTAGCTAGGATCACAAATTGTGCAGAGGTCGATTTAGGCATTGCTATAAAGAGGTTTCATTCGGCACACGATATGGAGAAACAATGGTTATTAATAAAATTAAAAAAAAAAAAAAACAATTGTTGGCTCAAGAATAGTCTTCAATTTGATGGGTGGCATGATCGTGATGTAATCTCCCTCTGTCCTTCCAAACATTTGTGGTTTCTCACAACATTTGTCCTTAGCGCCACCAAAATACATATAAAACTTACCTGTCTTTACATCCTCTTCCCTTTAAATCCGCATCTCATAGTCATAACTAAGGATTATTATGCATGGACATCCTCACCTTATAATACGAATTGGGTCAAGGCACAGAGACAACCATAAAATATTAAATGTGTCAAGATGCACGCAAAGAGTAAGAGACCACTATAAGTAAGTCTTATATTAAATTTACCATGTAAGTCTTTAATTAACACTATCCACTAAGATTTGACACGTTGGATTGTTGTGATCTTCTTATCACTCCTTACCAATGTGATTGCAAGGCATTCTTTGAAGGAGAATTCCATAATTTTAGGTCTTCTTCATCATCATCATGCCTTTTGGTAAGACAATAAAGAGGGTAGTGGCTTGCATCAGCATGGAAAACGATTTTGACATAGAGTACACAGTAATTGTTTTCATTAAATAACTTAAATTCATATATGTGACTGTGGATTTACTTAATCCTGGACTGGTACAAAACACAACAAATTTTAGAGCCCCAAGCCCTTAATTACTCACACCTAGAACTTTCTCAAATTTAACCATTAATAAAATTCTTTTGACATTTTGGTTCAATTTAAAAGGTGGATTCTTGAGGCTTAGACATGCAGTGAATTGCAAGGATTCAATTGACTTAGGCTTGATTCTATTGCCCCTCCATCCCATACATGTATGCTTTCATTCAATTGACTTAGGCTTGATTCTATTGCCCCTCCATCCCAAACATGAATGCTTTTAGGACAAGTGTTGAACACAAAAATTTGATGCCCCGACCCTGATTATGCTAGCTTTGCTAACTTATGTATTATTTTTCTTAGGTGTCCAATCCTTATCAGTCTTACACCTCTCAAATAGTATTTTTTTGTACAATGAAGTGTTCTCCAATGGAAAAAAATAGTTGTTATGTTACTGAACTGTAAAATTAATGATATACAGATGACAACTTAATATGTTCAAAATAAGTTTTATTAAAAATATATCATTTTTTTATATAAATATTGAGGGGTGCTTAATTGTTAAAAAATTAAAAAATATATTATATTTATTTTTTACATAATTTTAATGAAAAAATTTAGTTTATTTATACTTGCCAGTTATTTATATTTACCAAGGGCTCCAACAATAAACGCCCTTCCAATTGAAATTAAGACCCACCCTTCAAATTTTATCATTGCTGACAATTTCTAGTTGAATTGAATTTCTTTCATATACATTTGTTTATGGTATACTTTAATCCTGTCAAATTATAAATTTTATCATTGCTGACAATTTCTAGTTGAATTGAATTTCTTTCATATACATTTGTTTATGGTATACTTTAATCCTGTCAAATTATTTTCAATTGACAATGTGTGATCTAATATCTCTAGGAACCAATGTTCTTCAGCTGTGGCGGGACCAAGACAACGAGGGAGCCGGAGTAAGGACAATAAGCTTGCAGGGCAGTCTGTGTCTAACCGGTGTTAACTTATCTTTAAATGGATCCAGGAGTGGTCAAATTCATTCGAACCAACTTGGATATAACTTTGGACAGATGGTAGTATAGGACAAATCAGTTTAATTGCTGATGTGTGGGTTTATTTTTGCACAATATGCCACTGGTTAAAAAGTTCTCAAGGGATTATGTTTCGATTAGATTGACAATGTATCACTTGGTCACTGGCCCACTCTTTGATTGTGATGAGTTGATCATTGTGATAGTAGATTTGTAATGAAAGTTGACTAAAGAAAGTTTTATCCATTGCATTTTGGTTTAGATTTTTTTTAGTTATGTTTTAGTAGATATTATCTGATATTTTGGACTTGTTTGAGTGGATCAACAAGATTAACTTAAGTGTACAGAAGGGATTCATTTCATGGTCATCCTATCTTCCTATCTTGTTATGGTGGTCGTATATTAATCAATATGCATTTAAGTATAACAATATAGAATGACCATGAAATGAATCCTAGATGTACGCTTGTTACACATGGGTTAATCTTGTTAACCCTCTCAATCAAGTCCAAGTCCAAAATATCAGATAATATCTAATTTCCTATGGTCATAATTAACTCTAACAATCTTGTATAATAATGGATATAAAATTATATATTTTAGCCTTTGTTTAATAGCCAACAATCTTCACAAAACTAAGTTGTTGGTTGTGCCTATCAGCATTCACAAGCCACTTTACTTATAGTTGTGGTTGTAAATATGTTTTGAGGTTTTGTAACTCAATAGAGTTAATCTCCTTTTCAATGTAAAATTTAGGTTTGAGATGTATTCTTATGTCAAAATAACAATGATTTGAATTCAATATTTTTGCATGCATTTGGAAAAAAAATAGTTCTTTTGAAGAATGATTTACTATGTTCAAATTAAATTTCATGTATCATTTTACATTGAGTTATTTCCTTCTCAGTCATGGAGCAACGTCGACCATTGAATATACAGAATTTGCAAATCGAAATAAACTCAATGAAAATAAATGAACCAAAAGAAATTTGAATGAGCAGAATTTGCAATCAAGATAAACTCGTTGAGACAGAATTTGCAATCAAAATAAACTCACTGAAAATAAACCAAAAAAGTTGAGTAGAAGACTCATGGGCATACTTTGATTAAAATCTAGTGTTGAAATAGTTAATGGACATAGATTTTGATTAAATTCTAGTGCTGAAATAGTTAATGGGTTAAAGATATCTACATAATAACTGCATTGATCAAATATTTGTCATTTCCTCGTTGCAACGCCCTGCTCCAAGCCAAAATGACAACGAAACGTTTCTAGAAATAAATTGTTGAAGGGCGATCGAAGTGTATTCATGAAGAGGTTAACATGAGGAAGTTGTTGCAACATTATTAAAACATACGCTCCCAACTTTTAACTATCATTTCATTGGGTTGCATGGTCCACGTTTTGTTAAAAAGATGGATAAGTTGTAGGTGGCAAAATTGTGTGATATGGTGTGTGCCATGTGAATGTGTAATGAAAAGTTGCAGTCTATTTAAAATCTTTATAAACTTATCGGTATATATTTAAAAAGATAATAAAGTATTAAGAACTTATTTCTTATTGCTAATATCATTTTTGTATAAAGTATATTTGTATTCTTATCTACAACATTAGAGAATACGGAAGTATTTTTTGGTCAAAGACTAAATTAATTAGTTATCGGCTATGAACTAGATGTAATATGACTTACACTTTTGAACTTTTTTTATTTGGCCACTGAAGATAGTTAAGCAATATTTAGCATGTTGCAAAGCATTTAATGCGGTTGCAGGATTTGATGGCCATTGGATCTCGAGCAGCTCAAGATACAATGATCATCAAGCCTGTTGTAGTCGCATTAAATGCTCTACAGCATGCTAATATTATTTGCCCTGAAGATATGCCTCCATGAAAACCTTGTTGATCGTGCCAATCAAATAAGATTTTAAGGGATAGATGGTCATCGACGGATAACCCTTATGGTCATTTGTTTGCTTGCCAGCTAGCTCGCATATCTGTGTCCCTTTTAGGCAACTATCCAACCACCCACTTGCTTTTATTCGCTTCTTATGGACCCATCACTGATTTGTTATGCAATTTAATGGCTTATACTTAAAAGCAACTTGGTGTAATAACTTTAAATCTAATTATTAATAGACATGATAATAACAAGGTTCATAGTAATGGTTGTAAAATGTTTTCAATTTTGTTATTTGTCAGTAGGTCATTTCAATCAACATTACACCTTGAGTTGATTGCAGTTTTTTAATCTTTAATTAATGATTGTCTTCAAGGATCAAATGAAGTGGTACATACCTTAAAAAAAATCATCACGTAGAAAGATGTAAGGGTGGAGATTTAATGATGATGGACAACTAATTCAAACGTTAATGGATAATCTACCGTTTTGATTGTTAATCCAAGTCTTCTGCCATGCTGATGGGATGAAGATTCATGGCTAGGAATCTGATTAATTCATCAATCATGGGAAAATATCACAGGTTTGGAAAGCACCCTACAAACACAGAACCGGAGCCCAAAGAACCTTTAAAGCAGAATATATGGCAGGTCCGAAAATCGCCCTTGTTGACTGCCACTCACAAAAGAAGTCTGAGCATGAGGATAGCAAATGCCTAGGGACTATAGAATGGTGTCCATCTTTAGGTGCATTTCTTTTGTTTAATCCTGCATTGCTTTCCTCCATTGCTCCGCAGGTTCCTCTCCATTAGTTTTCTCCAGTCGCTCCCAAATCACCTGCCTCATCAGATTCTTCATCACCCAGTAGATTGTGACTGTCCATTCATAAATATTGAGGAGAAAAGCATGTTACCCAGATCCATTACCCAATCCTCAACTTTCTGGCATTCCTCTTGCAGGGTATCCTTGTCCAGCTCTTGTCATAGTTGTTGTTCTACATCCTTGATTATCTACTGAGCAAATGTTGGTAATCCCAATTTGAACATGCAATCCTCCTACATTTCTTTCTTTTGAGCCTAGGTGACCCTTTGGCCCTCATCCCCAGGAGTCTCTTCCCTCTTCTGCCTCATTTGTCGCCCATACATATTACTCTCTCCTTTCTCCCTATGATGGTCCTCCATTCTCCTTATCAGCTAAAATCCCTCTCTCCTTAATATCAAAACGATAATGGAAGAGTGCATGCATATTAGAGCTTTGTGTGCATGTCTAATGTTGCAACCTTTCCATTCTCTATAGAGGACATTATCATTCTGGGCCATAATTAACTTCATACCTGCCATTAAAATCATCTCGTGCTCTTTAGTCCTGTGGATATATATCCCAATCTGGTGACGAGATTCTCCACCCCCTTTGCTCATAACTACAAATTCTATCTTATGATTTGAAAAATTTGTAGAAAGGCCAGAGTGAATGGTAGTTGAGGCCATTCTGCCACCTTCGGATGCCAACAGCTGACTAGCATGTGAAACCAATTGTTACATGGTTGTACGAGGTCCCTCTTGTTAATGTCCTACCTCCTCTGCTTTATGATATAGCGTCATGTCCTGAATCATGGTTTCTTTGCATATGTCCTAGACTGTCGCATCATTCACATCTATCCATACACTACCATTAATAAATCGATGGGTCTCAGTCCCAAGTTTTTCCAGCAAGTCAACCAATTTGTCGCCATTCCTCTTGATGTGCTTGAAAGTGAGTGTCAGCCTGGGGTGCATGATCTCTACCATATTTTCTAGCCTCCCTTCTAATATCCATGACGATGCCACCTTGGTGCTAGAATTTCCATGGGGGATCTTAGTTTCCATGTGTAAGACAACTTGGGAATCCCCTTCAACAATTAACGGTGTCTAGCTGTGTTGATTGGTCATCTGTATTCTATGTAGTAAACCTTTAACCTTCACAACATTATTGGAATCCATGCCAATGAAACCAGTTCTAAAACCTTGCAATTCTCCTTGGTGATTTTTGATAATACATATGAACCCCGTAGGTCTAGGATTCTCGTTATAAGCCCCATTAAAATTGAGTTTGAAGAAACCCACAGGTGGAGGGAACCAGAATTATGGGATAGTTTTTTCCATGGATATTCTCAATGATCTACCCAAACATTGTAGTGGCCCTAATATCCCCCATCCTTTAGAATGAAGGACTCAGAAGAATTTTCTTCCCAATCTGAATGTTCCCATGCTTGCATTTTCATTGTTTTGAGCATCTTATTCCTTATGATGGTCTAGACCCTATCTTTAGTTCCAATTTTCCCCTAGAATGTTCTAGAGCTACATTCACTCCATATTTCCTAGACCTCAAAGTATGGAAATTTTTTCTAGAGGTGATTGCTAATTAGACTCTGGAAAGGGTCGTTCATCCAAGAGGAAGGGTTATGGTCTAGGTAGTGTCTAAGTCTATGTGATCTCCAAAATGTAGTGGCACCATGGCCCCATAAGTTATAAGCAAAATGACAAGAATCTAGGAGGCGATCCATCATTTCTTCCTCACTAGTGCACATACAACATCGGTAAGGACCTTGCATACCTCTTTTCGTGAGATTTTCTCCCATAAGGATACATATTACGATAACTAACCAACTGAAGATAGAAATTTTGGGCCAAATTTTTGCCTCCAACGGGTTCTTCCATTTCTTATCAGGTGGCTAGTTATTATAACCCATCCATAATTTGTAAGCTTCTTTGATGGTGAAAGAGCCTTTTGGTTTGAATCCCCAACAACGTCTGTCCTCCCTCGTAAGAATCCTACATTTTATGTTGTTTAAATTTTCTTCAATTCTGTCAACTTCCTCCTCGTGTCCAAGTTGTTCCCACCACTCCCGAGGCACCTAGACTCGTACTCTTTCTCTGTATCTAGATTCACCCATAATTATTTTACCTTTGCTTTCCCTTGATTAATACATTCTTGTATGAGCTAGGGGGATTTTGAGCTCCTATCCACTGGTGGTAATTGATGTCATGAGTCCTCCCAGAAAAGAGCTCTTTATCTGTTTCTAATTTCCCAAAAATTATTATCCTGGATCAGTCTTCTCCCTTGGGTGGCGGTTTTCCATATGTGAGACCCTGGAATTTCCTCTAAGAAGCAAATGAGATTACCCTTCTCCCACCCCACCAGGATATTTCTTATGCTACAATATTTCCCATGGTTCTTGGTTATGGGTAACCCATCTCCACCATATGTTATCCCCACTAACATAATTAACTTTTTCAGGATCGCGAAGGTTGAGGCCTCCATGTTCCTTAGGAGAGCATATAATTTCCCAATTTACCAAAGCCCATTTTGAATGATCAATGAATCCATTCCAAAGTAATTTTTGTTGTATGTTCCTTATTTCTTTCTAAATCACTTTTGGGGCCAATAGGGTAGAAAATAAATAAACTGGCATGGCTTGCAAAACGATTTTAACTAGGACTAGTTTGCTTGGAAAATTTAGTGGCCTTAGAGTCCAATTTGATAGCCTTTTCCTCATTTTATCTAGTAATTCTAACCATGAGCCTTTCTGAACCATAGAATCAACGAAAGGGGATCTCGGGTATTTGGATGGAAGGGAGCTCTCTTGGAATCCCAATATTCAACAAATGTTGCATGTAGTAACCCTTGGGGTATTGAAGAAGAAGACTTGGGATTTTTGTTCATTAAATTCCAGACCTGAAGCTTTTCCAAAGTTTTCCAGACATGGTTTGATCTTCCTAGCCTCTTGGACATAAGGATGACCCATCAGCATTGTATAATCTACAAACTGCTGGTGCGTTTGTCTATCTGCTCTCGGGTGAAAGAAGCCCTTGCATTTTGTGATTACTCTACATAGCCTTATTGTTCTTCCCAATCCTTCCGCCATTATTATGAATAGAAAGGGAGATAATAGATCTCCCTGCCTAATACCCCTTTGAGGGTCTCAATAGACCAGACGGTCCTCCATTAATAAGAATGGAGAAAAAGGTTGTAGAAATAAGACTCATAGTCCACTTGATCCAATATTCCGCAAAGCCAAAGGATCTGAGCATAGCTCGCATGAATTTCCAATTGAGTTTGGTGTAGTCCTTAGCAATGTGAAGTTTCAACATCATCCCAGGGATCCTCTCTACTTTGAGCGAATGGGAAACTTCATGAACAAGGATAATTCCATCCATAATTTGATGGCCTTCAACAAATCCTAATTGTTCAAGGGAGATTAGGGAGGGAATGATAGTTTTAAGACGGTTAGTAATTACCTTGGTAACAATTTTGTAGATGACATTGCAGAGGGCTATTGGTCAAAATTTACCCAGCGAGTTCACCCCATCACTCTTAGGGAGAAGAGTAGTAAAGATGGCATTAAAAGAAGTGACAATTTTCTTGGATAGTTGAGAGTTTTCCATGATCTGTCAAACTTCAATCTTGATGAGATCCCAAAAGTGATGAAATTTTTTTACTGTGAAGCCATTCGGACCCGATGCTTTTCCATCCTCCATTTGGTTCACCGCTTCTTCAAATTCAAGGAGAGTCATTGGATTCATTAATAGATCGTTTTGATCTTATGACACCAGAGTAGGGATATGTTGTGTTATTTGTTCAATGTCCCCACTTTTTTCTAGGATTGGTTCAGTCATAATATCCTGAAAGTGATGGATTAATTCCACCTCAATCTCCTCCCTAGTTTCCAATCTTTCTCCATTCAAATCCTTAATCATAAGAATTCTATTTTGTGAACGGTTTTGGATGACTGGTGTGTGATAGAATTTAATGTTTATTTCCTCGTCTTTAAGCCAGACGGCTATGTCTTTCTATCGCCACAAAATTTCCTCTTATCTCTCCATCTCCTATAGCCTATTACACATGCATGCTTCTTCTTCCAAAAGCTCAATCGTGATGCCCTGTTTCTGAATTTCTTCTAGCCTTGATTCCAAGAATTTTTTATCAGCAAGGATATACCCAAACTCCTCATTATCCCATTTCTTAATATTTTTCTTTAGAACTTTCAGTTTTTGTTGAAGCTTATACATGCTTTGGATTTCCCCCTTGCTTAAATCAACCCACCACTGCGCCATTTTTTCTTTGAAATATGGGTGGCCTAACAAAATCTGTTCAAATCATAAGGTTTTTTTTTAACTTAGATCCTATCCCACTCCACCATAATTACACAAGCCAATGGTATGATCCAATAGCCAGAAGAACTAATACTGATATTTATCTTCCCAACTCCATAACCAATTCAAAGACCAGAAATCGATCCAGGCATGAGGAAATGTGACGCTCCATCCTCCATTTGTTGTTACAAGTGAACCAATATTTCTGTGGGACCACATCCACTAGCCTTAGGTCATCAATAGTATCTCTGAAACATCCACATTCTTCCTCTAGCCATTGTCTTCTTCCTTTCTTTTCCTCTAATGAGGTAATGAGATTGAGGTATCCACCTAAAATCCATTGCTTCCCTTTTGTCCATTCAGGAATATGTCTGAGGGAATCAATGAAAACCATTTTTTCCTAGGGAATATGAGGACCATAAACATTGGTTAAGATTCCAGTAACCGAGAAACCGATTACTCCAAATTCTACTGAGATGAACCGATGATTTCCTTTAAAGCCAAATAAACTTACTTTGCTAGGATCCCATAAAATTCTCAAGCTTCCTCCCATCTCTCTCGCATCAATACCCATTCCTTCGCTTCCTTTCCAGATCTTCTTGCATGTTTCATGTAGCTGATCCGACGAGTATTTCGTTTCTTAAAGGAAAACAATAGCCGGATTTGTCTTTTGAATATTTTTTCTTAAAATCTTTACTTTCTAGGGGCTATTAAGACCTCTTATATTCCATGATACAATCTTCATTAAGGAATAAGAGAAAAGAGATTTATAAACCTAGAGCATCCCTTATGGTAGGGTACTAACCCGATTCAACCAACTTTAGACTTGTTGTCGCTATACCATTGCATATTTGATTTACTTCTCGGCTTCCTTACTATCTCTTCATGCTTCTCTTGTAGTCCTTGTGGGAACCTGGATTGATTCCTAGATGGTTGGTTTCCCTTGCTTTGATGATTTCATCCTTTAGTAAAATTACTTGCTCTTGAGGTACATAACCTTTCTCGGCATCTTCGCAGGCTTGTTCAATGCCATCTAGATCTAGACCCCCAATATCTACATCTTCAACTTTATCCCCTATGTCTTTTTCTAGGTCTTCATCAGAGTTTTCTGCCATCGCATTATTTGTTGTCTTCGCATTTCCATCCTTCTCCTTCTTTCCATTTTAGTTTTGTTGCTTCTCATTAGGTGATGATTTGGTGATTTCCTCTAGTTGATCTCCTAAAGCTTCGAATTGATTAGATACTGAGATATTTTGGGGGGTTTCCAAGTTTTCTTGTTTTCTTCCTCCTCTTTTATGTGTTGGAACCCTAGTAAACCCTTGATCCATGCTGCCCTCATATTTTTTTGGGAGGATATTTCAAAGAGTTCATAGGGAATTATTTAAACAGATGTCCATACTCGTGACATCTACAGCATTTGAATGAAATTTGTTCATAGTCTAGGGTTTACAACCAGTATTCATCTTCCCATTACATTTTGATGGCCTCTGGTAGTTCATTGGATAGATCCATATACACACACATATTCTTGCATAGGTCATGTGTCTTTGTGCTTTAGTTTTCTCAGATATTTTAATGAAGGTGCCCATATTGTTGCTGATATCTTCCATAATTTTGAGTCCTAGTACTTGCTTGGGAGAGAATAGAGATGAATCCATACCAGTGCAATTCTCATATCCTCTTTATCCGAAAAGAAATTCTCCTTCCAAGGTATTAAGAGCAAGCCTATTGAGTAGAATAAATAAGGTCCTCCATAAAGCACTCTGTTTATGTATTCCAAGATTAGAAAGGAAACAGTGAAAAATACTTTGGAACATAATTGGAGATCATAGAGGCCCCGTGGTTTCAAGGTGCAATTTATACACCAAACTAGTAGGTATTTTTCTGAAGGTCACATTCCCATTGTTTTCCTATGAGGGAATGATATTGCATATATTGGATATGATCCCTAAGTTCATTTGATTTGATTTGCATTGAGGGTATTAGGGTCAATTTAGGAAAGCACTTGCGATGCCTACTTTCGATTGAAGGGCCTGCTGATTTTGGATCTTGATTACCTATTTCCTCTCCTCCCACTACCTCCAGAGGGATCGGGATACCCCGATCTGGAGTCCCCCAGATGGTTCAGATAGGGAGGCATGATAAGCCCCCCCACCACTCTTGCAGCCATGGTCATCATCAGTCCTTCTGCCTCCAAAAATATCCGAGATCTTCTCAGACCGCCCAAAGTCATTTTGTGAGAATATTTTTCTAACTATACAATATTACTATTTGCAATTTTCTTAGCAATTTAAAATTAATTTTTATGGAAATTCATATCAAAATACCCATTTCCTTTTTATTATTTTAAATGACCTAAAAAACCTATTTGTAATGCATTTCCTTACATTATTTTGGATACCCTCCATATTCTTATGGAGTAGTCTATTCATTCTACTTTTTGGACTTCGCGGTGCGTTTTGGTGGGAGTCCTATAATTTTTTTTTGGTAAAATCCAAATTTTGAAGTGTTTAAATTGTGTTTTTAAATGCATAATAAATTTAGCACCTTACATACCTACATGGCATCCAAAATATGCAATTTTCAAAACTATATGTCATTCTAAGATTTTTTAAAGATTTCCAACTAAAAAACTAAATAATACGAAAAATATGCTTGAAAAAGTTGAAAATATAAAATATTTAAAATAAACCTATTCTTATTACGATATGACCATACAATATAAATATTTAAAATTTTATCAATTTAAAATTAACTTTATCCCATTGGCAATAGTGACTTTAAAAATGGAGCAACGATGACACAACAATCATCATGTTTGGGGATCCAAGGGTTATGAGTGCTACTAAAATCAACGAGTATTAGAAGAGGAAGCTTATTGAAAAACAAGTGAAGAAGCTATTTGATGCCAAGATTAAAGTTTCATTGCAGTTTTCTAAATGGATATAAAATTTGAAATTCAAATCAAAATACCTATTTTCTTTTTATTATTTTATGACCTAAAAAATCCTATTTATAATGTGTTTCCTTTGACCATAAAAACTTACGTATAATAAATTTGTAGTGCATTTCCTTTCATTATTTTGAATGACCAAAAACAACTTACATATAATACATTTTGATTATCAGGTAACAATGGTTTTTTTTGTGCATTGAATACTTACGTTTAAAAAAAAGCATGGTGGATATTTCAAAGCAATCATGTAAGTTGCTAGACCAAGATTATTTTCAATTAAGAATGTGTGGATCTTAAATTTGCTAGACCAACAAAACATTTGAACGACAAACCAAGTCCAGGAAGTCTAAATTTTCCCAGGCCATCAACTTTATTTGTTGAACTGTGGAGCTTCATCTTAAAGTTCCGCTTTTCCACTTTTTGAACTGTGGACTTTCTATTTTTTTCACTTTTGTTATTGCCCTACATTGAAATATAGGTCATCGATCAAGTTTGGTGGCTTAATCTCAATATTTTGTGGATCTTTCCCACATCTTAAGATTTTGGACTAAATCTTGCAATGAAATTTGAGCTATTGATTAAGATTCCCTTATCTAATCCTGGTGGCATATTGTTCGTCACTTTTCCCACACCTACATTCTCCAACAAAATCAAATCGTACAAGATGATCTCCACTATTGATCTGAATATGTCGATTCAATTTGGACCATTTGTAAAATTACATAAATTTTTAACCCTTAATGGACTAAATCCCCAATAGCATAATAAATATTGATATCATTTGCTAATGGAATCTCAATCGCTCATGAGAATTATCCCATCAAACCTCCTTTCCACTAGAGTTCCATGATGGATTATCAATTGTTGATTTAATGGGAGGATCTCATTTAGTGATTTATGGCACTTCAAACACCATGATGCATTTTCAACCGTTGATTTCATTCATGTAATTCAATCTATCACATTCACGACATATTTACAACCCAAAGCACCGAACTCAATCAACACTTACTTTTGGATTCGATGGTTTAACTATGAATTGTTGATCACCCTCTTGCCACAAATAGACTTGCAATTTCACTATTGCCAATTCAAGCTTATGTTATTGCACCAAAGAGGTGCATTCTACAATTGAGTAGGGGAGATATGTGTAACTCATTCCCTGCCCATCTTAGCATTGGCACATGTCCTTTATAAAAAATAATAAAATATTATTTAAAATAACATGTCGAAATTTGAATTATTTAGAATCGCATATATATATATATATATATTAGATAATCTAAAACCATAAACATTGGATTACACATGTCCTCAACATTTCCACTCTAAAAAGGGGTTTACACCTTGAGAGATTTGATCCCTCTCGTTGCTTGGTAGATCCCCTTTTAGATGGATCTATACTGGTATAATAGAAATGGGCATTTTAACATGTCTTACAATGTGATCAATTTCACCATAGAGCCAAAGCTCTACGATTCTTGCTTCTTTATAACTAGTAGTGCACCCATACCAAGACCATGTAATCCATCAAGACCATGTGCTCTCTAATACACCTAATAATTGTTAAATTGCCTATTTATTTTGTCTATTTATTTTTTTAATATTTTGACAATAAATTCAAAATGAATGTAATGGATTATTATTATTTGAATAATTAAATAACTGAGAGGAATCAAAACTAAATTAGTTGTTAAAAGAGTGTTTGGTGACCCACAAGGGGGAATCACAAATGGCGAAAGCTGCTGAGTGAGAACTCAAGTGATGCAGGAGGAATCTTCCCCAAAATCAAGTCAAGACTCCTTGTGGATCCCTAAAGAGAAGTAGGTTCACAAATGACCAAGTCCTAGGAAAAATACTATAAAATATTATGTCCATCGAATAAGCAAAAGGTTGGTGATGGATGGGGAAATAATCTATTGATGCAAAGGGATAACACATTGATCAGAATTTGTCCTTGTGGTTCAGCAAATAGGCTTGTGGGTTATAGAGAAAGTAAGTTTTGACTGCTCTAGGAGTTGGTTGGGAGGAACAATAGCTTCAGTTTTGTTTTCTCGACGGTGGTCATAGGTTTTTTACAAAAATTCTTCTACTATTTTAGTATTAATTACAGTCCGGAAGTAAATTTTAATTTCAAATGTATTATAAATTGAGAATTTACAATGATCAACTAGTATTCTTTTTATTTTGTCTCTATAAGTTCTTGCTTTATACGTTGTTAGTAATCATTTACATTGCACAAAAATAGAGAAATCAATATCACTTTACCTACTAATAACTCCATAAATTTGTAATCGTAAACCATACAATCTGTTGTAGAATGTCCATATATATATATATCAAATCCATTCATTCTTCAAGGAAAAATATAGATATGCTAAGTACAGTCGAGAGGCTTCCCCCTGGAAGTTTTATTCTGTANATGATGATGTTGATGATTAACTTAGACTGAGACCAACTTTGGTCTATCGGACCTTAAGAAGAACAATACTCGGTTAACTTTAAAATCTTGTTTTTGTGCTAAAAAAGCTTTCCAATATCACTATAGTTTTGGCAAGTTAGGAGGTTATAAAGGTTTGTATTGTAGCAAATTCTATGAAACTTAGATCTAATGTGGGTGTAAGCAAGGCACTCTAAGATAAAGTGATTTTCATCATCAACGCTCATAGACAAACTCAGATGGAAAACCCTTTCCTCCGATGGAGTTTTAGGAATATACCAATGACTTGTTTCTCTATGGAGCTCATGAGAGTTCATTCTAATATTGGCTTTATTAATTTTATTCTGTGAGCTAGTTACTACCAAGAGATACTTTTGATCTTCCAAGTTAGGATTAATGGCCTCCTTATAGTATCTTAATTTTCTCTTAACAGTTAAATTTTCCTCACACCAAAATTTCTCTTTAAACTTAGAAGTAATAATATCTTTGACATTATCAATGTTCTACGAAATGTCATTTTCATTAATGCTCCAATGGTTTAACCAAGCCATGGTATCTTTACACCAACCCCGCTTGAGGTGTAGTTGGTTTTGACTTGAGTTTAAAGCAATTTTAGGAAGTCTCACATTTCCCATGTTATTTATCTTATGTTTGTACATCAGTTACCTAGTCATAACCATGCTCTTGATGGGGGAAAGACCCACTTCTATGAGGAGAATAGGATAAGGCATATTGCTTTTAATTTTGGGGTTATAAGCTATAACCAATTATGGATTTGCTCAGTCTTACTCCAAGTTTCTCTAGAAATGTTGCACCCCATACTTCACAACCATACAAGATAACAGGGATGGCAAGAGTTTCAAAGAGGAACTTATTTTTATCCCACATGACCAGATTGGTTGGTTTATAGTTATTTTCAAGACCAAAATAAGCTTTCCACCCTCCATTAATATTTTTCTCAATGCTATAGTTCCAATTGAACTTGTGATGAATATCAAATCTAAGATATGTGTAAGAAGTCTAGACGAATTCAAAGCAAAACTGCCATATAGATCTAGGTACATTTATAAGTCTCTGTTTCAACAATCAAACTAAGAAAATATCCTAAGAAAATCAAATGAAGAATATTGTGATTTAAGCACATATTCATATATTATTTACCAGACTTTGTCCCAATTTATATATAAAGAAAATTACATAGATACGAAACCAAGCACATATCTAAACAGATATTGTCACGTACCCCAAATTGCAATAACATTTTAAGTTTAAGAAGATAGTATATTTTATTTTTATTGTAATGTTTATGATTATTGGCCATGTGGGGTCAAGAATGATTGTAATTAATTGTGTTGAATATTTTATTAATTAATACATAAAAGAGGAGACAAACAGCCTAAGGAGGTTGTTGCATGAGTCTCCACTAGCCCACCAAGAGGAATAGACTGGGGTGAGAGAAAAATGACACCTGGTAGAATCCTCAACCACTTCTAGTTGTTGCAGGGGGCAAATTCCCTAATTTTGTTGTCATGTTCCCCAAGAAAGTGGAACAAGAGCATGTGGCTCATTAAGTGAAAAATTGACCAAAAGACCTAGGCATGCATATATTTACCCATTGAATTTAGCAGGAGGCTGTTCAATTTTTACCTTGTGAAATTTCTAACTGTTGAGAAAGAAGCACAAGAGATTCGATGAGGGGAGAGTTAGAAGTGGTTTGAGTGTTAAGAGTGTTTTCAGAACTAGTGCAACTTGTTAGCTGAGTTCTTTACTACAGAGGGAAGAAGTATTGTTGTTAAGTACTTCTATGGAGTTGTAGGGGTATTTAATCCCATCCTTTCACACAGTTCTTTCATCTTGGTGGATTAGTGGACATGCTTGGGGGTCCTAGGACAAGAAGTTAAGCTATCTTTAGGAATAGGTTGGGTGGAGCGGGCTCCTTGGGTTGTTTGTTTTTTCTACAAGTTACCAAGTTCTACTGTTTTAATTTATTTACTTATGTCCAAGCAAGTTACTTAGGTGCATACCGTTATGTTTAGTTTTATTTACTTAGGTAACCTTTGACAGTTAGTAGAAGGTTAAAACTCGTAAATTATTTAGGAATGTCTATTTATCAGCATAAGTGAGTCTTTAATTAGAAAATAAATATTTATGAAGAAAATTTTCTTTCTGTATTTTTCCACTCATCATTTAATGAAGTACTCTAGCACAGAAGGAATAATTAGTTATAGATAGGAAATATTTATCCATGGATGAAAGGAACTGAAAACTGTATTAACATAGAAATATTTTACTATTACTTCAACTATTTATCCTATTAGTTCTTTTTCTTTAGGGCCTAATTATTTATATAGAAATAAATCTCAAGATTTTTACTTAGAATCCATCCTAAGGAGTTGTTTATCATTTGTTCAGTAAACTGTATAGGGTTCAATTCATTTGAAAAGATTGTAATATAATCTAGTTATTTACTTTAGTAAAGATAAACTATATGTTTTCTTTATTTAAAAACCTGAATAATAAATAAAATAATTTTCACATAAAGCAATGCAGGGATTCAAACCTAGTAAATCAAACAATTCATTTAACACCTTTATTTATTGTTAAACTGTCTCTTAAAAACCCAAATTATAACGAAAGAAGTTAACCGATCAACTTAATACAAAAACCCAAGTTAATATGTAAGAAACAGTTTACACAAAACAAGAATCGTAACCATCTTAGTAATGGTTTTACCCCAGCTTTTATCCAAATAAATAATTGCAACATAGATAATCATTAACAAAAAACTCTTCACAAAATTTCATACATTGCAACAAAAAATCTACCAAGATTAACCATATTCATGCGCATGCCATACGCTCTGTCCTTTAAAAAAAAAATGGTAATAAAAACAGAGTTTTAATTTAACTAAAACATTTAAAAAAATTATTCACTAACGTTCAACCACAAATGAGTTTACAAGAGACGTAGTTCTGGGGTGAAAACCATAAGGGTTAACAATGAAACAATCCTGCGACCTTTCTATTTTCGCAATTATATTTTAACTATAATTCCCAAACTTTTGATAAAAAATACAAAAACCTAGGTTAATCACAGTTTATTACACTATTTATGGGAATTATTAAAGAAGGAATTACTGCTGAAATAGAGATTTATACAAGAACTAGAAGCTTTGTTTGTTCACAATCAAAATATTATAAACAGAGTCTTTAAAATTCAAGATAATAACCAAAAAGTCGTCATCTAGTTTAGAACCAAAAATACCTAAAACATAACCATAGCCATTAACAATTTACTGAACTAAGAAAAGGGCTGAGGTAGTTTTCACTTAATGCTTTACAGCTGTAAACAAATGAATTTTAAAACCTGGAGGAGTAAAAATGCTACCCTATCCATCATTCACAAAAGTCGTAGCTTGTTGACAAAAATTCCTAAGGGTTAAAAAAAAAATGGCCAAGCGGCCTCCTCCTACATTCTTAACCAAATATAAAAAAACTACCATCTATTACAGTAAAACGAACACCACAACAAGAAGGTAAGTGGTCGTAAGCACCGTTTACTTCTTCACTGCTTTTACAACATCGAAGGGCACCCCAAGGATAAAACCGACGCTTATCGAGCCTATGGAGCCCAAAATATTCAGCTTCAAGCTAAAGACTTCCTTTTTCAACTGTGCATTGTCAAATTTTTATCACCTAGGTTAAACAAGCAAAACCAATTTTTGAACTGTTAGTATAAAGCCTGACCAAATTAATATAATTCAAAGGACTTAAAGATGTTGGAGGGTTTCAAATACATCCTACTAGATAAATATTTTTGGCTCATAGTCACGGCATAGAACTATATCTTCAGTTCTATTAACACCTCATCAAATCAAAAGAAAAACCTCTACGTAATCTTTGAGCTCAAGGAAGCATTAATAGCAAGAAGCCTAACAGAAAACCATGCTGAAATGCCATGACAATGCAAGAAGAGACCACGACTTATACAACCATCTCAAAGGGGATGGTTGGGGTGAAGAACCATAGCTTCAGACTTGTTAAGGCCACACATTTTTTACAAGAGATAGGTGCTGCAGAGACCAAGAAGGCCGAGGGCCCATCGACTCCTTTCTCTATCCATCAAATAATTGCAAAAATAAATTAACGCGTGTTAAAGAGAATCTATTTTAAATTCTAGGGTTTAGTTGCCAAAACCTCAAACCAACGAAATATCACCACGTGGATTCCACTTCAAAAGAAATTCGTAGGTTTTTAATATAGTTTGGAACCTGCACAAAACAAACCTACATTATATGCAAAGTATACCATTACTTGTGTTATAAATAAATAATTTAATAAATGCAAAGTGTTACTTTTACCTTTGTTTAATTTAAACAAGTTATTGTTAGGCATGACAAATCTTGAACTAGTTAATAGTTCTTTTGATATGCATTCTGAGGTTTTTAACTAGTCCATAACATTATTTCTATGCATAGATCATATTGGAGTAATTATTATACATGCCTAGGTTATTTTATCTATCCTTTGCAATGAGTTTTAGTACAGACAAAAATACTAATAAGACTATATCAAGGGCTTAGGAAGTTCTAAAATAAGATGGCTTAGTGTTTAGTGATGAAACTTTGAGAAGTTTTATAGACCCATTTTAATGCATACATGAAAAACATGTTGAATGAATTCATACCATATTTAATCCTATCAAAACAAACTGATCATCAATACCAATTTAGCTTTGATACCTAGAAAGAGTACTTTGTGCTTTAGGGCTGGAAAATCTTCTTTATACTATGTGCTTTAGTACTTTGATAATCTAGTCTTTAAAACTAATCTATAGTTTTCTTTCTAACGTACTCTTTAGTCTTCAGTGCTTTAATATCTTACTCTATAACCTGGAAGAAATTGTTACCTATAAAATCCTGTACAATTATCGAATATGCGTTAGCTTTGGAAAAAGCTAAGTAAACCTCGGGCTAACCTCAAGCCCCTTCAATAAGAAAGAAAACAACCATCAGAAAACACATGCCTTCTTACAAAGAAATAAATGATAAAAATTCAATAAATTGAGAAAACTCTTAACTTTGACAAACTTTCTTTCAAGACTGAAAATCATTAAAGTTTGAATACGAGCAGTAAGATGTGACTTTCTAGTTAGTGAGTATAAATCTGTTGTTTTGGTTATAGTTTACAAAAGAGAAATAAACACCTAGTTTACTCTTAATGACATGTCTTATAATCTATCTGTTCCTTAAGCTAAAAATAGTTATTAAAACTAACATTTTAGACTATGACCTCAATTTAAATGTCACATAATTTTTTTTAAATTTTTGTGAACTTTTGGGATGTTACATATGGTATCAAAGCACACGTTCAAACACTAGGCCTAAAGTGGTTCAGCACATGAAAAAAAATAAAAAATTATGAAGATCGATTTATGATTTTTATGTTGTTGTACAGAATATCTTTTGAATTAGATTTGCAAGTATGGAAGGACTTGAAGAGAATGTTGAAGAGAAGTCCTCGTCAAATGAAGAAAATAAATTTGAAAGAGAACCTGTTAAAGAATATATAACCAATAATTCATCTGAATTGCTACAAACCATTAAATATTTAAAAATTGAAATCGAAACTGTTAAGAAAGAAAATGAAAGAATCCTAAGATCTCAGGAGGAGCTGAATCAAATACTGCTAGAAAAATTTCATAACGAAGAAAAGGATAAACAGATAGAATCTGACAATACTTCCTATTAACATAAGAGTAAAAGGTCAAAACACTCTAAAATTGAAAGCATTTCTTCTTCTGAAATTTATGGTAACTCGCACAGAAAGAAACACTAGTATTCTAGTGATAGTAGCGAGAGTAATTATCATTCTAGAAAGAAGAAATACAAGCCCTACAAAGAGATTTCTAGAGAGTTTAAAAAGATTAAACGACCAACTTTTAATGGCGAAACTGAAAAAGGAGAGGAAGCCGAAGCATGGTTGTTAGGAATGAAAAAAGTACTTTCAAATATATAACTATTCTAGTCAGTTAAAAGCAAGAATGGCAATTTATAACTTAACTGGAAATGCCGACATTTGGTGGCATGACATAAAACGAGTTAAAGGCATAAACGAGAAGAATATAAACTGGATCACTTTTAAAAATACTTCAAAAATAAATTTCTGTCAGAGAAATATTACAAGGAATGTGCTAAAGAATTTTATGACTTAAGGTTGGGAACCATGAGTATGAAAGAGTTAAATAGTAAATTTCTGAGCTTACTATGATATGTGCCCTATATTGTTGATGAAAAATCTGAGGTACATCGATTTCTGAGATTTTTACCTTTTCATATTTAGGATAGAATTGAGTATGATAATCCCAAGACCCTTGTAGAGGCCATGCAAAAAGAAAATTTTTTCTTTGACCTGAACCGAAAAAGGGAGAACATGCCAAATTGGAAAGCAAAAAGGTCTAATAATTTTGAATAAAAAAAGAAAAGTTTCACACCTTATGGAAATTTTGGACATAATAACTCAGGTAAAATTTATAACAAAAATTATCAAGGAAATAATTTAAAAGGTAACTCACAACAAAACCCTACTGTCACAAGGAATAAATAATTTAAAAATAATCACAACAACTATGTTAAAAATAATGAACGTAAGGAACAGGTAAAATGTTGGGAATGCTAGGGACCTCACTATGCATCAGTCTACCCTAACAGAAAGAATACAGTCAACAACATCCAAGATGTACATGAAGAATTAATGGTTGGTGACTTAGCGAGAGGGATGCCTAGAATCAATGTAGCGTTGGAAAACAGACGGGATAAATATTAGACTTCCATGGTGGAAGTAGAATGTATGTTGAACCATAAACCCATTTCTATTTTAATTGACCAAGGGCTATCTTGAGTTATATGTCTCCTATTTTAGTAGAGAAAAGTAAATTACCAGTAGAGAGATTTACAAAGTCATCGCTGGTTCAATTAGCTACATGAGCAAAAAGAAAAGTAACTGATTTTGTGAAAAAATGTACATTATTTATGAATCAGTTTGAAACTTATATAAAGCTAAATGTAATTCTGTTAGGCTCTTATGATGTATTAATTGGGATGGATTAGTTGGAACATCATCGAGTAGTGTTAAATTGTTTTGATAAAACCTTTACCTTTTTAAATAATGAAGGAGAAATGGTAACAGTAAAAGGAATCCCTAGAAAAACAACAATCATACATTTTTTTTGTTACAACTAAAAAGGGTTGTTTGGAAGGGATGTAGAGCTTTTGCTGTAACTATAACTAATGAAGAACACATTAATAAAGAAGACAAACTAAAATTAGAAGATATACCAATTCTGAGAGGTTATTCGGATGTATTTTCGGAGGAAATTTCAGGATTGCCTCCAAAAAGAGAGCTGGATTTCACTATTGAGATGGTACCTTGTGTGGTTCCTAACTCAAAATCTCCTTATTGGATGAATATCCTCGAGCTTAATGAACTAAAATCACAATTAAAAGAAAAAATAGATAATAAGTACATAAGACCAAGTGTGTCTCCTTGGGGAGCACTGTTCATCTTTGTTAAAAAGAAGGGCGGTACTCTACACTTATGCATTGACTAACATCAGCTTAATAAGATGACAATTAAAAATAGATATCCGTTGCCCCGCATAGATGATCTATTCGATCAGCTACGTAGAGCAAGGATGAAGATATTTTCAAGACAGATTTTAGGACCCGATATGGTCACTATGAGTTTGTTGTCATGCCATTTGGGTTAACTAATGTCGCGACAGTATTCATGTGTTTAATGAACAACGTATTACATAAATATATAGATAAGTTTTTAGTAGTCTTATTGATGATATTTTAATGTATTCCAAGAATAAATAAGAACACGAAGAAAATTTAAAAATAATTTTACAAGTGTTAAGAAAACATCAGCTTTACACCAAGTTGAGTAAGTGCGACTTCTTTAAAGATAAAATACAATACTTGGGTCATGTAATAACTAAAGATGGGATATCGGTTGATCTAGATAAGATAAAAGCAATTGAAAAATGGCGGTTCCTAAAGGATGTCACTGATGTCCAGTCATTCATGGGAATCACCGAATATTATCGAAGATTCATTGAGGGTTTCTCAAGGATCACAAATCCAATAAATTCTCTATAGAAGAAAGGAAAGAAGTTTGTGTGGGATCAAAAATGTGAAGAGAGTTTTAAGAAAATAAAAGAGTTATTAACTACTACACTGATTTTAAGAATTATGGATCCTAACAAGGACTTTGTTGTATGCACTGATGCATGCAACGATGGTCTTGGTAGGGTCTTAACTCAAGAAGGACACGTAATAGCGTACGAGTCTAGGAAACTTAAAATTCATGAGAAAAAATACGCTACTAACGATCTAGAATTGGCTGCCGTGATACATGCATTAAAGATGTGGCACTATCACTTGATCGAGATAAAATTTGCTTTAATGACAGATAATAAAGGTCTAAAGTATCTGTTGGATCAACCAAATTTAAACGCAAGGCAAGCTAGGTGGCTAGATTTCCTTAGCGAGTACGATTTCGAGATCCAACATATCAAGGGGAAGGAAAATAAGGTAGCTAATGCTTTGAGCAGAAATGGAAGATTAAATTTTATGGAAGAAATAAATACTTATAAAAGAGATTTAGAAAATCAGCTCGAAGGAGTAAAATTGGATGAAAATTACCAAAAATTGCAAGCTAAAGTGGAAGAAAATGTAACTGAAAGTTTAAGTACAGGTTACAGCCTAAATGAAAAGGGGTTCATACTTTATAAAAAAAAATTGTATGCACCTAATGTACCTAAATTTAAGTTGTTAATCTTAAATGAAATACATAAGACTCCCTATTCAGGACACCTCAGTTATCAAAAGACAATAACTATGTTACGAAAAGATTACTTATGGCCGAATATGAAGAATGAGTTGGCAGAATATATTGCTATATGTTTTGAATGTCAACAAGTTAAGACTGAACATCAGCATCTAGCCCATTTATTACAGCCGTTACCAATTCCTAGCTGGAAATGGGAGATAATCAGCATTGATTTCATTATAGGTTTACCTAGAAATCAGAACCAGAATGATTCTATTATGGTAGTTGTTGACAAACTTAGAAAGGAAGCCCATTTTATACCAGTAAAAACCACTCATAAGGTTGCTGATATTGCTCAAATATTTATGAAACAAATTTTTCGTTTACATGGAATACCAAAAGTTATAATTTCTGACAGGGACCCTAAATTCACGGTTAGAGAAATTTATGGAAGCCTTTATTTAAGGGTTTAAATACTACTTTAAATTTCAGTACATATTTTCATCCGCAGATGGGTGGACATATTGAAAGGGTGAATCATATTTTGGAATATATGTTAAGGATGTGTGTTAGAGAGCAACCAAGTAAATGGGAGGACTACTTACACATGGTTGATTTTGAATACAACAACCACTACCAAGCTTCAACAAAATTCAACCCATTTGAAATTTTGTATGGAAAAAAATGCAATACTCCCATCTCATATGAAATAACCGAGTGGACAGGTTAATACTAGGACCTGAGTTATTAAAGGAGATGGAATTAACCATGAAGCGGGTACAAGGTAATTTAAATGTTGCACAGGACAGATAGAAGAGTCAAGCGGATCTTAAACGAACTCAGAAAGAGTTCTAGGTGGCTGAACATGTTTTCATTAAGGTAAAACCTAAAAAGAGTTCTTTAAAGTTAGGGATTTGTGCTAATCTAGCACCAAGATACTATGGGACTTTTGAGATATTGTCCAGAGTTGGTCTGGTGGCACACCAACTGGCTTTACCACCAAATCTTAAAGTTCATAATGTTTTTCACATTTCTATTTTAAAAAGATATGTACATGATGCTACTCATGTGATAAATTGGAATGATGTGCAGGTGGAACCCAAATGATATTTTCTGGTGGAATCATAATGTATCCTCGACAAGAGGGAGATTTTGCTTCGGAATCGCTCCATTGGGAAGGTGAAAGTGCAATGGAAGCACCTTAGTCAAGAAGAAGAAACCTGGGAATTGGAGAGTCATATGTGGGTAGCATATCCAATTATGTTCCAGGGAAGTTTTGAGGATGATGAATAAAGCAACATCCGGGATGATGTTAGATTTAAGGGGGGGTGTATGTCACGTACCCCAAATTACAATAACATTTTAAGTTTAAGAAGAAATTATATTTTATTTTTATTGTAATGTTTATGATTATTGGACAAGTGGGATCAAGAATGATTTTAATTAATTATGTTGAATATTTTATTAATTAATAAATAAAAGATGAGACAAACAGCCTAAGGAGGCTGCTGAATGAGTGTCCACTGTCCCACTAGGAGGAATAGATTGGGGTGAGATAAAACTGACAGATGGCAGCATCCTCAACCACTTCTAGTTGTTGCAGGGGGCAACTTCCCTAATTTTGTGGTCATGTAACCCAAGAAAGTGGAACAAGAGCAGGTCGATCATTAAGTGAAAAACTGACCAAAATATGTAGGCATGCATATATTTACCCATGAAACTCAGCAGGAGGTTGTTCAATTTATAACAGTTGAGAAAGAAGCACAACAGATTCGATGATGGGAGACTTAGAAGTGGTTTGAGTGTTAAGACTGTTTTCAGAAGTAGTGCAGCTTGTTAGCTGAGTTCTTTACTGCAGAGGGTAGAAGTACTGTTATTAAGTACTTCTGTGGAGTTGAAAGGGTATTTAATCCCATCATTTCACGTAGTGCTTTCATCCTGGTGGATCAGTGGATAGGATTGGGGGTCCTAAGACAAGAATTTGATGAATAGGTTGGGTGGAATGGGTTCCTTGGGCTGTTTGTTTCTTTTGCAAGTTACCAGGTTCTACTATGTTAATTTATTTACTTCTGTCTAAGCAAGTTACTTAGGTATATGTCGTTATGTTTAGTTTTATTTACTTAGGTAATCTTTGACAGTTAGCAAAAGGTTAAAACTCGTAAATTATTTAGGAAGGTCTATTTATCAGCATAAGTGAGTATTTAATTAGAAATGAATATTTATGAAGAAAAAATTATTTTTGTATTTTTCCACTCATCATTTGATGAAGTACTCTAGTACAGAAGGAATAATTAGTTATAGATAGGAAAGATTTATCCATGGGTGAAAGGCACTAAAAACTGTATTAACATAGAAATATTTTACTGTTACTTCAATTATTTATCCTATTAGTTCTTTTTCTTTAGGGCCAAATTTTGGGGCGCACACCTTAATGGTCCCTATTTTTGGTAACTCCGCGGTTTTTGTGGAAGTTGTGAGTGGAGTTATGACTCAAAATAGTCTTAGGGTTGTCGGGGTTGAGTCAAAGTCCTCTTTTTGTAATAAACCCATGGTTTAAGTCCAGGGTTTAGGGTTCGGGGTGCCCATGGTTTAAGCCCATGGTTTTGTAATATGTGTGCTGTATAAATATGCACTCTTGTAAAGAAGGTTAGGTTTTTTGTGTAAGATGAATTGATGTGAAGCTAAGGCTATTTTGTAAGAAAAGGTTAAGTCCTAGCTGTGTGCGTGGACGACCTCTACAGCTGTGTGCGCAGAGGGTTTTTGGGTGATTAAGGAAATCTGCAGCTGTGTGCGCAGAGGCCTACAGCTGTGTGCGCAGCTTTGAGGACTTGAAGGGATCTGCAGCTGAGTGCGCAGATCATAATTGTGGTGTTTGTAGAAAGTTGAATAAAACACAGTTCTTTGGACGTAACCCCTACACTGGGGGTGAACCACATTATATCTTGTGTCGTGGTTATGTGTGTTGTTTCTGTTGTGTTCTTTCATGCATTAATATCTATATATTTGATAAGTAAAGATCACTGCTAGATAATAACTTCGCTGTGAATTCCCAGTAAAGGGTTGCACAAGGCACTATTTGTTTATCTAACCGCGAAGCTAAATAAGTGAATGTTAAGCTCTATGATTTATATTTATAATCTATTAAAAGCTAAAGGTATAGTAATATCCCTCTTCTGCTTGCAGAAAACTGGTTCTGCGGCACCCCATAGTTGTTTCGGGTGAGACTGCAACCTGTTCGTAGGTTGTTGCCAAAAGGGCCAACACTGTGGGTCTTTTGTTGGTGCGAAGTTAAAGGTATAAAACCCAGGTCTTCCCTACAGCCCAACAAATTGGTTTCGTTTCCAGTTGAACTCAGTATCTGCTCAAGAGGGGTTTACGTCGTACCTTGAGGGCTATGCTCTGGAGACCCTCTATGAAGGAAATCGGTGATTGGCTTGATGAAACTTATCTGAAATTTGCTGCACAAGAGAACAAAGATCCGCGTCGTAGTGAAAATGACTTTTTACAAAGGTATGTTTTTTGTGATGTTTATGAAATTTTCTTCGGTAGTATCCACATAGAGTTGCACCAGCAGTTATCCAGGTTAACAGAGAGAAGGACGAACTTCCAAGAACATCAGTTTTCTGCTTGGACCCCCGCAAGAATTAATATACGGAAAAGGGTGAACAACGAGATATCCCGCGCTGTTGATTTCTGGACAACACGAACCCTTGAAGCATTTGTGACGGAGTTCGCCATCGACACAAGTACTTCCTTTAGTGAAGCCGAGTGACAGTTTTTTAAAGGACCAAGGGGTAATTTTTTTAATTCATTTAGTTTGAGAATTAAAATGATATTAGCTGAAAAAGGTATATTTCTAATTGACTCAGACTGTTAGATTTAGTATTACTAACCTATGTTTGCAAGTGACAATACCTTCGACGAGAAAAATGGTTTGCTGCGAAGTGGAAAAATGTACAAGAGAGATTTTGGATCCTATTCCCAGGGTCAGCATACTGAGTATTCTCCTATAAATCCTGCCGATCCAGAACCCGAAGACACCCCTTCTGTTGGAAACCCCCTGGTAACCCCGCAGCGAAGACCTATTATCCCTGAGAATCCGCCGCAGTCTGAAAGTCACCCTAGCCCGAGTATCCCTGTCGTAGGTCAGTATACCCCATTAAGTTCCCCCCCGCCTACTTCCAGTCCCCCTCCAACCCCCCCTAGATCCACTATGGCCCACATGCATGATGACATTAAGCTACCTGTTTTCAAAGGAATGGGATCAGAGGATCCAGAACAGTTCTAGTTTTTATGTGAAGCAGTGTGGACTACTAAGTCCATTATGGATCAAGATATAAAAAGAGTGCAGCTGGTTACTTCTTTCAAAGACCGTGCCCTGACCTAGTTCATGAATTTCTCCAGCACTCAGAACCATGCTTTGGATGATATAAACGCAGCAATGACAAAGGAATTCAAGAAGCCAAAATCTGAGTCGCAGTGTATCACTGAATTGAAAGAGATTCAATAGAGGCATGGAGAATCAGTGTGGGACTTTGATCAAAGATTCAAAGTTTTGCTAGACTAAGTCAGTTTCCCCATTGGACCTGCACAGCACAAGGAATGGTTTATTGCAGCGTTGCTACCGCATATCAGAACTCCCCTCATGCAACAGAAGGTTGCTGACCAGCAGGAGGCTCTGGAAATAGCGATGAAGCTTGAAACCACTCCTATCGAAAACAACTCTGGTATTGCTCAAATCCAAGCGCAGTTGGAAGCAATGGTTCTGGAGCTTCGTGATATGAAGAAAGGAAAAACCAGTCGCGAAGAGGTTTGGTGCACATAATGTCGGACAGAAGGTCACGACAAGGAACAGTGCCCTGTGGTAAGGAATTACCTGGATACTAGTGCACCAAACCCGTTCAACCCTACTGTTCTCTATTGTGAAATCTGTCGGACGACTGGCCAGCATCGACCTGATAATTGTTATCTGCTAAAGAGGTATGTGCAAGTCCCCAAGAACCCTTACTGTAAATTCTGTAAGTCCGTAGGACATAATGAAGATGAGTGTCGCAGTTATGACCTCATGAGAGAACGCACCTACGATGCCTATCGGGTACAAAATGAGGGATCGAGTCATGACGGCTATGGATACCGCGATGGTGCATCAGGTAGAGGTGGTTTTGGAGGCCGTGGTTGTGGCGGTATGGCTGGCAGAGGACATGGTCAGGTGGTGTGTTATAACTGTAACCAGGCCGGACGTCTGACTCGTGACTGTCGGAACCCCACTACGACATGTCGGTATTATCGAGCAGTAGATCATGTGATCGAGCAGTGCCCGCAGTTGATAGCTAAGATTCAGGAAAGCAATAGTGCCCCTACTCAGAATCTTCAGATGATTTCAGTCAAGCAAAGACCTGCCCCAGCCATTAATGTTGTTACCAGAAGTGGAGCTACGACGCATATACAGCCTGCTGAGAAACAGCATGACGAGGCTTGGGTTTGTAAGGCCCCCGTGACAGCCCCCCCCTTTGATATTGAAAAAGAGAAAGAGACATTAATGGAAG
Organism: Pseudotsuga menziesii; assembly: GCA_001517045.1. NCBI lineage: Eukaryota > Viridiplantae > Streptophyta > Pinopsida > Pinales > Pinaceae > Pseudotsuga > Pseudotsuga menziesii. Next base: position 238,754 of record LPNX010265868.1, on the reverse strand, counting down.
CCCAAAAATATTTTGTGGATTCTAGTACATCAGTATTACCTGCGCAACCACATCAGCAGCAGTCGCAGCCGCAAGAAGCTTCGACGGATAAAGTAAGTACCCTGTCCTCCTTCTTACAGAGTTGTCTGAAACTCTTAAGAAATCAGAATGCTTTAAGTGAATTGCAGAAAGTTATTGCTTCCTACGAACCTCAGCAAAGTTCTGGTAAGGAAAAACTTGTTAATAGAGTCAGGAGAACTGGCAAGGAAATGAGATTGAATGCTCAGATAGGAGAGTATGATATGACTGATGTTATTTTGGATCTAGGATCAGAGGTAAATGTCTTAACCAAACAGACCTGGGAACAAATGGGAAAACCTACCCTTGACTGGTCACCTATACAGTTGAGATTAGCCAATCGGCAGAAGATTGTGCCCCTAGGACGATTCCCTAATGTCCCAGTAGATATTGATGGCATCTGTACTGAAGCAGACTTCGAAGTTATTGAGATGATGACGATAGCAATCCCTATCTAGCCTTTTTAGGTATTGAGTGGGCAATGGAAAATGCTACAGTTATTAACCTTAAGAAGAGACAAATGATTTTCGAAGGGAAAGATTTGAGAGTCATAGTCCCATTGGATCCTTCTCAAGGAAAAAGGTACACAGAACCCCTCCGAGATGAAGATCAGGATGTGCTGGACCATATCTACAATATCACAGCGAAGGAAGAATATTATGTTGACCCTAATGCCGAAGGTATTATGGATTGGCAGTGTGACAGCTCCTGCATGACGGATTTAGATGATGGTCTAGAGAATTGGCAGAACAGATTGTATGAGCTACATGGCCACCGTTGTGCAAGAATTACCACGTCTCTTAGATGGCTTAGCTCGCAGACAAGACCCTTACCTATTTTTGATGGTTCGACAGACCCAGAAGAGTTTATTAAGCAATTCTCAGCCCAGATACCAGAATCACAGAAAATGGAGACTTTGGATTCAGCATTCAAAGCTACAGCATCCAGATGGTGGGCTGTCCATAGGAAGAACACTCCTAGTTGGGAAGTTTTTCAGCAGTTCCTTCGCCTGAGATTTATGGATCAGCTCCAGGAGATCCAAAGCAGGTTTGATGGAAAGACTAGCCCTCAGGAACATTTGGCACAATGCTCTGACGCATGGCAGCATGTACCTCAGGAAGAATGGGTACATCGGTTTGTGCACACTCTGGAACTGATAGCAAAGAATTGGTACGCAGAGGTTGAGCTTTTCCAGGATAATGTAAGTTGGGATTGTCTTATTTATAGTTTTGTGCTTAACTTTTCTACTAATGAAGTTTGTCCAGCTTTAGATGCAGCTATCCGGTTGGTTCATACTAAGGTATTGGAAGCTCATGAAGTGTTGATGTATATGTAACTTCGGAATGTATTCTTCTATGTATTTTATATTATTGTAACCCGATGTTTATTCCGGGATGTTTCTATTATGTATTTGAGTCATTTGGTCATGCCCCGATGTTCCGATCGGGAGGATTATAATGTAAACAAGTCATATCAAGTCATTGGGTAAGTCCCCACTGTTTTGGGGCACTTGAGTTATTATACACTAATTAAGGTGTAGGCTCGAGTAGTAATTATTAGGTTGAGTGCACTTCAAGTCAACGGAAGAATATAAATAGAGAGTGAGAGTCTCTCTATTTATCACTCGTGACTTAGCTCTCTTGCTCTCTCAAGTGTGGCACACCTTTGGAGAAGGAAATCTTTGGCTTGACAGAAGACAGAAGGATGCTGTTGTGTTGGGAGGTCATCTTATTGTTTTGGGATCACATCTTGTGGTGATACTATCTTAGAGGAAGTTGAGGGGTTTTCTCCATTTATGGTTTCCCCTCCTAAAATCTTTGTGTCTCTTATCTCTTGTGATGTGCTTATGTTATTGCTGTGCTTGTTATTCTCTCAGTAAAAAGATCCTAACATAATGCTAGCTTAATGTGATGAAAAACTAACATGGTATCAGAGCTAACCTTAGAATAAGACATTGTGCAGCTATAGGAACTAGGGCTTCCTATTTTGTGGATCTTCCTCCACATATTTTCAGCACAAGTATGCTAGGATGACTCTCCATTGAAGGGTGCATCTTTCTGTCGATGTGGAATTCAATTTCAAGCATTTTCAGTTTCGATGCGGAAATTAGGGCTTTCTACAGAAGATGAATTTTTGAGTGAGACCAGCATAGTATTTTTCTCCTCATCAAAATCGAAATTTAGAGACCTGGATCAGTAAATTTGGTTGGGTAAATCTCTGGGAAAGTCAAACCCTAGTTTGACCCTGAGCTAGGAAAAACCCTAAATACTAAAACTGATAAGTTTTGGTACAGTCACTATATTATGAGATTGAAGAAGTCTCAGAAGCTCAACATTTCAAGGGCGGAATATAAAATCCTTATGAACATTGTGTCCAAAGGGAAGCCTCTGATTCGCTATATTCTGGGAGATATGATCTCTCCAAGTTAGGGTTCCAGCCTCTTCCAGAAATCATCCATAAACAGGACACCTGGGGAGATCTGCAATATCTTGGGCTACAGAGGTCCAAATGGAATTCCTGAAGATTTTTCAGAAAGGGAATGGACTTTAATTTCTGTGGTCCGAAGGTAAAACTCCGAAAATGAACCAGTGACACGTGGCATGCCATACAACTTCGCTGTTCTGAACAGTCCAGTAACAGGTCACCTTGGGAAAAGGATCATAAATCCCAAATGGTGAAACCAATTCTAATGAAACATACGTTTTTGGATTAGGGACATGTGAGGTTACCTCAGTGAGAAATTTCAGACACAGAGGATCAGTAATTTCGGAGATATCACAGAAATAGTAACAGGTATTTCTGCAGAAGAAATCAGAAAATTAGGGCTTCCTGTTCCGGGAGTTTCCCTCCACTGTTTTTAGAAAAGGAGTACTTTGGACAGCTCCATTTGAAGAGATATATCTGTTCATCCAATCA
>LPNX010265868.1:188255-235613 GCA_001517045.1 Pseudotsuga menziesii | reverse complement strand
ATTCAAGGAATCCTTTGTAAGACTATCAGAACATGAATCACCTCACAAGGTGAAACTAGGAGATGACTACCAATGTCCAATAAAAGGTAGTGGGGAATCGTCATACAAGATATACTCTGGTAAGTCTCTAACAATGAAATAAGTATTGTTTGTGCTAGGATTGAAGAAGAACCTTCTCTCCATTTCAGCATTGATGCAAAAAGGAATACGGGTTGCATCCATAAATGGTCAAGTCATCATGTGACCAAAAGGAAAGACTATCGATGATGCGGTAGTGATTGGAGAACAAGAAGGAGACTTGTACAAATTGAAGGGCCATCCAGAACAAGCCTTTATCCATGACATAGTAGAGCCAAATGAGCTTTGGCATAGAAGGCTTGCACATGTGCATTACAGAGCACTACCTATTGCAAGCAATGCTGTTGAAGGTCTTCCAGAATATCAAGCTATTTGAAGGAAAGAACAAAATCAGAATATGACCTAAAGAAACTAGTTGAAGAATGTGAAGATACAGAATGCAGAGACTATGCAATCATAAGAGTCTCTCAAATCAAGAACAACTTGAAGCGGTGAAGAATACATAAGTGGTGATGGCCACCTTGAATGGCCTCCTAGGATCGTGGAATTCATTCATTCAAGGAATGTGTTCCAGAAGGAAGTGATTACATTTCAGTAGACTCTAGAAGAAGAAGCTCAAGAAGAGAAGGTGGGAGCAACTGAAGATCAAACTCTCTCCATCCAAAGAAGATCCCTCAAGCAATGAGGAATATGAAGAACTCAACTCTTGAAGAACTTCTTATCCACCTCAGCATTTGGATAAGAAATGATGCTATCATGAATGAAGAAGACGATGAAGCTGAAGACTCAAGAAGGAGTATGCCCAGGAAACAAATAAAGATAAGTATTCAATTGTCATTTCATGATATTATTTTGTTATGCATTTGTTTATATTCAATTGATGTATTATGCATGATAGGATGTTTGCATTAATGACAGTATACTACTAATATGCATGTGATGGGTAAGTAGCTCATGGTGCTATACAAATTCTCCATTGCTACTTATATAGAATGAAACCTCTTTGCTGACATATTGGATTAGTGCACAATCTCAATGTTGTCCTGGTAGAGATGGAAGGCATCTAGAAAGTTTTAGTGAAATATGGATGAATGTTGTATTGGCTAAAGTAGTTGCATGATCATATATTTATGCATAAGTATTTGCCAGTACGAATATTCTTTATGAAATGTTTCTAACCATATAAATGCATTTGACTTGTAGGAAATATTGCATACATAATCGCCTACAAGCAAAGAAGAATGAAGACTTGTTCCGAAGAATAAGTGACGACATTTCAAAATGAAGAATAATATGACGAGTGCAGTGACATCATTGATGCAGAACCTTCTAGTCTCCAAGAAGAAAGGGAAGACCAATTCAAAAAGAAAGATGTTAGGGCACTGTATCGAGACCTGAAGAGAATTTCATAGTTCCATCATGCAGTAGATGGAAACATGGTGGGATACAAAGCAAGATTCGTAGAATGAGGCTTCTCGCAAAAGGAAGGCCTAGACTACGAAGAGACATTTGCAGCCAGTAAGAGTTGAAACAAATACATGATGAGATTGATGAAGATCTTAACCTTGGCTAAAAGGTTGAAGATTAAATTCTATACACTAGACAGATGCATAGAATACTAGTAGCATAGGAAGCTACTTGTCACTCCGGTATAGAATGTTTTAGTGCATAGAGCACAGAAGACAGAGGGAGTACGATGCTTCACTTCAGAGGGAGTGACTACAGAATATCATGAGGTTCAACATGATATGACAGGATGGACAGATTACTGATGAATTTAGGCTTTACTGGGAGTAAAGTGGATTCCAACCTTTGCTTCAAGGTTGAAGGCAGAAGACCAGTGATGTTCCTGTTATGTGTCGATGCACTATTGTTCTAGGTATGGAGGTGTGGCAGAGTACAGATGGAATCTTCCTTGGACAAGGGAAGTATGCAGTAGAGATCCTGAAGAGATTCGGGATGATGGACTGCAAGGCTTTGGCTACACCCATGGCATCGAACCTGAAGCTATTGAGTGATGCTTCTTCAGAGACGGTTGATTCTACTATGTATCATCAGATGATTGGATCATTGATGTACCTGACAAACACGAGACCAGATATTTGCTTTGCTGTGAACACCTTGAGCCAGTACTTGACAGATCCGAGAAGTGTTCACCTGATTGCTGCAAAGCATATTCTGAGGTACCTGAAGGGTACAATTGATTATTGGCTCAAGTATGATGCGAATCAGAAGATTAACCTAGAGGGTTATGTTGAGTCAGATTGGGAAGGCAGTGCCATTGACAGGAAGAGTACTTCAGGATGTTGCTTCAGTATGGGATCAGGTGTGATCTCTTGGTTTAGCAGGAAGCAATCCTGTGTGGCACTGAGTATAGCTGAAGCAGAGTATGTCGCAGCTTGTTTAGCTAGATGTGAGGCAGTATGGCTGCGGAAGATACTATCTGATATATTTGATCTTCAGTTGGATGCTACTTGTATACATTGTGACAACCAGAGTTGCGTGAAGTTGTCAGAGAATCCTGTGTTCCATGACAGGTCGAAGCATATTGAGATCAAATATCACGATATCAGGGATATGGTGCAGAGAAGAGCAGTGAAGCTCCTGTATGTTGCGACGGAGGAACAGATAGCTGATGTATTGACGAAGCCATTGGCTAGGATGAAGTTTGAGTACTTCAAAGAGAGACTTGGTGTTCTCCAGATTGAGACTTCCTCCCAGAGACAGTGATGAGATCTAGAGCCATTCTGACATGGTGAGAGGATTGGTTCCTTCCATGGTCAGATGTAAGGCCTGAGATACTTCGTCATGGTGAGAGGATTGGTTCCTTCCATGACTGATATGAGTACTGAGATCCATAGCCATTCTGACGAGCAGGTCAGATGTAAGGGCTGAGATACTTCGTCATGGTGAGAGGATTGGTTCCTTCCATGACTGATATGAGTACTGAGATCCATAGCCATTCTGACGAGCAGGTCAGATGTAAGGGCCGTGCCATTCTGTGCATGGCTAAAGGATTTAGTTCCTTCCATGACAGATGTAAGTGCCGAAATCTCTCCTCGTTGGATTTGAGAGTCTTCCATCATTGGATGGGATTGTGCCATTCTGACGAGCAGGTCAGATGTAAGGGCAGAGCCATTCTGTGCATGGCTAAAGGATTTAGTTCCTTCCATGACAGATGTAAGTGCAGAAATATCTCCTCATTGGAGTTGAGAGTTCCGAAGGATAAGGGGTGGGGGATGTCAAACCTTGGTTATGGGGGAAAAACCCATGTTTTATTACCTTGTTGATTTGCCACCTTTTTGTCTCACCCAACCTTGTCAACCTCTTTAATGATCTGTTGGGTGGTTGGGCAGTTATGGCTGCCGGTGGATGGGCAGTTATTGCCTTTGGGAGTGGGGTGGCAGGACTGACAGTCCTTTGCCCACATCCACACTCCACCCACGACCCCTTGCTTTCCCTGCCTGTTCTGTTCTCCTCACGCGCCTGTTCATTGTGCCCAGGGTTTTCTTCCTCTCCCCCACGAGTTGCTGAACACCCACGAACTGCAAATTCACGTCCTTCCTGTTAGTGGTGCATCCATGAGCAAAAATGGAGCCGTTTTTCCTCACGCAGGGCCTCCATTGTATGTTCCTTTCATTGCTGGTTCGGATTGTTTAGCCACGCACATGTATTCTTTTGTTTGGGGCGCACATAGTGAGCTGAGAGCCATTCTCTTGCATCCACGACTGACTGTGAAGGGCCATTCACGTTTTGGCTGTCTCACAGGCTATTTGGGCCATTTTACCCGGCTGTAAGTTGTGCACACTCATAAATTCGGGGCTGTAGTTTTTCCCCATGTTGTGAATGTCTTTACTGTTACATCTGGAGCTGTTGTAAATTTGAATGAGAGTCATTTTGGCCACGATAGGGCCAAGAATGACTCAGAATTCGTTTTCCCTGTTTAAACTGTGACAGCTGAGTAATTGCCTGAGTGCAATGGTTGGTCTTCTGACTGTGCTGGCTTGGCTTGTTTGTTGAAAGCCTGTGAAACCCAGCTATGTTAGTTTGATGTTTATGACCCCTTAGCTATGTGCAAGCCTGCAATTTGTCCCCTTAGTCCTTGAGGAATCATGCCCAGCTTGGGGGTGGCAGTGTTGCTGAGAGATTGATGAGCAAGCTGGCCTATGGTTGGGTGGAACGTTGCAGCGACGTAGCTGGTGGCGGGTGAATTATTCATCAAAGATAAGTACTACTGTTTGCTTCAGCTCTGCAATTTATAATGATGTTAAATGCTGGAATGTATGTTTTCTTCCGCTGTATGAATGAAGATAAATGCATATGTGTATGCTTAATTCCAGCATAGATTTCATTTGATTATGTTCATGGGTTGTTTTCCCGACTGTGTTGATGTCTTGGTCATGTCCTCTTCGCCGGTTGAGGGATGGGGACATGACATGACAGAAGACAGAAGGCTGTTGTTGTGTTGAGAGGTCATCTTACTGTTTTGGGATCACATCTTGTGGTGATACTATCTTAGAGGAAGTTGAGGGGTTTTCTCCATTTATGGTTTCCCCTCCTAAAATCTTTGTGTCTCTTGTCTCTTGTGATGTGCTTATGTTATTGTTGTGCTTGTTATTCTCTCAGTAAAAAGATCCTAACATAATGCTAGCTTAATGTGATGAAAAACTAACATGAAGTAGTAAAATACCAGCCTGATTGGAAAGCACAAGAAGTTTAGGCAGTCGCACATTCTAACCTCGCACTTGACGAGGATGATGATTTGCGCAATAGTGCTATTCCTCAGTCAGAAGCACACTGCGACATACACGAACCAGCAGTCAAAGCTCCTGAAGCGACTCAGTTCCTGAAGATGTGGGCAGTCAACATTGGATCAGAAGACCAGCCTAAGTGTGCTGCCAGTGGAGATTATTGGGATGAAGAAACGATAAGTAAAGCGACCCAACTTCTCCATAAGTGTCGGGACTTATGTCTGATGAAGTGCCTGGAAATAAGAGGAATCATTAAAGCCATGGATGACATTCTGTCGTGGGTAGAATCTTGACTTCCTATCAAAAAAGGTGTCCAGAGGTGTCGAGTGTCTGTATTAGGGCACAGCCACAGCTACTGCCTGTGTCGAAGAATAAAAGGTCTATCGGAGATAAACAAATTACCGTTAGAAGAAATCAAATTTGGCGGCACTGGTACGTTCTCTGTATTAATTGCTTGTATTAATGTGATTATGGGAAATCTACTGCCATTCGAAAAAGATCCTTGTCCGAGTTAGCGCCATCAATGCATAGTTATGACAGATTTCATGGATAGATTCTATAAGAATTCACTCATATCCGCGATGTTTGCATTCTTTAGCTTCTTGAATTTTCTAATTACATCCATGTCAATCGATCGTGATATCCAGGAACTGTTGTGAGAGTTTGAGCAGACGAGTTTGCCGCACCTTTTCAACCAACCATCTGCATCTGCACCGCGTGAAGAAACTCCACCAGCACCGAATCATCCCATGCAGACACAATCTACCCGAAAGAATTTCAAGCTTGAAGTGCGTTCTAAGCACAACAAAGACCGACACAAGCAATCAGCGCAAACACCAGAAGACCCCGAGATGCCTCCGTCTGGGTCAGCAGAAGCTCCACCTGTAGAAGATGAGAACATTGCACCGAAGCATCCCCCGTATATTCCACCAGTTCGACCAGGAGTTCAGATACCTCGGTGGTCCAAGAAGTTCACAGTACGCACCCCTTCGTTGCCCCCAGGTGTGCAGTTGGTTGGGACCATGACAGGGAAAATCGACCGGCTTAAGTATGCCGACCACGACACAAATGATCATGGAAAGTTTCCACACTTTGCTCCAGCATGATACCTGCATTTTGTCAAATATCAAGAGATTGCTGCGACAGTGCTGGAAGTAAAACAGTGGGATGCTAGCTTGGATCGAGCTGGTCTGCTAAAGATGCTCGATGTTCCCCATTTTGGTTGCAGTACACAAGTGACCATAGTGGTCAAACAGCTGCTGGCATTAGTACATGATGGTCACTTATGGATAGGAGACAAGAAAATTCCTATTACTGGTGAGCTCATTCATAGGATCACAGCCTTACCAATAGCGGGGCCTGATCTGGGGACTAAATTTCCTTCAAAGCATGAGGATACGAAGCTCGCACAAAGTATGAAGGAACGCTTCGGCTTGACGAAGGGAAAACGAGGGTATCACAGTTCTGCGATTCAAGAGCATAATATTTGCTTCACAATTGAGCTTCTAGCATGCAAACTCATGCGAAAGTGCAGACCATATGAAGTGCCTGCCTCAGTTATCAGAATTGCCACAAACTATGCCGACGGATACAGTTACAATTGGGCAGCGTATATCACGAAGGAATTCCTTGAAGATGTCCATGATGCGCAGGAGAAAGGTAGGCCCTTTCATTATTCATGGTTAATAGTCCTCATCGCCTTGGTAAGATGGAAAGAACCTATCGAGGCGCAGTTTGCTGATATCCCTTCAGACCTGCGTGGCGCAGTACGATACGCCTCTCTGTGGGTTTCCCAGGATAAAACCCTACAGCAGATGACAAACTGTGTCTTTTCTTTTTATATGATGAGTATCTCGTATGAGATTACAAAAACCCCTCGACTCAGTAATGAGTTGTTCTCTCAATACTAGGGCGCAGCCCATTTCAGTGCCGACATGCATCATACTTTCATCCAGGCCCGTGCGGACCAAACGCATCAATGGTTTAAGTTACCGTATGTAGTGACCAAATCCGATATCCTCGTGGTTGTTCAACAGTGGCCGACTGAATGGTTGAAGGACGCAGGGACAAAACCCACCATTCCTGTTCCCCCAGTTACCAATGTGGGTGCAGGCCCTAGTCATACGCAGCAGTAAGAACCCCCTGAAGACAGTGAAGAACAAACCGAGTCACAGCAGAGTGAAAGCAATCAGGGTGGAGATGAGGGAAATGAAGAGGAAGAGGAATACTTGACTCAAAATGCTTCAGACCCTAATCGGCAGGATAAGCGCAAGACACCAGAGCCAGAGGAAGTGCGCAAAATCTAGCCCTGAAAGAAAATGAAGGCATCGAAGGACAAGAATATTGTTGAGGAGGCCGGCCTAACAAGTGAGGAGCTTGTTCAGGTTCTATCGAATTCCATAGAGGATCTCACCTAGAAATGGTCAGAATTTGCAGATACACATCTACAAGCCCTCACCGGTGTCGCAAAGCACGTTTCAGAGCTGAAGGAATTAGTGGAGAAATCACTGACTGGCGCTTCAGCAAGCAGTTCCCCAGTAGTTGTGTAGCCAGACCTCAGGCAATGACCGGCCAGAGGTAACAAAGGACAAGTATCCAGCGCAGCTCTCATATTAATGGATGCAGCATCTCATTTGGAGATGAGCATGCAGGTTGGAATAGATTACACTAAGTTGTCCATGATGGAGCTACATCTCTGTCAGTTAGCAATTATGAAGGAAATCTAGGCACGAGACCAATATTCACAAATACGGTTAGAAAATGTCATAAGTCAGTAGCGGGGCTTCACGGCACAGCTAGAGGCAACAGAGCTGCGAAAGAGGGATGCAGAACGTAAGCAGATTACACTAGTACGAATTTTGGATGAAACATGCCGAAGTCTTCCTGACTTCGACGTGCAGCGGGCGGAAGAACCAGAACAAAGATTAGTCAGGCTGAAGGAATATGCACAGCAGTCTCGCAGTGAAATAGAGAAGCTCAAAGCAGAACATGAGTCTCATATTTCAGAGCTTCAACTCCGCCTCACCCCAGAGAGCCCACCATAGGTTAGGGAGCAACGCCGAGTAGACATTCGGGCCTATGTAGCAAAAATATCAGACATTGTGAGCAGCGCATCCAAGATGCTAGAAGACAGTGTTGAGGCCTAGACCACATTGCAGGAACATCCCAAAGTCAGACAGCTGCAAGAGACCATCAAGCAATGACAGATAGAGTTGGATGCAGTAAAAGTGGCAATTAAGACTCTGCCTCCTATGGAGAAAATGCTCAAGGTAAAGCGAAGCAATGAACTCCAGCAAGAAATTGAGTCGTGCAGGGCAAGAGCAACAGAAGTGGAAAATTCTCTGTAGTCGCTTATCAGCAAATCTTTCGAGTTGAGTACTGCTGTGGACACCCAACTCAAATTTCTGAAGGAATGTGATGCATTTGCGCAGGAAAAGGCCAGCGAAGCATCAGCCACAATATTGCAGGAGTTGGTCAAAAAGGAGCAAGCAGCTGACAATATTATGCGCAGCCTCAACAAGCAATACACTCTCCTCACCGACAAAGTTCGTGGACCAGAAGAACAACAGAGTGTCCTGGGACAGGACACTGGTGAGTCTTAGGGGCCTGTTGGGGTGCACACCTTAACAGTCCCTATTTTTGGTAACTCCATGGTTTTTGTCGAAGTTGTGAGTGGAGTTATGACTCAAAATAGTCTTAGGGGTGTCGAGGTTGAGTCAAAGTCCTCTTTTTGTAATAAACCCATGGTTTAAGTCTAGGGTTTAGGGTTCGGGGTGCCCATGGTTTAAGCCCATGGTTTTGTAATATGTGCGCTGTATAAATATGCACTCTTGTAAAGAAGTAAGGTTAGGCTTTTTGTGTAAGATGAATTGATGTGAAGCTAAGGCTATTTTGTAAGAAAAGGTTAAGTCCCAGCTGTGTGCGTGGACGACCTCTGCAGCTGTATGCGCAGAGGGTTTTTGGGTGATTAAGAAAATCTACAGCTATGTGCGTAGAGGCCTGCAGCTGTGTGCACGGCTTTGAGGACTTGAAGGAATCTGTAGCTGAGTGCGTAGATCAGAACTGTGGTGTTTGTAGAAAGTTGAATAAAACACAGTTCCGTGGACGTAACCCCTACACTGGGGGTGAACCACGTTATATCTTGTGTCGTGGTTCTGTGTGTTGTTTCTGTTGTGTTCTTTCATGCATTAATATCTATATATATGATAAGTAAAGATCATTGCTAGATAATAAATTCACTGTGAATTTCCATTAAAGGGTTGCACAAGGCACTATTTGTTTATCTAACCGCGAAGCTAAATAAGTGAATGTTAAGCTCTATGATTTATATTTATAATCTGTTAAAAGCTAAAGGTACAGTAATATCCTCTTCTGCTTGCAGAAACTTGGTTCTGCGGCACCCCATAGCTGTTTCGGGTGAGACTGTAACCTGTTCGCAGGTTGTTGCCGAAAGGGCCAACACTGTGGGTCTTTTGTTGGTGCGAAGTTAAAGGTATAAAACCCGGGTGTACCGTACATCCCAACACCTAATCATTTATATAGAAATAACTCTCAATATTTTTACTTAGAATCCATCCTAATGAGTTGTTTATCATTTATTCAGTAAATTGTATAGGGTTAGATTAATTTGTAAAGATTCAAATATAATCTAATTATTTACTTTAGTAAAGATAAACTATTTTTTTTCTTTATTTAAAAACCTGAATAATAAATAAAATACTTTTCACATAAAGCAATGCAAGGATTCAAACCTAATAAATCAAACAATTCATTTAACACCTTTATTTATTGGTAAACGATCTCTTAAAAACCCAATTTATAAAAAAAGAAGTTAACCAATCAACTTAATACAAAAACCCTAAGTTAATATGCACGAAACATTTTACACAAAACAAGAATCCTATCCATCTTAGTAATGGTTTTACCCCAATTTTTATCCAAAATAAATAATTGCAACATAGATAATCATTAACAGAAAACTCTTCACAAAATTTCATACATTGAAACCAAAAAATCTACCAGGATACCCATATTCATGCGTAGGCCATAGGCTTTGTCCTTTAAAAAAAAAGAAATAATGGTTATAAAAACAGAGTTTTAATTTAACTAAAATATTTAAACAAATTATTCACTAATGTTTAGCCACAGATGAGTTTACTAGAGCTGTAGTTATGGGGTGAAAACCCTAAGGGTTAACAACGAAACGATCCTACGGCCTTTCTATTTTTGCAATTATAGTTTAACTATAATTCCCAAACTTTTGATAAAAATACAAAAACCTAGGTTAATCAAAGTTTTATTACACTGTTTATGTGAATTATTAAAAAAGGAATTAATGCTAAAATGAAGATTTATACAAGAGCTATAAGCTCTGTTTGTTCACAATCAAAATATTATAAACAGAGTCTTCAAAATTCAAGATAATAACCAAATAGTTGCCATCTAGTTTAGAACCAACAATACTCAAAACATAACCATAGCCATTAACAATTTACTGAACTGAGCAAAGGTCCGAGGTAGTTTTCACTTAATGTTTTATAGCTTTAAACAAATGATTTTTAAAACTTGGAGCAGTAAAAATGATACCCTAGCCATGATTCACAAAAGCCATAGCTTGTTGACAAAAATAACTTAGGGTTAAAACAAAAACAACCATACAACCTCCTCCTACATTCTTAACCAAATATAAAAAAACTACCATCTATTACAATAAAACGAACACCACGATAAGCAGGTAAGTGGTTGTAAGTGCCGTTGACTTCTTCACTACTTTTACAATATCGAAGGGCACCCCAAGGATAAAACTGAGGCTTACCGATCCTATGGAGCCCAAAACCTTCAACTTTAGGCTAAACACTTCCTCTGTCAACTATGCGTTGTCGAATTTTTCTCACCTACGTTAAACTAGAGAATTTTTTTTGAACTATTAGTATAAAGCCTGGCCAAATTAATATAATTCAAAGGAATTAAAGATGCTAGAGGGTTTCGAATACATCTTATGAGATACATATTTTTGGCTCACAGTTGCAGCATCGAACTAGATCTTCAGTTATGTTAACACCTCAACAAATCAAAAGAAAAACCTTTGTGTAATATTTGAGCTCAAGGAAACATTAATAGCAAGAATCCTAACAGAAAACCATGCTGAAACGCCGTGGCAATGCAAGAAGAGACCATGACTTATAGAACCAGCTCAAAGGGGATGGTTAGGGCAAAGAACCAGAGCTCCAGACCTGTTAAGGCCACAAGTGTTTTACAAGAGACAAGTGTTTCAAAGAACGAGAAAGTCGAGGGCCTGTCGGCTCCTTTCTCTATCCATCAAACAATTGCAAAAATAAATTAACACGTTTTAGAGCCAAGCTATTTTAAATTCTAGGGTTTAGTGGCCAAAACCTCAAACCAACGAAATATCACCACATGGATTCCACTTCAAAAGAAATTCATAGGGTTTTAATATAGTTGGAACCTGTGCAATAATACCCTACATTATATGCAAAGTATACCATTAATTGGGTTATAAATAAATCATTTAATACATGCGAAGTGTTACTTTTACCTTTGTTTAATTTAAACAAGTTGTTGTTAGGTATGATAAATCTTGAACTAGTTAATAGTTCTTTTGATATGCATTGTGAGGTTTTTAGTTTGTCCATAACATTATTTCTATGCATAGATTATATTGGAGTAATTATTATACATGCCTAGGTTATTTGATCTATCCTTTGCAATGCGTTTTAGTACAAGCATAAATACTAATAAGACTATATCAAGGGCTTAGGAAGTTCTAAAATAAGATGGCTTAGTGTTTAGTAATGAAACTTGGAGAAGTTTTATATACCCATTTTAATGCATACACGAAAAAACATGTTGAATGAATTCATACCATATTTAATCCTATCAAAACAAATTGATCATCACTACCAATTCCACTTTCATACCTAGAAAGAGTAATCTGTGCTTTAGGGTTGGGAAATCTTCCATGTTGATAATCTAGACTTTAAAAAGAATCTATAGTTTTCTTTCTAACGTACTCTTTAGTCTTCAGTGCTTTAATATCTTACTCCGTAACTTGGAAAAAATTGTTACCTATAAAATCCTGTACAATTATTGAATCTGTGTTAGCTTTGGAGAAAGCTAAGTAAGCCTCGAGATAACCTCAAGCCCCTTCAATAAGAAATAAAAACCATCAGAAAACACATTCCTTCTTAAAAACAAATAAATGATAGAAATTCAATAAATTGAGAAAACTCTTAACTTTGACAAACTTTCTTTCAAGATTGAAAATCATTAAAGTTTGAATACGAGCAGTAAGATGTTACTTGCAAGTTAGTAAGTATAAATCTGTAGTTTTGGTTACGGTTTACAAAAGTGAAATAAATACCTAGTTTACTATTAATGACCTATCTCATAATCTATTTGTTCCTTAAACTAAAAATAGTTATTAAAACTAACATTTTAGAATATGACCTCACTTTAAATGTGACAGAAAATTTTAATCTTTTGTGAATTTTTGGGGTGTTATAGATCTAAACAACACCCAAAAGATCCAAAGAATTATAATTGTAGATCAAATCAAATTTAAGAACCAGATTTTCATCTCCAACTCATATTTATATCTGAATCATAACATATTTTATAATCCACGATGGTTGTGTTCCAATCGTCAAACCTTCCTACAAACTATTTTTCAAATCACAAGGGTTTCCCAAATCAAAATACATACCCTATAAGGGTTGTTAATCAGAAACTTATCTTACTTTTTTTTTAGAGGCTATAAATCTCTTTATTCCTTAAAAACCTAGAAAACATAGTAACTATGGAACTCAGCTTAACTACAATAATCAACAGAGGCATACCTAGAATTAAACATTTATCCAAGTATATAGTGAAGGAGTCGCGCGTCGTGCTAGGGTATACATGCACAAAAACTAAAGTTGTTAGTCTAAAAACCACAAACACTTAACTTATAGCTCTTTTCTTATTAATAGAGTTAAGGGTAGAATTCCTCACCTTGTGACAGAGAAGGACAAAACTTGAGAGGTGGTAATCCTATTGCCACTGTCGCATGGCCACACACCAATCATGCCCCATATTACTGTTCAAGGGTTAAAATGTATTTGATTTAATAATTTATTCAAAATGTAACATGTTTATAAACTTAAACGTGAAAGTTGCCTGCATGGAGGGATGGATGTCATGAAGGAAATGCCAGGCTTATCCCAACCCTCAGGGAATCTTTGCATTTGGCCTTGGTTTCATATCCAAATGGAAAGAAAGTCACATGGATCATTTAATTATTCTAAAATCGATTTTTTGTTAATTAAATAGGTGCAAGGAAAATGATACCTTCACTACAAATGTAGAGGGCCAAGGGTTTACTCCTCCTAGTTTCCCTCTCCTCCTTTTTCCCTGAACAAACAAACTAAGCCAACTTATCTTAGTGAAATCCATTAATGTCATAAACGAAATGAAGAATGAAAAATTGGATTTTTCCTTACCTATTAAACCCTTTGCAGGTTTGAGAATCTCTCTGCCTGAAATTGAAGTAAGCTAACCAAGGTTCCTTTGATAAATCATTGGAACAACAAGCTGGAGGTTGCAGGGTCAAATCTCATGGAGGGTTCCATAAACCAATGGAATTCAAGTGGCCACCATTCACATTAAAAACACCATAGCACCATAAAAAATGTTTTAAGCGCAACACAATTAAACAATGGAAGACGTGCCAGAATGGTCAAGAGGTAACTGCATGCACCACCGTGCAGTAAATAATCTCATAGCGAAAACTCCAGTAACCATCACCAAAAAACCAGACAAGAAACCTCACAACCAAATTAATGTGATGTTAAAACCCTACTAAACCTATTCAACGACAAAAATTGGATCAAGGAAAGATGGAGGGACAAGATCAGTTCTCTCCACAAGAGCACATTGGTCATTTAATATGTTTGGCTGCATTTCCAAATCACAGCTAGGGTTTATGAAAATTTTTAAACATGTCCAAGGATGATTTTAAGGAGACGTACTTATTTAAAAGTGTATAAATGTTCACGAATATTACCAATTCTTAAAACTCCAACTATAAAATGATTGGCGATATTTTTCAAAAAATATTTTAATTTCCAAGGATTTTATATCATTTATATAATAATTTGGCAATTTTTAGGGTGAAAATGTTTTACCCCATCAAAATTGGGCGAAACAGGGCTTCAAAAAATGCAAAATGGCGAATCGTTTTTGGGAGAAAAACATGGAAAAATAGCCAACTGGCCTAAAATTCGCCCCTAAAATTATCCCTAAACATGTCAATCAAACCTCATTTAAACCCTTCGTTATCGTTGCTGGCCTCCACCTTGTATCTCCTGTGGTCGCATGCCATTTCATCGCATAAAATTTTTATAACATAGCCAAACTTTACACTATCACCCTCTTCACATGTAAATCACGTGGGGCTAGCACCTTATGTAGGTAATCTAAGAACATTATTACAATGCATAAAACGTTTGTCCAAGTATCTTATGGCTTATGGTCTATTAATATAATCGTACCATATAATTATCACCCCCCCCCATCGCCTATGAATCCCACAATTCATTATGCCAAATCGTATGTAGGATAAGGTCAAAACATAAGCTTAAACACCTAAACCTTATGTATAAAAAGTATAGTTAGGACTAGGTCCAAAAGTATATAATTAAATCCTAGATAAGAAAATCCAATATCTTAATGATTTTATACATTAACATCACCTTGGAAAGGGATGCGACCAAGTTTTCGTTATTGTTATCACTCAAAATATACCTAAGGTTGTGAAAGGCAATCTCAAGGTAACAACAAAAACCACTTTAGAAATAAACTGGCTTTTCTTTCCGGAGAGGGATCTCTCAGATATAAATTTAACAAGGCCATATATTGGAATCAATACTTTAAATTATGCAGATGGTTGAAACAACACATATAACCATTGGGAAATGGAGTCAAATAGATAAAGATAATGCAGATTTTCATGCATAGAATCCGAACAAAGGCAAGATAATCATCCAATCACAGTTATTCATTGAATTTCAGGCGAATAAGAAAGAAAAATGAACAATCCATCAATATAGAGCATCACAAGATGAATTCCATATCAACTTTAGCAGAAATATTTGTGAAATATCTGAAACAATAGTCAGAGCATAACAGGTATGAATTCTGAAACTATTAAACACTATGTTCAGATATGAAGAAAACAGAATGGAAGGTAAGCACTTAGAAGACAATCACATGGAAAGAAGGCATAGACTGTAGCATAAATGACACAAGAATATTTGAAGATCAACTAGCATTCGGATCTGTTATTTATTCAAAAAATCATAAGTTCTCAAAAACATCGGTCCAAACATATGGGTTCCAACCCCCAATACATAAAATAAATTCAAATAGATACAAAGATAGCTTCTTCCCAAGAAAATCAATAGCTGAATAATCTATTAATCAAACTTTTTGTAACCATATCCCTAATAACTAGGAATAAAAACTACATGCTTCGATTCAAACAACAGATTGTTTGATTATAACCAACTTAGTGACTTGCAAAGTATCCCGAATAAGTAGCTCCATGAAGTGCAACACCTGTTTTCAAGGATGAAGTATGTACTTGGTCTTCCCAAATCTCTCCACGATCCTCCATTGTTCCACATTTGGGGTGTCATATTCTGTCATCTCTCTAATGGACACCTCCAAATCCACATAAGCTTCATAAGATACAACAGGCAATCCTTTCCTAATGATTAAAAACTTTTGCAATATTTCTAAATCCTCTGTCAGTTTTTCTACAATGATCTTTCCAGTCAACCCTTTAACTAAATCTTCAAACTTGGAATGGTCCATGCAATTGTGTACCAACAAACTGTGATAATGCTCCTAGGAAAATAACCTTCCTTCACCGTCCCAAAAAGAAGGGAGGTCGTCCTCAAATAGATCTTGTTGAGGCCTGGAAATTCGTAGGCGACAACAGCAAGGGATTCTCCCCAGTCAATGTTCCCAACTAGCCCGTGACTGTTTGGTGTAGGGAATCCATCCGGCTTGCGGTCTGGCTAGCGTAGGTCAAGTAACAAAAACAAAGGGTTTTACCAGTTGCGGACCGGTCCAGTGTATATATTTTTGTATTTTTTACTTTAAGTATGATATGCAAGTGCCTATCTAAGATGCAGATTGATAAAGAATGCAAGGAGTGGTCACAATGTGATGCGCAGGTTCTTACCTCTCGTCTTAGACTCTCTTGCATCTAAATCACACATAGCAAGAAATTAAAACTAACTAAGCTGTCCATAGGGAGCAAGATATTAATTCATGAGTAATGTAATATTGTTCACATGTTAAGATAAATCACAGGTAGCTATTCTTAGAATCAAAACACATAAACATGAATAAAGATATACATGACAAGATAGCTCATCAACTGTTAAAGCCTCCATTACTCATAGTGGAAATTATCACAGAATAAACCAGAGAACATTCAAATAAGAACATAGGTTCAGAAAGTTAGAACGCTCTCACAGTTAATGAAACACAGTTGAAAAAGAAATAGTTCCCCTTCAACATTGTTCATTTTATCACATATGAACATTCCACACAGCACCTTCTCCAGTAGGAAAAATTTGTAATTTATTATTGTAAAATGAAGTAGTTCATCTTACAACAAGTGGTTCACAAGTTTTCCAGGGAAAAATCCCCCATTCCCTCTAACTTTCCTACATTTATACAAAATAGCAAAACCCTTGGGCTGCCCCTCCCTGGGTGAGCTTTGGGCTCCCCAAACCGTTTAATCTCACAATTTTGTCCTTTGTGAGTGCTCATGATTCATATAATGCGTTAGAATTCGGATTTAAACTTATGAGTACTTCATAAAACGGGACCAGCTCGGTAACTGATGGACATTTTCAAGCCTAGGCCTCTATTGCTACCCATTCTACTTTGTCTTTTATTTGTCCCTTTAAAGATCTCGTTGATCTCATAACATCTCTACTTATCCCTTTTCAGCCAACTTCCTTCTGCTTTGTCATTCAACTATGTCGTCTTTGCAGCAGTAATCTAAAGAGTCTTCTAAGTACGTCCACAGTTAAAACAAAAAATCATCATTAATTCGGACTGCATCTTTTCAACAAATGTAAAGCATACTAACAATAAAATTGATCATCAAAATGAGGCCCTGTACTGCGCTCTCGACCACAAAAACTTTAAAATGATAGAAAATGAAACCTCTGCCACCCATAAGATAGGGTAAAAACACACACAGAGTGGGAAGGAAAACCATTACCGAAGGGAAAAAATAAGCGTCAGGCAGATAAAACTCCTCATCGGTGAACAGGAAAATTACAGGTTTGAAGGTTCGTTCATTAAACCATCGTAATGGCGAAAACCCAAAAAAAAACAAGAATCCTGGGTCAGCATAAAGTGACAGCAAAATAAAGAATTGAAAGCTGTCGCATCGGAGATCAGAACAACTATAGCATTGGATGGTCAGTCTACTAAAGAGCCGCAACAGTGGAAACCATACAAACAACGACTTTCACGATCAACATAAAAATCTCACGAGCGGAAAACTAAGGACTCTGGAAGCATAGTCCTATTCATAACTGCAATGGTGGGCCTTATACAGATCAAAAGTTCTGTGGTCAGCACAAAACATTAGTGGCCGTCAAATCTAAAGCCAATGGTCGGGGCTCAAAATTACTAATCATCGGCAATAAAGTTCATTGTGTAGCCACAATGGCAGGAAGTTGGATGGACAATGGATTTCGCAGCAAAAGAAAACATCAGCAAAAGTCAGGACAAACCATCGACGAATGGAACAGCAGCGTCGGGCTGTTAGTTCAGAGAGAAACCGCAACGATGGGTGACGAAAATACTACGGGCCTCCGATTGAAGTTATAAACCATTCCGATATGGCACAAAAACATCATGAAAACGTTAAGTGTTTGGAAAATCCTAAGACTTGTGCAACAGTCTAAAAATTTAGTCTCATCTCCAACACAGCGGTGTCATAAAGATCAAAAACCCCAACTCAAACTTCAACCAACCTCCGACAATGCCCAGCAAGACAAAATAATAACATCATGGAATCGGAAAAGTCAAAGCTATCCATCAGAACATTCATCGTTCAGCTTTCGCAACAGAGGCTTCGTAGGGAAATATGGCTCTGATGCATTGTTTAAATGACCTCCGATCAGCCAAACTAGAAAATGTTAAGTTCCAATAGACTTTCGGTTGGGCAGCAATGAAAAAGATTGTTTCACCTCCGAAACAGTGGCGAAACGAGACATAGACTTCTGATATCAAAGAAATAAATTACAGATCAAAGGACAACATTTTCAAACCAAACTTCAAATTTCACAACCCAAAACAGTTTCAGACATAAGCAATTTTCCGAAAAGCATCAAAACAGTTGACCTCAAAACAATCCAAACTTGTAGCAGAGGGAAAAAAAAATAGAGTTCATGGATCCAAACAATTCTACGCAAGATAAAAATTAAGAGGAGGGTCCAAAATTTCAAAATTTTGGGAAAATAGTTGCAGCTGCAACAGATCCTTAAAAGCAAGCTTGAAATCCTTTATCTGTGAAGACATTGTATTAGCCTTATCATGGACCACTTTCATAATTTGATGTCTGTTAATAAACTTTTTTTCCCATAGCACAATTGCTACTATGTCCTTAATCCTGATGTCCTGTAACTTCTGATATGTTAGAGAATTCAAGAAATTTAAAGCGTTGTGAGCTGTATTTAAAGGCTTCTTTTCCATGGTCTCGTTTGCCAACTTCAGTCTTTGAGTAGCTAAATTGACTAGTGCACTTTCATCATCAATAAAATTTAAATAGTGCCTAAACTTGATGATTTCTATAGATAATGTATCCCAAATTAAATGTTTAGCACCTTGTAGAGGATCTTTTCCTATACTTTTTTCCTTTAACTCATTGAACTTTTTCTGTAATTGGCTTTTATCATTCAATGTTTTATTCTTCTCCTCGATTCTCCTAGCCAATTATGATTTAATTTTTTCATTTTGTTCCTTTAATTATTTAATCTCCACATCCTTTGGACTTACCTGTGACATAGGAACTAATAGATCATTTGCAGAAAATTCACTTAATGGTATTTCAATATTCACAAGAGGTAAATCCGTGTCAACAGGAGTTTGACTCATCAGTTCTTCCATAATTTCCTTTTCATCGTTCTGATCCTTTTTTAGCTTCAAAATATGGGCCATAAATTCAGCTCTTTCCACTTCCCATTTGTTTTTCTCCTCTTGCAACATCAATGATTTTCCTTTGTAGTCCATCATCTCTTGATAAACTTTATCTTTTTCTTCATGCAATGTAAATAATTCTGGGGACTAAGCATGTTCAGTATTTGGGATTTTAAGCTTCTTTTTCAATACGTGAATGGTATTGTCCTTTTCTTCTAAAAGCTTTTTTGTTGCCTGCACATTTCCTGGTTTGGTTCCTAAGTTTACAATATCTCCCTGCAACTTTTTAATTTGGATCAGATTTGCTTTATTTTCCACCCTCTCATGCTTCAATTGGACTTCCATCTTATCTACAAGGGACTGTAATTTATTAACTTTCATAATAGAATGTAATAAATCAGAGTAAATAACATCTTTAGTATGCTTATGGAGTTGTATATTATCAGGGACACTAATTTTATCTAACTTCACTTCCATTTCAGATACTTTTTTATCACTAACCACAGCGAACTTCAAGGTATTCCTCTCTGCGTCTTGAGTAGAAATCAATGATGTCTTTCGATTGATTAGATTTCTAACTCGAGGAAGCAGATTTCTAGTTTCCTTTGATGACTGCATTTTTTTTTTAGCATAATTTGATACTAACTCTGCTCTGGATTTGAAACGGGAAATGGGCCCTGCGCTACTTTCTCCTTTGAAGGAATACTGATGCATTTGTACAAACTTCTTTGGGAACAAGACCATTTTATTTGAATCCTCTGAAACTTGATCATCTTGAGGGTGTGTTTTGATCTTTTATGTGAAATATTTTCATCCACATCCATGCCATTGGTTTCAGAAAGACTCCTCTTATTCAAAATGATAAGATTATCAGGTGCTTGAACTACTGCAGTCAACTCGTTGCTCCTATCCTCATCAATTTCTGAATTTTCTTCAAAATAAGACAAATTGGCTATTTTATCTAAGCCTTCAACAATTTGATGATCAAATGGTTTATTTTTGTTTGAGTGCTTCCTCTAAGAAATAATGTGATGTGGATCATAATTAATTCTTTGCTCCTTCTGGAAATCCATAACTTCTAACAACAGGGCGCTTTTATTTTTGAAAATAAACGGACCAACTTTAAGAGGAAATTTAACATTGGAATCATTTTTGAATGACCCAAAATGCTCTTATTCTACACATAATCTCTGCCTCATAAACTCAAGTGCAAATACTCTTGGATTCAGAAAAACAGGTAACCTATATGGTTCCCTAGTGAACCCATACACCCTCAAAACAGTAAAATATTTATATAGGAACCAGTCTCCTATTTTGTCTTCTGAGGAAGACTGTAGCATGAGTTTCATTTATTCTAACACTCTTGGTAATACATCATCAAACGGAAATTTATAAATCTCATCCATAATTGTATTTACAAACTCAAACATGTTAATTTGTTTTGGAAGATCTGGAGACAAAATGGTGGACAAGAACTTCAATTCTGACACATTAGAACACAGTAGCATGTTCAATAAGTATGACCGATATCTAAAAAACCTAACTTTAGAGAATTCGACCAACTGGACATGGATAACCTCAGCCAGATACTCATCCAGATTAAAACAATGGATTGAATGGGACTCAGGGTCAATTGAACTTATACTCAATAAGAAACCTAAGATGACTTCGCTGATGTGAATATCATTATCCAAACCTAGAATTTGACTGACCAGGGACATGACCAACTGTTCCTCTTTTTTGAAAATGTTAACATTGTATGGTAGAAAAAGTCCTTCTAATGATTGACCACTTTTCAAAATATTGGATAGAAATTGGCATCTAAATTCAGTTCTACAATTTTTATACATTTTGATTAAGGCATGTTCATTCAAAGACTCACAGCTATCAGGGAAATTATCAGGCAGACTCAATAACCCGTGAATATTTTTTGCATCAACCTTACAAAGTATTTTTAACGTGGTATGACTCATAATGATTCTTTCAGAAGGAGAATAACTGTTTGCACACCACTCAACAAATTTGGGAAATGGTAAGGTTTTTTCAACAGCAAGATAACATGAGAAAGAACCATAGATATTCAAAATATCATTCCCTTGCAAATTACACTACCACAACTGCTCCTTTGAAACTGATACACTACCAACTGATAGAATAGGATCACATACATTTCTTTCCCTGTCGACAACAACTTCTTCTCTCTCATCCAAGACTCTGCATAATACTCCTAAACCCTATTCCTTTTCCATAATGAACAATGGCACCAATTCTTTGAACAAAGTTTTATCGTTTCAAGGCTTACCTATAACTATAGATGCATAGAAGTTGACTTTGGAAAGATGGCGTACTGTCCACTCACCTTTCACCCGCAACATGCAACTGAAATGATTTTTTAAACCAAGTCAACTTTACCTTTATCCGACGCACTTTTCTGAAGCCCTTATCAAGTGGTTTTTCCTTTACTACTTTCCTCTGCGGAATTCACTCCAAGTTGCCACATGGAAAATGTCTTACATTCCGCTACCACTCTTCCTTTTAACCATATCACAGCTTTGTCTTTTGGAACTAACAATGACCATTGATAATTTTTCACTTTTTGCCTAAACCATTGGATCAAGATCGGTTGTGTGTATTCCGCTAGCCTTTCTCATTTTTTCTAGTGTGCATCTTTACTCAGCAGCTCATCTCTCAGCTGTAGATTTTATTCACTTTATTCCATAGCCATTGATATTTCTACCCCGTTAACCACTTCTGCTTCTCCATCACCACTTATCTACTGCGCAACTTTTCCCAGCGGATCCATTTTAAACCATAGATATTCACACTCACAATTTTACACCTTTAGATTATGTAACAAATTAATCAAAATGCGCATTTTAATAATGGAATCAAGACCATCAGACTTTGCCAATTTTATGTATCCTTTTATCACTCCTTGATCACAGCTCTTTCTCAACTACTTAATATAGAGGTGCTAACAACTGGCTCCAACTGGGGATGATATCCTCCCTGTGAGGTATCAAAGAACTTGTAGACCAGGTTCCTGTCTCTAAATTTTTGTATCCAAACTTCCAAACTTTTTACTTTTTCTCTGATATATCTCTTCTTAAAATAAAGAAAAAATGGCTTACCTCCTAAATCTTAGGGCCTTCACTACGGGCTTCAAAAATATTTGGTTCACCATCTGTACTTCTTTCAAGAAAATAAATATTTACAAACTATGGCACAAATTTTACCCTCCACCTTAGGACAGGTAATGCTTCAAAAATATTCCATTGGTAGGGTTACTCTCCAAAGAAATCCCATTCGGATACTCCAGAATAAATGCATTTTCCCCTCGGTAACCTACAATAACATAAGGACCTATCCACATGTGGTAAAAATCTCCATGTTTATCTTCCTTAGGAGCATCCCATTTTAACACCAGATCATCAATTTGGAACTGTTTTTCTTTCACCCTTCTATCAAAAGTATTTTTCATTTTTTCCTGGTGTGTCTGCACTTTATCATAGGCTTTATTCCTTTGCTCCCCTAACTCAATGATTTGGCTTAATATTCTCTGCATGTGGTTTGGTTCTTCCTGTTTCTCTTGAAAATATTTCATAACTGGAACACCCAATGATGCTAGAAAAATGACTTCAGTTCCATATAACAATTGAAAAGGAGACACTCCAATCGCTCTTTTAGTACTAATCCTGTTAGCCCATAAAGCATATTTAAGTTTGGTGTGCCAAGATCTCTTGTTATCTTCTAACAACTTCTTGATAATCCTTACCAGGCTCTTATTAGAAGACTTGACCAATCCATTTCCATGTGGGTAGTAAGCGATTGAATGATTTAAGCTGATATGATATTTATGACAAAAATTAATCATCTTTTTGGATTTAAAAGCTGTTGCATTATCAGTCACTATTCTTCTAGGGCACCCAAAACTAGCCAATATATTTTCTTCAAGAAAATCCATAATTACTGTCTCAGTAGCTCTCCTAGTAGGTATTCCTTCAATCCATTTTGTGAAATAATCTATGGCCGTCAAAATCCATTTATGTTGTCCTGAAGAATTTGGGTTTTTTTCTCCAATGAAATCTAAACCCCACTGCTGAAAAGGAGCTTCTACTGTTATTGGATTAAGAGGGAGGGGAATTACCTTTCTTTTACCATAAAAAATATGGCATTGATTACATGTGCTAGTTTCTTTGTACACGTCTGAAAATAATGATGGCCAATAGAAACCGTGAGAAACCTACTCTCAAAATTTTATTTGTTGTCACCTTCCAAGAATTATGTCCTCCACAATCTCATTTGTGGAATTCTTTTACTTTGTGTTGGGATTCATTTTCTAAAAGGAAATTAAGTAGCACACCTCTTAGATCCTTCCAATAAAGATATTGATTTAAAATACAAAACTTAGCAGCTTTCAATTTTACCGATCTTGCTCTTGTTTTACTCAATCATGCAGGAGCTTGTAAATTTTGAAGAACATGAACAATATCAGAATACATGGAGATGTAGTGAAGTCAATCATTACCTCCACCCTTGTATCCAACTGATGAGGTTGACTAGATAAAAAATTTAGCTGTAAAGATTCACAGTTTGAATCTGTCAACATTTTTGCTAGTCCCTATCCTTTAATCAACTTGGTAGGTCTAATATGTATGTCATACTCCAGTAATGTCACTATCCATTTTTTCCTTCTTCCTTCTGGGTCAAGTTGTGTGAGAATTCCTTTTAGTGCACTGGTTAGAACATGAGCAAGTACATGTGAATGAATAATATACACTCTGAAATCTTTCAATGCTTTAACCAAAGCATATGATTGCGTCTCCATAATATCATATTTTAATTCGCCATCTCTCAACATCTTACTAAAAAAGGCTATGGGTTGCTCCATGTTCTCATTATTTTTCTGTAACAAAACTGCAGCAATAGTATGTTCTGAAGCATAAGAAAATACTAAGAAATCTTTAGTGAAATCTGGACTCACCAACACAGGTGCCTCCGAAATAGCTTGTTTTATTTCTTTAAAAGATTTCTTAGCCAAAAGACATCTTTGCGTACATAAAAGTGCCCCATGGCATGGTGAAAGCAATTTTCTCTTGATCTTCAGGTAACACCTTAATCTGATTGTATCCTGAAAAGCCATCCATCATTGAAATTCTTTCTGCTTCGATCACTTTCTGCAAAATATGATCCATCTTTGGCAAAGGATAATTATCTTTCATAGAGACCTTATTCAAATTCCTGAAATCTATGCAAAGCCTTATTTCTCCATTTTTCTTTCTAACAGAAACTAAATTAGCAACCCATATTGAGAATCTTAAAGTCACAATAATTTTGGCATCAAACAATTTTTTAATTTCCTTCTCAATAACTGGTAGCAGCTTTGGATTTATTCTTCTATGTTTCTATCTGAAAGGTTTTTCTCTAGGTTTGATTGGAATAGTATGTTGTATTATTGAAGTATCATATTCCTTAAGGTCTTCGTAACTCCAAGAAAATACATCTGTATACTTTTTCATCAAGTTCACATATTCTTCTTTTGCTTTTGCAACCAAGTTTTTAGACAGCTTCACAATCTTTGGATTCTCTTTAGTACCAATATTTCTATCTTCAATAGCATTATTAGCAGGTTTTACTTTCGAATCTTTAGCAACATCATTTTGATTAAAAAGTTTCTCTAAAGGGATCAAACCTCTTAGTATAAAATTACTTTTCAATTGAATGATATCCTTTCCTCCTAAAGTTCCCTTCAATTTTTCAGTACTAGTCTTTTCTTCTTCGTTTTCTTCAGCACTTTGGAAATTTTCACTGTTATCATTTTCAGCATCAATATGAGTGTTTACAAATTCACTAGACAATTCGAAAAATCTTTTTATTTTCATATCATCCTCAAATACTTGCCAATATTTTGAATTATCAGGTATAGATGGTTTGTTTACAATGTTCACTTGATATTCCTTTTGACCAACACTTGGGGTTTTAAATTTACCAACAGCAACCACCAAAGAATCAGCTACTATATTTTCATATCTAGGAACCACCTTAATTGTTTGTTCTGTGAAATAGTTACCAAACATATCCCATACTTCATTTCTATAAGCTCTCATTTGGGGATGTCTGGTTTGATAACTGTCATTTACCTTGTTTATCACAAGCTCTGAATCTCCCAAAACTCTTATCCTTTGTGCTCCCATATTTTTCAATGCATGCAATCCAAGTAACAAAGCTTCATATTCAGCCACATTATTCGTGCATTCAAATGTTAACTTATATGATAAAGATTTAAAATTCCTGATAGGAGAAATTATATATACACCAGCACCAGTGCCAACCTTTGCCACAGATCCATCAAAATACATAGTCCACAAACCATCTCTTTTCTGTTTCTTTTCCAAATCATTTTGTTCTATCACTCCTTCTTTATTCCTTTCATATTTCATTTTCAATGTAGACTCCAAATCACATGGGATGGTATCATTAAAGAAAATAGAAGAACCCAAATCAGTATCGACAACATATATATGATGAATTTCGGGTCTATCTTGACTACTCACTACATAAGGAGTTCTTTTCTCACTATACAACCTCCTACTCCCATCTTGGATAGGAATAGTAGCGTATGACATGTCCATTTGTAAACTACCCTTCAACTTTGAAGTCCAAGACCTTGATAACAACACTCCAAATTTTGGTGGAATGTCTACCACTACAACATCCATTACTATTGTTTTAGTTGGAAATTTATTCAAAGTTACTACCATATCTTTAATTAGACCAAGACACCTCACCCTCCTAGAATCAAAAGAATACAAATCTTTATAAGGTCTTGTCACTTCCAGTCCCAAACTTTCAACTACTCCTTTTGGCATTAGATTATGTGATACACCTGAATCTAACATTGCATTATGTACCACCATATCATGCACATTCAAACTCAAATAAAAAGGAGGAACTTCTTCATCATCTATACTTTCAACTTTTGACCCAAATGAAATAGTAGGATTATCATGTGTCAACTCTAAAATGTTTGACTGGACCTTTAACCATCCTTTCTATCGTATCCTTGTACTCATTGTTTCTCAACAACTCATTAAAATTAATAGAGACTTTCAGCTTAGAAAGTTCATTCTGCAAATTGAAAATAGGATTAACTTTCTCTACATCTACTGGTACCACTTGTTTTGTTCCTTTTGTTTTTTCTATTTTATTCTCAACTTCTTTATTTACAATAGGATATTTTTGTATTTCCTTTCCTTTTTCTATATTTAATGAACTGGTAGAAGGCTGGTTTAAATTTATCCCCCCTTTATTTACAACAACCTCTCTGTTTCTCAATCTAATCTTCCTTTGTATATCATCTATAGCATGTAAATAACCCCTCTAATATTGCTCTGACTCCCTTTCAAAATCCTCATTTCCATCTTCCTTTGCAAACATGTGATGTACTTCTTCAATAAGATATATCTCTGAATGTAATTCCCCAAAAATATGAATTTCATTCTCAGCAGGATCCTCTTCATCTGCAACATAATTCTCAGGGAACAGTGGTCAAATTTGCTGCTCTTCTTGATTCCTTGGGTTTCTCATATCTCTTTGCCTGTTTTGTGGAGGCATAGGAGGATTTGGTCTTCTAAAATTTGGATTTCTGATTTGAGGATCAGCTTGTTCTCTATTGAATGATCTATTGTCCATAGTCAATTTATCCATTAACTTCTCCATTGTCTTCAACATCATTTCAAATTTAATATCAGTAGAAAAAGAGGAAGCATAAGGCATATTTTATTCTCTTGTTTTCTTCCTGTTATAGCCTATTTTTGCTTCTCATTTTTATTGCATTTATTCGTTATTTAAAGCTCGGTTTGGCTCATTTATTTTTAAATATTAGTTTTTTGGTTAGTTTTAATCTTTCCTTTAATTTTCATGTTTATATTAAACAGATTTCATAGTCTTATTTTTTCAAATTTTGGTTTGATTTATTAGAATTCATAGTTGGAGGGCTTATAGAATGTTTATATGAATTAAAAGGTCTTAAAAAATAGCATAAAGTCTTGATCAAGGTTCTTTAACCAAGGTTAAACCATTATCATGCGTTATATTTTTGAAAATCCTTAAAGCAAACTTTCTTGTAGCGCAAGCTTGGAAAAATTACACACATGTGCTACAAGAAAATCGCACAGTTCAAAAATCATCATTTTTGGTTCATATTTTTTAAAATTCTCACACATGAGTTGTCATTCATACTTGGTTGATGGATTTGATACGTGTTTCCTCTAGAATGATCATTATGACAGGTGTTAATTTTTTAAGCAAATCATCATGAGGGTAAGTTGCGGTGATATGTTGCAGAGCGATGGAATAATAATGATTAAACATGATGAGACAAATTTGCCTTGATTTTCGTATCCCATGAAGTGCACAAAGATCAGATGAAGTTCGTTG
Organism: Pseudotsuga menziesii; assembly: GCA_001517045.1. NCBI lineage: Eukaryota > Viridiplantae > Streptophyta > Pinopsida > Pinales > Pinaceae > Pseudotsuga > Pseudotsuga menziesii. Next base: position 208,116 of record LPNX010265868.1, on the reverse strand, counting down.
CGAATAATTAGTAGTGACTAATCAAATTTTGAAACAGGTCACAAATCCAGGGCTTTGAGGAGCGATTATTTGGAGTTATCGTAGTGAACAGAGAAGATTAAGGAATGCAATTGGACACCCGATATTCAAGAAAGCACGATTTTAGCACCTGGATTCATCACTTTGACAGGAAGGCCGTGAATTGATATCAAAGTCTATGAATTTGGATTTTTACTAATTAAAGGATTAATGATGGAATTGAATGAAGATTATTAGTATATAAACCTAATTCATACTAAATGATGAATTCTCTGTCAATGGAATTAAGGCATTTATCAGTTTAAACGAGAGAGTTTAGTTTGGGGTTTTAGATTTCCCAATATAGCATTGTCTGTCAGATTGTCAAGACTTGAAGAGATTTAGAGTTTGTTTTATTGACAGAAGCAATTTGACAATTGTTCAAAATGAAAAGAAGTGGTAAGACCAATAGAGCAAAACCTTTAGACATGAGCTGGGTTCAAACTTTTCCAGACTGTGCAAAACTTTTTCAGAGGCATGGTGGTTAGTGTTTTTTGAAAGAATTGAAGGATATCACTCAGAAGTCTCTTAGAAATTTGCTCAATGTTTGGATAAGGATATGGTGACTTTTGATACTTTGAAGTTTAAGCTGACTAGGGAATTGTTAGCAGAAGCTACATGGATCTTAGATGAGGGTGAATACTGGTTTTAAAAAGTGTCTTTCACTTTTGATGCTCATAAATATTTACTTCCAGATGTAGTAGCAGATTGAGGAAAGGGAGTACCTATTCAAAAATTTAAACCAGAATGGATAGAGCCTATCAAAATCCTACAAAGTTATATCACTTGTGAAGGGAGATTTTCTTTTGTTTTTAAGTATCATTTTAGATTCTTGCAACATCTCAGCCATGAATCCAAAATGAATCTCCCATCCTTCTTCTTGAAAAGTTTACAGAAGATGTCTAGCAGGGTGAAAGAGCATCGGGATCACACCAAACAATCAGTGTTTCATCATGGGCTTATAAAACTAGTCATAAGCACTATACTTCAGAAAAGAGAGAAGACATGGGAATATTTCCTATTTTGGTCTAGTTTCCAAACATAGAAGGAAGAGTAGTCTCAGAAGAGACAGTTAGATAAAGGTTAGAATTTGATCAAGAAACTTAAAAAGAAAGTCACAGTCAACAATGAAGAAGGTAGTGAACCAGAAAAATCTTTGAACCAAGAAGATGAAAACATTGAAATTGAACAACAAATTAATATTGAAGAAAACAAAGTTTCAAAGCCAGAAGTGAAAGAAATCGAGCCTACAGAATATGATTTTCCTGTAGAATTGAATCAAGGTGTAAAGGAATATGTAAAAGAGTAGAAATAGGTTCCTATTACAGCACTCTCTGAAAAAGAGGAAAGGTCATTATCTGATGAAACTAGGGTTCATATCAAACAAGATATACATACACATGCTCAAGAAGAGACAATGTCATGAAGGAAGAAAATGAAAGTTGTTGAACTAGCTTCTATTACACATCAAGGGAAAGTTTTGAAAATGTTAGGAGAGGTTGGAGCAGTTTGGAGGCCTAAGACAAGGCCAAAGAACAAACTCAGATTAAATATGAAGAAGTTGTTAAACCCTAAACTAGCTGAAAAGAAGATTACAGTAATTGAAGATTCTTCATCTCACGAGAAATTAGAAGACAGTGAAGATGAAAATAAAAAGGTTATGAAGGGTAAAAAACAAATAGTTTCAGAAAATAAACCAGTTTTCATTGATACCAATATCTCAGAAATATTCATGGAGGTTTGAAAGAAGATGATTCTAGAACAACATCAAAATGATTTAAAGAGCTCTTGTATAGAGAAAGGAGAGGTGGTTGAGAAATCAACTCAATGCAGTATTGAAGCTAAAGAGTATTCAGAAATTCCTATGACCTTGACAGAGCATATGGAAGAAGATGAAGAAATTTTTAGGAAGCTGAAAATCCCTTGGATACCTGAAGGAATGCAGCCAGTATTAGAAGGAAAATGCATTGATTCTGAAAATGAAAATTTGTAGAGGAGTATCAAGCAATGCAAACATCAAATTGAGTACTTGCATGAAACCAATGAAGGATTAGTGACTGTAAATAAAAGACCAAGAGAAGATTTGGAAGAAGTAAATAGTTACTATCAGGAATTGATTTCAGTTTCTAAAGAGGCTTTAAAAACAAAAAGACAAACAAAGAGCCTGTTTATAGAATTAAAACAAACTATTCAAGAGCTAACACAACAGAAAGAGGAGAAGACAAAAATAGTTGAAGATTTGAAAGCACATCACTAGAAGGCTAGAAGCAAGGCCTAGGCTTTAGAAGGAATTGCTCTTTTAGCAGAGGCAGCAAAAACTTGTAAAAGTAATTTAAGAAAGCAGTTATTAGTTAGTTTGAAAAAACTATTTCATTTTTGTACAATGATAGTTTTTATTGAACAATTCGATAGATGACCTAAATGTAGTTTTATTTAGTTATGTAAATGATTTTGAGGGAACATGATAAATGTAATTATGGGAAAGGACCAAGGGTTCGATTTTTGTGGTAAGGGGAGGCTGTCAAACTGTGGTTTATGATCTAAGTGTAAAAAATATTATGTGTTTTTGATGACTGAATTATGAAATATATGCAACTATAAGCCCTATTTAGATTATTGACTGGTTTCATTTCTGATTTGTGTTAATCACTCAGTTGATATTCTCATTTCTTGTTTAAGGTTATTATGCATGAAATGCTTGTTGACTGTGGGTGGAATTCAGTGCTGCGATTATTGTGTTTGGTTTATAATTTATATGTTATGCATCTCAGTCCTTCAAATGCTCATGATTTAGTGTTTGCTTCGGTTTCATGAAGTTTCTTCCGTCTTGTCTACAAACTCTACAACCAAAACCCTAGAAAAACCTATTTTACTTAATTGTGTTTATTGAGATTGTGTTGGCTTGTTCTTTTGTAGTCTGAGAACAATTTATAGCACTAACATCTTTGGAGCCGTTGCCGGGGATGAAGTTGAAAGCCTACTTTCCCTGGGTTACTCATCATTTTACTGGTTTTGAGAGGTGAACTTAAACCAAAAAATTTTAAAAGAGTACTTTTCACCAGTATTTCACAGTGGCTACTAAAGGAGTTGGAACAAGAAATAGACCTAGTTCACCTTTACAATTGGGTGTTTCATACCTAGAACAAATATTTAAAAAAACTAGGAAAATTGAAAGGTCTCAGTCATCACTAGCCCTATGTAACCCTAATCAACTAGACATATCATCACCTTTTTCTGTTTTGAATGGAAAAGAACAAGATTCATCCTGGTTAAAACCTACAATCCATGTTAGTAATTTTCAAGTTTTTACTAATCCTCAATCTGTTAAGAAAGCAAAGATTTTATCTCCTGGAAAAATCCCTTTATTTCACCTCAAATTTGGTAAAAATCCTTTTCAGCCAAGTTCTAGTCATGTCTTTCCATCATCTAAACTAGTCAACTTAAAGATGGCAACCCAAAATCAACCATTAGACATGATGGACCTAATAGTGGCAGCTAGGTATGCACCTCTAGTTTTTCCTCAGCCTTTGAATGCACTTCCTGGGGGTGATTACCAAAAATACTTGCCTATGTTTAATGGACAAGGTGAGACCACAACTAAGGAGCATTAGGATGCATTTCTTAGCTATGTAGATAATCAGAATATTGAGGCAAAGGATGTGTGGATGAGGATGTTCGTACAAAGTCTTGATGGAGAGGTCAAAAAATGGTTCAAAGAGTTACCTACAAATTCTATTACTATAATAGAAGAGCTTTAGGATATTTTCATGAGATAGTGGAGTGATACCAAGGATCACACATATTACATTATTGAGTTTGCATCCCTTAGAAGAAAGAAGGATGAAACCATAGATGATTTTTCAAAGAGGTTCAATAAAATGTATGACAGAATCCCTACAGAGATTAAACCTTTAGAAACTTCTGCAAAACTCACTTATGCAAATGCTTTTGATCATGAGTTTTCCCTACTCTTGAGATAAAGAAGACCTGTTACTTTACTTAACATGCAGGAGTTAGCATTAGAAGTGGAGTATAATATATTAGCTTCTAATAGACTGAAGGGAAACACAGCTCAATAGATATATGACAGGAAGGGTAAGAAAGAGGCAGCTCTAGGGGTTTCAACATCCCACTCTGCAGAAGGTAAAGTTGATGAGATGGACAAGCTAGTGAAAATCCTAACAGTAAAACTAAACAAGTTGGAATTAGAGAAAAATTCAAATAAACTTGTTCAAGAGGGAGACAGAAACCTGAATAATCCAAACCAATTCAGAAGACAGTTTGTACCTCGTTTCATTCCCAAAGAGAGAAGAAACAATGATATACCACGAGAAAGGAGAGAAGCTGAGGATCAAAAAGTGCCACCACCACTTTAGAATAATGTAGCTGATGAAGAAGAAATTGAAGAGGAAGAGTTATTTGAGGATCCAAATCAAGATATGAATTATTTTGGAGAATAGTTGATTAAAGGTTTTGCGACTAAAGAAGATTTTTTAAACTCAGAATATTATGATGCAGATGTGTTTGAAAAAGAAAATGATTTGAATCTTGAAGTGACTACTATAACTACCAATACATATCAAATTGATCCAAAGATAAACTTAAATTTAAGATCAGGGCCAAAGCAAGTAGTTCAAAATCCTAAGAAAAAGGTAGTTTTGCCTCCTAAACAACAGTCTCATCTAGTATTAGAGAAAAAACAGAATCAAGATAAACAAAAGAAGATTGTTGAAGTTGAAGAGTGAAGCGAATATTTATTCGCTTACGCAAATAATATTAATTAATAATTATCTATCAATATTATTTTTAATATTTATATATTTTATGTTCGTTACATTGCCTTCCCCTTAAGGGAGTCTTTGTCCTCAAAGATGTATTTGACATTTATGTCTGATTTATTTTAACTTGTCATCTCGAAATTCTTTCCATTTTGTATTTGCGACATTTGAGGAAATGAGCCGATACGAATTACGGATTCCCCAAGAGAATTGTCGCATAGCATCTCCTGTGGTCCATCCTAGATCTATTTTTATCGGAGCTCTGAGATCTTTTTGTGGAACGATCTGTCTCGATTGTTGCTTAGTATGTCGATATTTTCGCATATCCACATAATTCTTCTGTGAATATTCATTTTGACCCTGTCGTTGGTCAAAATGACGATTATAATTAGGATGTCTGTAAGGTATAGGTTTCGTTTGTTCTTCTTTCCTTTGGATTGTGACGAGGACTGTCTTCACTTCTTCGATTTGATTTTTGGATGTATTTTCCTGGATTGTGCTTCTTGGTTCTCTAGTATATTGTTCATGATTTGGAATTCTTTGGATTCTTTCCTCTTGCGATTTTTTTTCAATTTCTAGCTCCTTGATTTGGTTATGTAGTTCCTGATTACTATTATTTAAAGACTGGTTTTCTTCTTGCTTTTCTAGTAATTTCCCTTCTAGGTCTTCACCGGATTGTCCCCTCTTCCTGTTGTTTTTCAATTTTTTGTTTTTTGTAATCAAGGTTTTGTTGTGATTTCTTAATCTGAAAATTTCTTTAGAATTGTTGGATATTATTTTATTACTCTTTGCGATCTCCAGCTTGTGTTCTTTTTTAGCATCGCTATTTTGTTGTTGAAGAAATTTTATTTGTTGTCGATACTGGTCAACCACTGATTCTTGATCTGTTAATTTATGTCGTATGTGCGTCAGTTCTTCATCCTTGTTGTTAATGATTTTGTTCAAGCGGCTTGTTTCTACTTCGTAATCACTTATTTCTTTCTTTATATCTTGATTTGTTCGTCTCTGATTGAAATCACTTTCGTCTTTTAATTTCTTAATTTGGGCATACAATTTTTCTATATGATTGTTCTGGTCGGAAATTACTTGTTCCTTGCGCTCTTATGTCATCTGACGTAATTTAATCAATATTTCCAATTTCATATTTTTGTCTCGTAATTCTTCATTCTCTCTTCGATAATGCTTTAACTTGGCTTCTAATTTCTCTATTTGTGCTTGCAAACCGGATTCCATGATATCTGATTTCTTCCACACTAGATGATGATGATCTTCAATTTTTCTTTTGATTTTGTTTTTCCTTTTGACTTCCCCACCTAAGTTTAATCTCACTTGCTTTTTTAATATCAATTATTATGCACCTTTTTTATCTTTTATTTCCCTTAAGTTTTGTAAAATGTGAGTAGATTGGGTGGTTGGGAGGAATGATTGTTAACTTCCCCACCCAGGTTCAAATCTCACTTCTTTATGCACTATATCCAACAAGGGTTTGTTTTATAAAACCATGAGCTTGTTTTATAAAACCACGAGCCTTTGTTTTCTTCTTTCCCTTTTTTTATGGGATATTCTTTACTTCTTCCTTTTTTCTTTTTTATCTTTTTACGTTCTTCTCCTTTATATTATTTTCTCTCTCTTTTTTTATTTTTATTCTTCCTTCTTCTCTTTCTCTTTTCTTTTTTATTTTGTTTTTACTTCTCACCTTTTTTTTCTCCTCGTTCTTTTAGTTTTTTAGTTTTTACTTTTTTCTTCAGAGGAGTCCAGGCGGATGGTGGGCTGCAAAATGGTGGAATTCTCAATATATTTTTTTTTCTTCAATCAATATTCTTCAGAGATTTTTTTTTATTTTTTTTATTTTTTCAATAATAATTTTTATATATATATTTTTTCAATTTGAAATCTGGAAATGGCCAGAAGCCAAGACTGGTCAAAGACCAAGTGTACAGAGAAACTCTGAAATTACTCAGATAAAATCTGAAATCTTGGCTAAAAGCCAGAATGAGCACAAGCCTGAGAAAGGGCTGGCTCTGATACCACTGAAGCGAATATTTATTCGCTTACGCAAATAATATTAATTAATAATTATCTATCAATATTATTTTTAATATTTATATATTTTATGTTCGTTACAAAGAGGTGAATAAAAGTATGCAGAATTTCAACCTTGAAAATGAATTATGCAAAATCAAGATCCCTATGCCTTTCACTGAGTTCATGAAGAATCCTTCTTACAAAAATTCAGTTTTGAAAATGATTGGTTCAGCAAACAGTCAACTTCCCTCTGACACAGTGAATTTATAAGAGGAAAGTCCTAAAGTTTTTATTAGGTCAACTTTGGCAGAAAAAACTGAAAATGAGGCAAGTGCATCTCCTCCTTTTTACATCACACTAACCATTCATGAGCAGATGATACATAATTTCCTTTTGGATTCAGGATCATCTCATAACCTAATGCCAAAATCTGTCATAGAGGCTTTAGGTTTGAGCATAACAAAACCTTATCATGACTTGTATGCTTTTGATAAACAAGCTGTAAAATGTTTAGGAGTGATAAAGGATATGGTGGTTAGTTTAGCTCAGCTACCAATGAAGAGTGTGATTATGGATGTAGTAGTAGCAGACATTACACCTAAGTTTGGATTTCTCCTCTCTAGATATTGGGCCAAGAAGGTTGGTGGAACTCTACAGATGGACTTAACATATGCAACCATTCCTGTAGTTGGAGGTCAAAACAGAAGGTTATATAGAGAGATACAATTTGCTTATATTGTGACTGATGACAAGAACCCTACAAATCATCCCTTGTATGCTGTTGAAAAGTATTTGGGTACTTGTATGTTGCATTTTAGTGAAGATAATGATACTACTAGTTTATTACAGGTTAAACAAGAAAAATCAGTCAAATGCACTAGGGAACAAGAAGATGAACTTTGGCAAATGTATTTTGATGGATCATCATGCAAGGAAGGTGCTGGAGCAGGGGTTCTTCTAATATATCCTGGTGGTAAAGCAGTAAGGTTAATGTATAAATTGGAATTTATTACCACCAATAATACTGTAGAATATGAAGCTTTGTTGTTAGGTTTGAAATATGCAAACAATTTAGGTATTCAATAGATTTCTGTATATGGCGACTCCGAGTTGGTTGTTCAGCAAGTAAGGAACAACTATCAAGTAAAACGAGATTTGTTGAAAGTGTACTGTAATGAAGTATGGGATATGATAGACAATTACTTTGTGTCTTTTAATATCACTTATATTCCTAGGGATCATAACCAAACTGTTGATTCTCTTGCCCTAGCAACCACACATTTCAGGATTCCTAAAACAACACAGCTGAGGTATCCTATTGAAGTTAGGTACAGACCTTCTGTGCCTGATAATGTAAAGCAATGGAAAATTTTTGAAGATGATATTGAAATAAAAAGGTTTTTAGAGCTGATAGGTGAGTTTTCCAATTCCTTAATTGATCAATAATAAGATGATGAGATTGAATATTTTGAAGGTGTTGTAGAAAATGAGATTGCAGGTCACAAAATCATTGAGTTGAAAGGTAATTTCATTCCTAAAGGTTTGGTACATATGGAGAGGATTTTTTCGAAAGATGATGCTCCTTTAAAACCAGTTATGCAGTCTTCATAAGAAAATGTGTTGGATTGCAATATTGGTACTAAGGAGCATCCCATAATGGTGAAGATCTCAAAGGCACTCACAACAGAACAAAGAAATAGGTACATCAAGTTATTGAAAGAGTATGTTGATGTTTTTGCTTGGTCATATGACAATTTGAAAACATATGATACTGGAATTATACAGCATAAAGTGCCTTTTAAAACCAAATGTTAAACCTTTCAGGTAGAAATTAAGGAGGATAAATCCAGCTTTGTTTTCTATTATAGAAAAGGAAGTGAAAAAGTTATTAGATGCTAATATTATTGTTCCCCTCTGGTATTCCTCATGGGTTTCAAATTTCGTACCTGTTAGAAAAAAGAATGGTGAAATCAGATTGTGTGTTGATTTTTGAAATCTGAATAGATCTTCATTAAAGGACAATTATCCTTTGCTGAAGATTGAACAAATATTGAAGAAGGTGGTTGGTGCACAAATAATTTCAATGGTAGATGGTTTTTCAAGGTATAATCAAATTGCCATGCACCCTGATGACAAAGAAAAGATAGCTTTTGCTACACCTTGGGGTACTTTCATGTACAACAAAATTCCTTTTGGATTAATGAATGTTGGAGCTACTTTTCAAAGGGCTATGTACATAGCATTTGTGGGATAAAGGGATAACTTTGTAGTAATATATTTAGATGATTTTACAGTTTTCTCACAATCTGGTGAGGAGCACCTAAAACACTTGAAACAAACTTTCTTGAAATGCAGAAAATATGGTTTATGTCTTAATCCTAAAAAGTCACATTTTGTTGTACAAGAAGGTAAGCTATTAGGCCATTTAGTCTCAACTGATGGCATAAGGATAGATCCAGAAAGGGTAAAAGCTATTTTGAAAATTAGTCTGCCAAGGAGTAAGAAGGATGTACAATATTTTATTGGAAAGATAAATTTTCTGCGTTGGTTCATACCAAAATTTTGCTGAAACCATTAAACAGATTACAGCTATGTTGAAGAAGGATTAGGAGGTCAAGTGGACTGCCGAAGCAAAAAAATCATTTGAAAAGATTAAGATGGCTCTTACGGAAGCACCAGTATTAGTAAGTCCTGATTTTACAAAGGAATTTTTAACTTTTTCTTTTGCATCTGAGGATACATTGGCTACTGTTTTATTACAGAAGAATAAGGATGGTCTTGAACAGCCAATTGCATTTTTCAGCAAGACTCTCAAAGACTCAGAGCTAAAATACAACACTTTAGAGAAGTAGGCTTACTCATTGGTAAAAGCATTGAAGTTTTTCAGAAATTATGTTTTGCATTCCAAGGTTATTGCTTATGTTCCTAATGCTGTCATTAAGGATGTTTTGACTCAACCTGACAGGAAGGGAAAAAGAGGGAAGTGGATTGCAAAAATAATGGAATATGATGTGGACATTAGACCTACAAAGCTAGTAAAGGGATAAGGTTTGGATAAATTGTTAGCTGATTCAAATTGCGAAGCTTTAGGTCTACATCTCATGGCAGAACAACCAGCACAGAAAGAATTTCAAGCAGAGCAGGAGAAAGAAAAGCTTATGGACCACTATGCAGAATCCACATGGTATGCAGATATTGTACATTTTCTTTTGTATTTACAATGTCCAGAACCTCTAGACAAGAAAGTTGCTAGGTCATTAAAGTTGAAAACTACTAAATATTGTTTGATAAAACAACAACTATTTTGGAAAGATCCCAGAGGTATTTTACTTAGATTTTTGGATAAACAAGAAATTGAAGAAGTAATATCTGAATCACATGAAGGTGCTTGTGGGGGACATAAGTATTGGAAGGAAAAAACTTATAAAATTCTAAGAGATGGATACTATTGGCCTTCCTTATTCTCGAATGTATATCAGCAGGTAAGAGCATGTATCCCTTGTCAGAAGTTTGTTGGTAAGCAAAAGTTACTGTCATTACCATTAAATTCAATTGTAGTAAATGCCCCATTTCAGCAATGGGGTTTGGACTTCATAGGAGAGATAAATCCTTCCTCTTCAAGGTAGCTATTGTACAGGAAAAAACACCTTATAACCGAAGGTCTGGGGTTACCAACATACTCTTAAAACTTGCAGGAAATCAACTTTAGAGTACAGAAAGGAAACAAGAAGATAGGATACACTCACCCGATTCACGACGGTTGATCCTAGCTTTGTCCTCTTCCACTCTGCTTCTCCTCCAAAGCTTTCAGGGATGTTTCTCCTTCACCTGTAAAGAGAAAATCCTCCAAGTGCAAGCTTATACATGTATATAGGACAGGTTAGATAAACAAGATATAGAGTGATTAATCATAAATATTCATCAAACCATGATACATGAAAGACATTCAAAACACATTTGGAAGAAGGATTCTCTTTATTAACAGTAGTGAATGAGTTAAGATTACAACCCAATGCCTGAGACAAGGACTCCTCTGCAACCAAAGGATTCTGAGTTCCACTGCTCGAAATACTTCCGAATAGACATCACCAGCATAACTTTGCTCTCCAAGTATGATTGATTAATACCCTCCCCAAGGCCTTTATTTATACTTAGTGAAATAAGGCAGTTTCGAGGGTTGAGGAGGTTGAGACAGTTAAGATGGTTATAGTTAAGGGCTTAAAAAATCTCAAATAATCACGATTTATTATTTTTAATGTCAAAGGAAAGCGTACCCGGGTATTGATACTGGCAACATATGTATGACACATGAGTTGCTCTAAGGGAATCCCGCATACAGATATGTACGTGGGTTGCAATTACAAATACTCGTGTACAGCATGCGACATGCTGTAGGAAAATTCGCGTATGTACGTGGGTTGCATATAGGAAAAGGTGCGTACAACAATTGACATATTCAAAGGTAAAAATGGCAAGCTAGATGGATAATGAATGTATTTCATAGCATGCCCATCTATAGTGTTTTAGGCAACCTTCAATCAATAAATGTCCTTTTGTGTGCCAACATAGGAAATGTCAACACTCAGACGGAGAAGTGCCATTTGGGTGGATAACAGATGCCCCCTAATGTGTGAGGTCAAAGGGAAGGGATGGTCGAAATACATTATAATCTTTATCTTTGGAGAACTCAGAAATCCAATGGAGCAGAGGTAGTACCTAAAACAAATACATAATAATGTCATATACAAAGTCATATCTAAGGATGCTATGTTCAATATACTGGAACACTAGCTCCTTTACAATATTTGAGTACATCATATGATACGAGTACAAGACCAAGTATATTACAAAGGTGGATCGAAGCCACAATATACAATAATGATGAGTCTTCAAAGATATGGAAGCTGTGTACATAAATAGAACATAATCTTGCACAACTTAGTCCATAGGTGAGGAACTAAGGTCTTCATAAACAATCCCAAAGAACCATACAATCCAAGCCATGTGAATAAATATAGGTGAAGTCGAACATGGAAAGGATTCAATAGTTTGTCAATCAATAGGTGATAGTCGACAACTGAAGAAAAGGAATTCACCAACGATAGAAGTGAATCCTGAGGTACAATTGTCAAAACTCTAGGTCTTTGTCATCAGGAAGTACTGAAATGGAACCATTTTGTGATAAGGAAGGCAATAGATCCTCCAACAGATCACAAGAGTGACTAGGAACTGGGCAAACAAAGGAAGACACAATAGATAATAGATATAACAATGATGGGATCAGGATAAAGATCAAACATTGGGTTGAGTCCTTGAATATTGAGCACAACATAGAGATGACCCAAGGCAGCTTTTAACTCATAGATAGAACAACTAGACTTATCTATCATGTAGGAGACATGATCAGATTCCCCAGGTATAAGGGACAAGAGGAGGAGTAGTAGTAAACTCGAAGGAATAGCTGAACTGAAAGTGAACACTGGGACATGGGTATCGGAAAAAACAGAGAGTGCTATGTTCAAGGATGACATGCTACCACTACTAAAAACAAGAGAAAACTTCTTCCTTACCTTCCTTGTTAAGTTTTAATGAGTCCAGGAAAGTCAACTCGAATCCCTCTTCATTTTTCAACAAGCTTGAAGAGAAGAGAAAATAATGCTTGATAGTGTCACTGATTCGTGGATTTAATGAGCCCGAACTAGTACATGCTTAGTTGGTGTTTTCACATTTAGAGAGTCTGAAAACTCCAAAGAAGACTCCAGGGGGTCCTTTTTTTGTCCAATTTAGTCTCCTAAGGCCGAAAAAGTATAAAACATACCACAGAAGAACTCTCTTAACTTCCGTAGAATAAAAGGTGAACCTTTTTCGTACTTAGTCAAGGAGGTCCGAAAAAGGTTAAATTACCACCTACCCAACGCTCCTTCTAGAATAGCATGAATAGCTTGAGTTTTACTAGTGTGAAGGAAAGCAAGATCACTTCGAAAGATCCATCTGATTATGAGAAATGGGGCTTAAAACAATAAACTCGTTGCTTTTTTCTTAAGTTTTTAACAAACATGACAAAGACACAAAGTACACTCGAAATATTTTTCATGTTTAGGTCCAGAGCATGAAAAAGAGAAAACTAAGCTCATACCGGGAGTTCATTTTCCATAAATTTAGTCCCTCAGGTCCAGAAAAGTGATAAACCTATGCCTGAGAATACTCTTCTCCATTCAAATAGAAAAGAGAGGGATCCTTTCTCGTATTATTCCGCATGGTCCAAGAAAGAGATAACCTACCACCGATGCGGATGCCCATTCACATATTCTTAACGAGCTTGAATGGACAAGTTAACTCGGCAGTCAAGTCTATTTTGAAGGAGTCAGACCTGGTCCTAAAGAAACTCCATAAGGGCAGGGAATCCTATAAAAGGATAGCTTGTAAAAAGAGATTAAAAAAGAAGCCGTATTTGGTGTGAAAAATAGCTAAAAGGATACCCCTGTACCTGAAACAACTGCGGCATGAGTATCAAAAGACAACATAGGTTTTAAAGGAGGATACTCATGAAAAAAAGGTCCTATCCATGGAAGAACAATGGTTAAAACAGGGAACTAATGGTTTATAATACCATAGTTCGTGGAAAAATGTTTATTGCTAAGGTTAATGTGGATTCAATATAGATGCAAAAAATGCATTGGAAATGACAAAACCACCCTGTTGGAGATAAAAACACTTTATAATGATGAAAAACCTGTTGCAAGGCAAAAAGAGATATGGTATTAGTTGAATACATTTCAAACTATAGGAAAAAACCCACTTTGAGAAATAAAATTTCTATAAATAGTTCAAAATCAAAAGAAACATTACCATTTTGAATTTTAGCCATAAGAAGCAAGTTTTTACCTCTACCTTCATTCGATCGGTGTGGACAATCTAGTGGACGAAATCAAATTCCACAAGTTGCAGGTAAGCCTACACCCCGAGCTCTTCAATTTGATTCTAGAAATTTTCAATTTTGAGTCCCAATTTCATTGTTAAAGCATCCTAAAGCATGTCACGACATGTACGCAGGTTCACAGTGTAAACACTCGCATACACACATTCTGTACGCGGGTTTCCTTTAGAGACAGTCGCGTCAGTATGCGACATGTCTAACTAGACAGTTGCGTGTACTGCGTGAAGGATAAAAAGCTAATTTTAAGGCAAAAATTTTGAAATTTTATATGAAATTGATGAATCATAATACTCGTTTTGGTAGGTGTGAAGATGGTGTTGGAATGGAGGGAATGGGAACATGAAAATATGGACCAAGAAGTGCTCCAAATTGCACCCACCATACATGCTTTACGAACGAGTGGATTATTAAAGTTCTTTTGCACATCATCCATGCGAGCCAATGTCCGACTATTGGAGTTCATGATAAACCACTGGGATCATGATTTAGGGATGTTTGACCTACAGGGTGAGACTTTGGAAATTACTTTCTAGGACATATATTTTATTACCGGCTTGTCACGACGAGGAGAAATCGTTCATCTTAGAGGGCACCGGCAGGGGCAGTGATCCTTTAAGTGTCCAAAACTACATTGATGTGTTTTTCACACTAGGTACCCAGAAGAGAGGGAGCTATGTCCCTATTGCACATATCCCTGATTTCACACTACAGGTACTGACGAGCACCATCGTGAGGATTGCGGGATCCTCTTCATTACATTTAGATACACGGAACCAAATGAGGTTTATGGTGGATTGTTTAGGAGTTGTCCCCATTATGAAAAGACAACTCTCTGATTGCAAGAGAGGAAGGTGAAAGAACTTGGGGTATTCTATAATATTGGTTTCCTTCTTCTTCAAGAGAGTACCAGGGTTGAGCCCCGTGTAGAAGGAGCAAGTCGACATAAGTCGACTTGAACGAAGACAGACTTAGTCGATCAGCCGACTAAGTCGAGAGATCGACTACGTCGGTCGGCTGAGTAAACACAGTAGTTAGTCTGTTAACTAATAGTCGTGTCGGTTCGGTGAACCGACAGGTAGTTATGATTGTAACTGTTTGTAACATGTATATTAGGCTGTTGAGCCACACAAGAACACAGTTCAGTTCTTGGCTTTGTATGATCTATTGAGAATAATATAATCTGTTCATCATATCAGTTCTTGTCTCTTGCATCTGTGTATATTTTTGTATGTATTATTGGTAACCTTATGTGATCTCTGGGATTACAACATTGGTTCCATTGCCGGTAGTACATAACTGGAATATATGCTCACCTATGATACCAGAGCAGGAGATCAAGGACTGGTGGTTGCGAAAAATTGCTAACTATCTACAAAATTACGCAAGAAGGAACAGATTGACAGTCGCAGAAGCAAAAGCCAGATTTTTCACTGAAACTCACGAAAAATTTGTCGAATCCGTGCCCCATCTACTGAAGCAGCTTTTGGATGAGAAAGCCGGACAAGACTAAAGAAGCACAGTTACTCCAGAAACTGATCCGAGGAGGACGTACGAATCTCTCGGAGTGGTTCGAAAAGCTAGCCGACGACTTCTGCGAGGAACAAGCAGTCGAAGACAGGACTTCTGTGGAAACCGTCCGACAGAAATTTTTCACAGAATTTACTGATCAATTCTTGTGTTCCTTGCCCTCTTTACTGTTCAAATTTTTAATAGAGAAAGGAGCAGGGCACATTGTTGAACCTCAACCTCTATTACGTGAACCACCCTCCAACACTAACTGGGCGGAGAAGCAGAAGCAGTGGGAGAAATTCATCGCTGAAAGGGAGTGGGAATGCTTCCTGAGTAAGTAGACACTATCCGAGTTTTCTAAAAAGCGTCGGGTAGGCCATGGGGGGGTAGCTGGTCGTGTGTCGGACCTAGAGCATAGTGGATCCTAGTCGACCAGAGTCGTCGTCACCAGTAATGCATAATCGACCGAAGAGGAACTGAAGGCATAGTACTGTACTACAGTATGCCGGACATTAAGAGAATCGAAAGGGATGAAAGATAGAAGAAAAGGGAAGCCAGACGAGAAAGGGCCGTAGAGCTGCAGCAAAACCCTAGGGAGACCGACCATGATGAAGTACCGCCAGAGTCGGGTCATGACCGACGCAGAGAAGGCGAAGAAGAAGAAGCGGCATCCCCTGCAGAAGATGAAATGTGGATAGAGCAGCCAGAAGCTCTCCAACTAATTGTTCCCGACGAAGGAGTAACCCTTTCCACAGTAAGTCCGCGTACCAGAATACAAACTATTATTGAAGATGACCTTCGACCAAGAGCTGGTGACATTACACTCTGGAGCCGACTAGGCGATGAACCATACCCGGGTCGACATCTCGTCATACGTCGACCGATCGAAGGTAATTGGGTGACCTTTCAAACGGCGCCTTCCTTTCGTAGTATACACTTGCTCCTGTCGACACATGAAGGAGCACCCCCCCTGCCACACACAACTTCAGAAGATACACAAGAGTCAGACTTGAGCACGCAAAGTGACAGTGGGTCATTAAGAAGACAAATTATCAACAATCCGCTCTTCGACGAGACAGAGTCAACACCCGACGGGAGCACAGGTTCCGTCGACCAAAACCCCATCGTCACCCCGACAGACTCGTCCGACTCAACAACCCCACCCCTTACAACACCACCTCCCCCACCCCCTCCCCCACCTCCACCTCCGACATCATCAGAGAGTAGTGACAGTGACGCCGACATGGGTCACGGATCTGCTCAGATTCCCCTTTATGAGGGTGACGAAGACCCTAGACGACACTGGTTTGTCTGCGAGTCGATATGGGAGGCTAATAAAGTAACAGAAGAAGACCAACAGATAGCCCAGTTCGCCGGAGCCCTTCGGAAAAGAGCTCTCACATGGTATATGACATTTACTGAAAGGAAACCTAGCGCCACAAAATCAGAGATAAAGACGCAATTCCTCTCCTTCTTCAAGACTCCCGATGCTAAACACCTGGTAGCCAAGAAGCTGAAGACGACCCAACAGAAGCCAGGAGAAACAGTCCGCGATTATGATAAAATATGGAAGGATCTGTTGAGTCAGTTGGACTATGTCATCGATGAACAATTACTCATTCAATGGTTCCTTGCAGGACTTTCACAGAAAATTCGCCGACACATCAGTCTGGAGACCTTCAAGTCGTACGAGGATGCGTTGACAAAAGCTTTGCAGGTCGAGATGGATGAAGACATACCTGCCTGCCCGACCGACCACCGCTTGGAAGAACAGCTGGAGAATATGCAGAGGTCCTTGAAGGAGCTCACACTTAAGAACCAAGACATCTGGTGTACTAACTGTTCAACAGCCGGACATACAAAGGATAACTGTCAACAGCAATTCAGTCGACAGGATGTCTGTTTTGTACAGACAAAAGCGTTTTGTGACATCTGCCAGGAACGAGGAGACCATTCCACCGCTGACTGTCCTTACAATATGAAGAATGGCAAAGCCTCCTGGTGTGCTATATGCGAAACTGCAAATCACAACACGGCCGACTGCCATCTCAACCTCAAAAATAGACAAAACTACCAGGCCGTCTACCAGACTAATGCTGTAGCACAGAACACAGAGCAGAACAATAACAATAATCAGAATGGACAACGAAACGAGGGAAGATGCTACGACCGTCAAAATGACAATCGACGACCAGGGTTTGGAAGAACAGGTCGATTCATTGGAAGTCGAGAAATACGAAGTCGTCGACCTACTCAATGCTTTATTTGTTACAAAGAAGGGCACAGATGCGCCGACTGTCTGTACAAGGACAGGACTGATCTGAAATTTTGTACACTTTGTGGGGTAGGTGATCACTCGTTGGAGGATTGCCCTACAATGTTGGAAAAAATTAGTAATAAAAAGAATGTTAATTTCTTGTCTTGTGTCCAGAAGAATGATGTCATAACTACTAATAATTTGCACATCGTCACTCGACAAGGCACTAAAACCGGGCCTGACAATCCTCAGATTAGTAAGATCACACACACAAAAACATACCCTGACCCTTGCAAGGAACAACACACATATCAGGAAGCCACAAACATATTTTCAAAACTTGCACAGCATGAAGACATTAGTCACAGTCGACACGACTCGACCCAGCACCTAACCCATCTCATTCACACAGATAAATCTGTCGGTCAGTTCATTGATTTATTGCATCAAATCAAACACACTAACCCTGAGAAACAAACTAAGAACATCTGTAGCCTAAATCAAAAATACAAAAACGATGTCGACCCTCTTGTCGACCTGGAAATTGAAGGGTTCCATGTCCGACAAGTGGTGCTTGATTTTGGGTCTCAGGTCAATATAATGACCCGGGATACCTGGGAAAGGATGGGACGACCTCGACTCTATGAGTCAGGCATTTATCTAAAACTAGCCGACCAGGGCCTTATTGAACCCATTGGGGTTTGGAAAAATGTAGACACAACCATTAAAGGCATATCGACTAAGGTTGATTTCGAAATCATTGACCCAAAGGAAGGAGCTAGCTCCTTCCCAGCCCTTGTAGGTCGACCTTGGGGTAGAAAGATGAAAGCCTCTATCTCACTAGATAAAGAACGTATTAAACTTAAAGGAAATGGTCAAAAGGTCATAGTACCTATTAACCCCTCCCAAGGCCAACCTTGGGTCGAACCAATTGATGAGGAAGTCGATATCCGACAACTTTATCAGATCCAGAACAATACTGACTACACAGAACCAAACGCCCAAGGGGAGCTTTACTTAGGTAACCCTGACTCAGTTGGTTACAATTCAGATGCTGAACTATATGACTAGGAAATGGAAAACTATGAAACAAAAGCAAGAGGGTGCTGGACTATCAAAACAGTACAGAAAAAACCCACCCGACAGTGCTTTCTAGTCTCAATTATCCCCAAGATTTTTGAGAGAAAAATAAGAGAACACCCTACCTTACAACCGACCAACGAAACAACCAGGACCCAAACAAGGTATAAGGAGAGGGAATCCCCAGTCATGCATGTTGAACAAGTGTCTAAGAACATTGGAGAACATGGCCGATTACAGAGCTTAGTAGAAACCTTCACTGGTCAAGCAGCTAGATGGTGGGATACCCATTAGACAAAACTTCAGACCTAGACTAGTGCAGCAACTTATTTTGTTGAACAGTTTGGTGGCAAGAAGCTAACCCCACAAGCATAGATCCCCATCTTTACTCAAGGCCAGAACCCCCAAGAACACATCCAAACGTGTGAAAAAGAATGGAGAAACCTAGGACATAAGGATGAGAGAGCATGGCCACACTTGTTCCCCTCAACCCTAGACGACTTACCTAGCAAATGGTATAAGATGGAGGAAGCCAAAGGTGAAACCTTTTTTTGGAATGAACTCAAAGCCAATTTCATTAAAGCCTTCAACTTTATACCTGAGGATAAACAATTAGTCGAGCCCGCACAACAAATCAAACAATTCATTCAACCGACTGAAACACACCCTTCCCAAGACCCTCGACCGGTCAAGAACTGCAATAGTCTTCCAATAGGAACAAAAGTCGAGTCGACCCGATTACGATTGGAAAATGAACATACCGAAGGTAAAAGCTTCAGATGGAAATCCAACCATGCTGAAACAAAAAAACCGATCCACTCTGTGCTTAGGGTCACGACTACCGAAAAACCTGACCTCGACCGAATGACTGCAACCGAATTCCCTGCTACATTTTCACAGTTCCAGGAAGGAATTCGACTGATCAATGAAGATAAAGCCCCAGAATGGTTAGATGCGAAAGTAAAAACCAAAGAGGTCGACATTTCAAATGACGACCGACCAAAATTAGCTAAGATTGGTGATTATTGGAATGAGCAACAAACTGCTGAAATAGTGAACTTGCTTAGGGAATTCCAAGATGTCTTTGCAAGAGATTACAAAGATTTGAAAGGGTTAGTTCAAGAAATGGGAGAGATCAAAATCGACACTAAACGTGATGTCCGACCTGTTAAGAAACGTCCTTATAAACTAGCTCATAAATATAAGGAAATAGTTAGA
>LPNX010265868.1:112342-184198 GCA_001517045.1 Pseudotsuga menziesii | reverse complement strand
CAGCTTGCCATCACAGCACCAGCAATAGTCGAAGTCTGTGTACAGAGAAGACCAACTATTCGCTTGCACAGCCCACCTCAGTAGCAGTCTCCTTTTTGCAAATATAATTCTTGTACTTCTAGTCTATTTTGTTTTTACCTCCCTCTTTCTTCGGGACGAAGAAATGTTTTGTTTGTGGGGGAGATGTAGAAGGAGCAAGTCGATATAAGTCGACTTGAACGAAGACCGACTTAGTCGATCAGCCGACTAAGTCGAGAGACCGACTAAGTCGAGAGACCGACTACGTCGGTCGACTGAGTAAACACATTAGTTAGTCTGTTAACTAATAGTCGTGTCGGTTCGGTGAACCGACAGGTAGTTATGATTGTAACTGTTTGTAACATGTATATTAGGCTGTTGAGCCACACAAGAACACAGTTCAGTTCTTGGCTTTGTATGATCTATAGAGAATAATATAATCTGTTCATCATATCAGTTCTTGTCTCTTGCATCTGTGTATATTTTTGTATGTATTATTGGTAACCTTATGTGATCTCTGGGATTACAACACCCCGCCATACCCCTACCAGTCTGATCTCCACATCAGCCAAGGCTAAGCAGATGGGGAGACATCTTCCTCCGTCAAGGAGGAGGAGACACAGTGCAGAGTGTATACCATGATGACTTATACATCTGGTGGGAGCAATAACGACCGACACTACAATAGTTTCCGTATGCCGACATGGATTTTCGAGGTGATCCAAACCTTGTCCTCCCTCTAGGAGAAGCATGGGGAGAGGTAGGTAATTTTTTTTTAATTTTTAACATTTTAAATTTTTTTATGAATTTTAAAATGATAGATATATACATATGTGTACAAGTATTAATCCTATAAACATGTCAAAATGCAGATATTGGACTGGTCTTCCCTGAGGGGCATCCACGTATGTTTGTTCATCCTGTCGTAGGTGAAGACTCGGGGCTTATTAGGGTTCTAGAGGGGAAGATGGCCAGTCTTACCCAAAGAGTTCCCACTTTGTGGATAGAGCATATCCCAGTCGCCATGTGTAGAAGGAGCAAGTCGGCAGAGAAGATGTCGGTACTTTCAAATCTTACTACTCTGACTATCGACATTCAGAAAGCCTTGCAGACATGGACGGACTTTCAACACCAGCTTGCCATCACAGCACCAGCAATAGTCGAAGTCTGTGTGCAGAAGAGACCAACTATTCGCCTGCATAGCCCACCTCAGTAGCAGTCTCCCTTTGCAATCTATTTTTTTACTTCTAATCTAATTTTTTTACCTCCCCTTTTCTTCGGGACGAAGAAATGTTTTGTTTGTGGGGGAGATGTAGAAGGAGCAAGTCGACATAAGTCGAATTGAACGAAGACCGACTTAGTCGATCAGCCGACTAAGTCGAGAGACCGACTACGTCGGTCGGCTGAGTAAACACAGTAGTTAGTCTGTTAACTAATAGTCGTGTCGGTTCGGTGAACCGACAGGTAGTTATGATTGTAACTGTTTGTAACCTGTATATTAGGCTGTTGAGCCACTCAAGAACGTAGTTCAGTTCTTGGCTTTGTATGATCTATTGAGAATAATATAATCTGTTCATCTTATCAGTTCTTGTCTCTTGTATCTATGAATATTCTGTGTATTTTTGTATGTATTATTGGTAACCTTATGTGATCTGTGAGATTACAACACCATGCAGGAGTTTGTGTTTGGAGTTCCACTTGTCTGGTTACACCTTTTGAGGTGAATGTCCAGAGCGATTCTTGTATACATAGATGCTGTGGAGGCTCCCGAAGCTGAAGAGGCTGAGGAAGCCAGAGTATAGAGAGACCATGGGGACCAAGGTGGTCCAAGTGACCAGGGTGGTCCTACTTAGATCTAGGACATTTTGATGGATTGCGATCCACATTTTGTATATTTTTGTATATTATGCAGTTATGACTGGATTTGAGGATCAGACTCAACCTATCTATTGACAAATACTTACATATATATATATATATTGTTGTCAGTTTATTTACAAGTGTTTTTTTATGTGCATGCTGTATATTATTATGAAATGTGTGTTAGATGCCAATCTAAAATGTAATTAGCATATGCATCAGTCAATGAATTCTGATTTCTTGGAATGTGATTGAATATAATAACTTCAAAATTTATTTCCAATAACCTAATTTTCATTAACTGACGTAATAGAATAGGGTTTCGCACCTGATAAGCTTGATTGAGCTGGGAAACCACTAGTTGAGAGTCCAGACGGATTTCGAGTTGGGTGATACCACGTGACAAAGCATCCCATAGAAGCTCAATTACAGCCCTATATTCAGCAACATTGTTAGAATCAGGACCTAAGCAAGCGTCTCCTGCGGAAACTAGCTGTCCTAAGGGAGAGTAAATGACACACGCTGCTGAAGCTAGATTACAAGTGTGGCGGCTGCCACCATTAGGGAACCCTATATACCTCTCAAAATACATCTGCAACAACTAGAAAATGGTATAAAAAACAAAAACCGACAAACTAGTGTACATAAAAATACATAGAATAAAAATACAAGAAAAAGTGCTAAGCCTAATGGTACTTCTTTAGGTAGAGCCCATTTCTAGGCTCAGGCAGCTTATTCCCATCAAAATCAATTAACTCATATGCACCCTTCTTTAAAAATTTCAACACGACATAAGGTCCTAACCACATGGCCTTGAATTTTCCTGCCCCGAGGGTTTCTTTGTCTTGGTCCCAAAGCAAGACAAGTTCCCCCTCAAAGAAAATCCGAGGTTTGACCGATTTATCATATTGAGTTTTGACACTATTCTTATGAGCTTGATTAGTAGTCAGTGCATCTCTATGCTATTGATCAAGGTATTCTAAATGTACCAGACTTTCCTCAAGCTTTGTTGTATTGAGTAAAACATGAATAGCTATTTTTAAAGATGAGATTTCACACTCAATCGGGGTAACTGCTTCCACTCCATGAACGAGTTGAAAGGGGGAGAAACCCGTAGTAGTTTTTACATTAGTTCGGTAGGCCCAAAGAGTGGGATATAGCATGATGTGCCAATTAGAATGGGCTGCATCAATTGTAGATTTAAGGATAGTCTTTAAAGTCTTGTTTACAGCCTCAACGTGACCATTTGCTTGCGGATAGTACAAAGATGAATGTTCTTGTCTAAATCCGAGCATAGTGGTAAGTTTCGTCATCATGCTATTTTGAAAATGACTGCCATGGTCAGTGAAAATCACTTTGGGTATACCAAACCATGCTATAATCTGATTAAATACGAAGAAAGCTGCTATTTCCCCGTTGGATTTAAAAGTAGGCATTTCCTCTGCCCATTTCATAAAATAACAGCGACAATAATATATTTATGCCCCCCAGCCAAGGCTGGGTTACATGTCATGTAATAAATCTCCCATTTCATGAAGGGGCTTACTGAGACAACGGGAAACAGTGGAGCGGGATGTGACCGCATTTTCCTAGTGTAAAGCTGACAAGGATGACAACGCTTCACTGCTTCCACACAATCTTTGAAGATTGTAGGGCAGAAATAACTAGCACGTAGTATCTTCTGGGCCATTGCTAACCCATATAAATTACCCCCACATGCTCCACTATGGGAATCATTCAGGACAATCTCCACTTCCTCGTGGGTAAGGCATCGACGCAACATGGAATCTACCCCTCTTCAATATAATGTATCTCCTATGATGAGGTAGTTCTTAGCATGAAGGTGTAATTTACGTCGTTCCTCCCATGAGGAAGCTGTAGGATATTTCAAAGTCTGGAGATATATAAGAATATCCCCATACCAAGGATCAGAGGTGGATATCAAGAAGATATTCTCATCTGGGAATGAGTAATCTTCAATGGCTACATCTTCTTCAGTAGGAAATTCTGCTATAATATCAGCAAAAAATTAAGGACTTTTTAGACTTAGCGGACTGAAAATACAAGTCGAAATCTTGGAGAATGACTATCCATTTGTTGAATTTTCCCTCAACAATTCGTCGGGACAAAACATATTGAAACGGATTCACATCCACCACCACTGTTGTGGTCCTCAGTAAAATATAGTGATGTAACCTCTGAACAGCATAGATAGCTGCTAAGGATAATTTCTCAACGTGGGAGTACCTGAGTTCAGGTCCGGCCAAAGCACGACGAAGATAGTAAATGACATGCTCTATGAGCTTATTGTCCTCCTGGACCAGTACCACCCCAATGGTCAACTCGGACGCGGCCAGATACAATATAAAATCCCTAGAATAATCTGGTGGACGCAGTAAGGGTGTCGACAACAAAGCTTTTTTCAATGCCTCGAAAGCAAGTTGCGTAGTTTCATCCCATACAAATGGGGTGTCCTGTTTGAGCAGGCACATGAAACCTTTTGTAATCTTGGCATAGTTAACAATAAAACGTCGAAGAAAATTAGGCTTCACTTGTAGGCTTTGAAGTTTCTTGATAGAATGAGGAGGAGGCAGATTTACAATGGCCTCTACTTTTAATGGATCCACTTGGATGCCTCTATTAGAGATAATGAACCTGAGCAATATTCCTGACTCGACACAGAATACACACTTGTGGGCATTCAAGTGGATTTTATAATATCTACATCTCTCAAATATCAACTGTAATTGATCTGGATGTTGAAAACTCTTACGAGAATGTGCAGGTAGATCATCAAGGTAAGGTTCGACAATGGCTTTAATATCATGGAAGGAAAAGCTCATAGCCCATTGAAAGGTTTCCCCAGCATTTTTCAATCCAAAGGGTATTTTGTTGTATGTGAAGGTACCCCAAGGACAAATGAAAGTAGTTTTATGTTGGTCTTTCAGTTTTATTTGAATTTTATTGTATCCGGAGAAACCATCCATAAACGAGAACACTTTACTTCCCACACAAGCATCTATAATCTGGTCTATAAATGGTGTGGGATAGTTGTCCTTAGGACAGGATTTATTAAAATCTCTGAAGTCAATACAGAAATGGATAGTCCCTTGGTTCTTATCAATAGGAACATCGTTGGATGCCCATTCTATCAAAACTATGGGATAAATAAAACCATCCTTCAACAGTTTTTCCACTTCGGCCTTCACAGCCGCTGCTTTGTGCAGGTTAACAGGTCTTAAGTTTTGTCGAACAGGTTTGGAATCAGGATATGTTTGGATTTCATGTTCAACAATCGATGGATCAATGCCTAGCATCTCCTCATATGACCAGGCAAAGACATCGTAGAATTCCTTAAACAAGGCAGTATAGATAGCAATCTCTTCAGGAGAGCAGTTTGCACCTATATATATGTTTTCCATGACATCAGGATTTACAGAGATGTTAATAGGTATAGTAGTGGAAATATTTGCCATATTCCCCTCCGCAAACATCCCTTCCCTGTGTAAGGGATTAATGGGTGTATCAACATCTTCTGACATTTTTATATGAAACTCTTGATTTTCTATTCTGCTTAGTTCTGGAAGAAAATAGGATCGATGGTGAAGATCCTCACAGATCTTACCACGTCCACTCATGGATTCCAAAATTGCTTCATCAGAGGGTAAAACCATATCTAAACAATTGGTAGAGTGCGGAGATTTTTTCGCCCATGCGAGAAAATAGTCTTCTTCTAGGTCCTCCGAGACTGTGAGAGGATCCAGAATGGGGTCAACAGTGGTTTGAATGATAGCTTGGTAAGCTACATCCACTACCGATAAGGGCACCTCTGGTCCATGGGGGGAAGGGAGAACCCAAGGATCATTCCTATCAACAACCATGGCTATGGACTTCCCCACACTAGTAGAACCAATATAGTTAACTAGTGCTGGAAGATCAAATGTGCCCATCAGTGATGTGTACATTCCATCCCCCAAGCTCTGTGCAGTAGGTTTGACCTGATAAAACAATGGCACAACGGACTCATTAGACTCTAAATGGCCTTTTCGATTAAAATTAAGTTGGTCAATAGTAACCAACTTTCCCTCATGTGGAAAAACCACTACATGAAAGACGGTCGACGCAATAGCAGACATAGCATAAGTCCAGTTTCTTCCTAGAAGCAAATTATAGTCCAAAGGTGCATCAATCACATCCACCTCAATAGACACTGCTTTCCCTACCAGCTTAATTTCAAAAGCCGGTAGGATACCATGCGAATGGAAGGATCTTCCATCGAAAGTAGTAAGTAGAGTGTTTGACAGGACCAACTCTAGGGATCGGAGAGCTTTCCAACAGGACAAGGACAAAATGCATGTAGAAGCACCCTCATCAACAACTTCCCTTCTAATGGTATTTCCACCATGGATGCCGTCTATTGATAAGGCTACATGGTAAGGTAGGTGAATTTTAACATCAGACAAATGAAATTTCGCCATGAGGCTCGATGAGTCCATGTTTCCTAAAGCTGCTAAGAGGGCATCCCGCTGGGCGGGACAACTCTGTAACACCTATAAAGCTGACATTGCACATGGATTTTGGGATATATGTTCAACCACGAAGTAGTTTGAAGTAGCCCTATCGTTAGGGTTATGCAAGGTCTTCTTGAAGACACCTTTCGGTATCTTCGACATAGTTTCAGCAGGCTTCTTTATCGTGAGAGGGTTAGAAGTTTCACCTATAGATTTACCCTTCTCAGAAGTCTCTTTCTCATAATTTTTATTCCTCGTATGTAATAAAGTTGAAGATCGAAACAAGGGAATTTTGAGTGCCCCCTGCTACATTAGAATTTGAAGCAGAGTTCTGCCCTTGGGGAAAAGGATCCTTTAGGACAGCCGGTTGTTGAGCTTTAAGCAACTTCTGGGCTTGTTCCATAAGGGGACAAAGGTGAGTAAGGTGATATTCGTGGAAAAAATATCACTTAACCTTCTTCTTTTCTTTATTTCCCCCATCAGGAATATTCGCAGGTTTCTGCTTGTTTTGGTTTCCCTCTCCTTTCTTTCCTCTCTTTTTCTTCCCACCGGGCTGCTGATTTCCCTTCTGAGAGGTATGTACAAAAACATTTGCACTCTGGGGGGAGGGGTTAGCCTTTGCTTCCTCCACCATAGACTGCTTGATGGATAACTGATGAAGTTACTTAGCCAAAGACTCTATGGTGGGAGATTTTACACACGCAACCACACCATTGGCATGGGGTCCAAGCTTAGGCTTCTTCGCATCGTGGGTAGGCCTCGGTGCCTCAGGGATAATCTCATACAAGATCCCAGATTGTGAATAAATCAAATCCAATTGCTGGGCCCTGAGAATGGATTCTTCTTCATTCATCACTCCTAAGGTGGATACGTCCTTAGATATGTAGGGCAACAGGGATTTAAGGAACCACTCTAATAGGAACTCAGGAGGGATGGTGGATTTTATAAGGCTCTTTCACCTCCTCCACTCCTAGATATGATCTGAGATGTGGGTAGCCTTGTTTTTCATAAAGGTAGATAACAAGTCCGTTCTGAAATCATATTGGACCGGAAGCTGAAAGTGGCTAAGAAATGCACTAGCCAAGTCCTAGAAACTACTGAAAGCAGCAAAAGGTAACTCAATATACCATTTTTCCACGGTACTTGTTAAGGTTCTCTGGAACAGCCTCAACCTAACTGAATATTCATTCAGTGAATTCAAAGAACACCATAAATGAAATGTGGTGAGATGAGCCCCAGGATCTTCACCAACTTTGCCCTCAAATTTACGGATGTTCGATGGAAATTTGGTGGGAACAGGTGGCCATGAGAGGTCATGCCTCACCGGGTCATTCATCAACTTAGACAAATCTGGAAAGTTTAATGTTTCCAAGAACAGAAGCTTGGATCGAACCGAGGCAGTAAAAGTGCCAATCTGGGGATTAGAGGGACCTGCCCCCGAATTCCCATAGGTAAAGGTGGGGTTTCCCCCTGCCACCGGTTGCGAAGTGGGTAGATTACTCTGAAACGGGTTCCATTCATAAGCCACAGGGTTGTGAGTGGGAGGTGCAGTATAAGAAGTTCGGGCCGTCCCAATCAAAACTGGGGTCTGAAAGACAGGAGCTGGTATCCCTCTGCTAAATAACAAAAAGGGAGAGCTCATAAACGGGGCCGAAATCGGTGTTTGAAATTTTTTCCCATAAGAGGTATTGTTTCCAAACTGCACTCCTACATAAGAAGGTGATGGGCCTACATACGGAGTGTATGGGGGAATGTGCCCCCATTCCAAGGAAATCCTTGAATGAAAGCCGAGGATCCTACCGGACCAGTCTGGGTAGTGTATGTGAAGGAGGAAGGAACAGTAGGTATACTAGGAATGCTAGTAACCATATCAACAGAAGTACCTGCTAAGTTTGAGTGAACCAGCAGTTGGACCACCCAGCTTGCTGGAGTCAAAGGCATAGAAGGTATGCTAGATCTAGGGGCACTTACCAAGGGAGGTAGTACCCCTTCAGCTGGAACGACTGAGGTGAACAAAAAAGAACTTTCTCCCGCAGAAGACATAATCGTACCCACAGGGACACCTAAAATAGGTGAATCAAAAGGTCTAACCTGAACAATCACAGGATCGTTTAAATCAGTCAAGGGTGTGTTAAAATTCCTTGCAAACTCATTAGTCTGCAAGTCTTCTATCTCAATTGTGTCAAGATTAAGAAGGTTAGCTATAACTGATGGTTCACCTAGAACTTCACTTACTCCTACCAGTTCAAATGAACCGTCTGTGTCCAATATCCACCTGTGGGGTGGAGGTGGAGGTTCCAATGTGACGAGAGGAGGAATGTTTTGAAACCTTATTGACCTTCATATAGGTTGTTCCTCCACGATTGAAAATTTAACAAATCAAACCCTAAGTCCAACTAAACACAGACAAAACCACAGAGCACACATTATAAAAATTCCTAAAGTCTCAAACAATCAATCAAGGGTGAAAGATATGCTTTCCCGAAGAAAGCTAAAGAATGATTACTTGGTGTCCTTGAAGTGGTTCTTAGGCACAAGTGGAGGAATCACCCACCGCCCTCCCACACTTACAACAAGGGTTACCTTCCAAGCCCATCCAAGGTGAACCAGAAATAGCTTTTCGGTTTACCTAGGTATGAACCCTAAATGTCAAGAGACTAAAGGCTACCTTAGCTATACCAACAGTCTGGGGGGACAGTCGCAAGCCTGACTCATACACATGGGAAAGGTAGCTGAGCCCGAAACTCTGTCTAGGACAGAATCTCCAGATGCGTAAAAGTCCTGATTTAAATTTTGACAAGGAATCAGAGGGTTATCTCCTCATTCCAATGCCTCCACGCAGCCTCGTTCTTGACTCCCTTTTGAGAGGAGCTTCCCAGATACAATTGATAAAGACAAGGATTTACCTAACGAATGGTCCACTACGTCTGAATTTTAAAAATTATGGGAAGTTTACACTTCCTATCCCACAAGTCTAGCCCGAGCTAGTAGGTGAAAGGACCCTAAAAATAAAAATTACTAGTAAATTTTAATTATTGCGTTCATTTTAAAGGGCTATTTCTTACTCAGAAGGAAATGGAGTGATGAACTATGGTGTTTTTGACTCGATAAGAAATAAAAAAGTAAAGGTGTATTTTTTTTTCAAAGCAAATTGCCACTACTAAAGAAAACTTCTTTTTATTTCTGTAAATATAGATGGATGAACAAATACAAATGATAAAGAGAAACTAAGACTATGTTTTTGTAGTTTTTGAGATTATATTTTAAAACTGAAATGAAAACTACTTATGCAAAAGCAAATGCAAAAGCTTAACAATGTTTTTCTTTTCACTTTATAAAATTCTCAAACACTACTATGCACCTAAAATGCACTAAAATTTGAGTATACTTGGATCAAATCAACTGTATAAAATAAGCAAACTGAAGTAAACAGGTCAATAAAACCAAGAATCAACCAACAAGGAAAGACCAGGAACCCTAGCTTGGGTGGGTACAATGACAAGAAATCACTGCAAACTCACGAAGGTAAGTGACAAACCAACCACCATCAGAAGATAGATTTGAAAAACATTGCCAAGAAACCTAATCACTGATTCGGACAAGACACTTCAACCTATAACCCAAACAGGCCAACCCACTTCAAAATGCAAATAGAAGACAATCCAAACAAAAGAAACGCAAGGGCTTTACAAGAAAGCACAAAGTGTGGTCACCAAGGTCTTCAGACTGACTGTACAGTGTTTATAAAGAGGGCCAACAAACAAACAAGAATCATAAAAGGACAGGGACAAGCAAACCCTAGCCCAAAAAATCCCTATTTCCAGGCTTGTACACGACTGGGTATAAGGGCAACTCGCGTACTGTATGCGACTATCCAAGAGAGAAACCCGTGTATGCAGGCCTCTGTACGTGACTATGTATGAGAGAAACCTGCGTACAGGTACAATTTTTTTCTCAAAAAAAAAGAAAATACACAAGGCATTCAAACACTATGGTAAGCATGAACCAGGATAAAATACCACACACAAACTTCAAGGCAAAGACTGGTCAAGGGTGACAGAAATAACCTACAACAGTCTGGGCTCCCCAGCGGAGTTGCCAGTTCTATTGTATAGGAAAAAACACCTTATAACCGAAGGTATGGCGTTACCAACATACTATTAAAACTTGCAGGAAATCAACTTTAGAGTACAGAAAGGAAATAAGAATATAGGATAGACTCACCCGATTCATGACGGTTGATCCTAGCTTTGTCCTCTTCTGCTCTGCTTCGCCTCCAAAGATTTTGGGGATGTTTCTCCTTCACCTATAAAGAGCAAATCCTGCAAGTGCAAGCTTATACATGTATATCAGACAGGTTAGATAAACATGATATAGAGTGATTAATCATAAATATTCATCAAACCATGATACATGAAAGACATTCAAAACACATTTGGAAGAAGGATTCTCTTTATTAACAATAGTGAATGAGTTAAATTTACAACCCAACGCCTAAGACAAGGACTCCTCTGCAACCAAAGGATTATGAGTTTTGCTGATCCAAAGACTTCTCAATAGAAACCACCAGCATAACTTTGCTCTCCAAGTATCATTGATTAATACCCTCCCCAAGGCCTTTATTTATACTTAGTGAAATAAGGTAGTTTCGAGGGTTGAGGAGGTTGAGACAGTTAAGATGGTTATAGTTAAGGGCTTAACAAATCTCAAATAATCGTGATTTATTATTTTTAATGTCAAAGGAAAGCGTATGCGGGTATTGACACTGGAAACCCGCATATGACACGCGAGTTGCTCTAAGGGAAGCTCGCGTACATATCTGTACACAGGTTGTAATTACAAATACGCGCGTATAGCACGTGACATGCAGTAGGAAAATTCGCATATGTACACGGGTTGAATATAGGCAAAGGTGCGTACAACAATTGACATATTCAAAGGTAAAAATGGCAAGCTATATGGATAATTAATGTATTTCATAACATGCCCATCTATAGTGTTTTAGGCAACCTTCAATCCATAAATGTCCTTTTGTGTGCCAACATAGGAAATGTCGGCACTCGGATGGAGAAGTGCCATTTGGGTGGATAACAGTAGCATAAATGGATTTTGACTGCTACAAATTTCTTTACCAAATGGGTAGAATCCATTCCCATGAGAAATGCAATAGATAAGGTGATAATAGAGTTTATTCAGGAAAATATTCTTAGTAGGTTTGTATGTCCTAGGAAATTATTGACTGATAATGCTCAAGCTTTTAAATCTAACGCTATGGTGGCATTCTGTGAAAAGAATGAGATTATTTTGAAACACTCAACACCTTATTATCCTCAGGGGAATGGGTTAGCTGAGTCATCTAATAAGAATATTATTCAAAGTATCAGGAAGTTATTGAAGCAAAACAAACGATCATGGGATTCAATATTAAAATATGCATTGTGGGTAGATAGAATAACAATTAAAAAGACAATTGGAACTTCTCCTTTCCAATTAGTATATGGTAGTGATGCAATATTTCCTATACAACTTGGTATTCCAGTGATGAATTTTTTTCAATATTGTCAGGAAGAACCTAGTGATATGCAAAGAATAATTTATGCACTAATAGAGTTACAGTAGAAAAGGGAAACAGTGGAAGAAAAGGCTCAGCTGTATAGGTCAAAGTTCAAAGAAAGGTTTGATAGAAAGGTCAAAGAGAGCACTTTTCAGTGGGAGATATGGTTTTGAGATGGGATGCTAGAAAGGAGTAGAAAGGAAAGCATGGCAAGTTTGATAATCTGTGGTTTGGACCTTTTATAGTATCAAAAGTTCTGGAGAATAATACTTTTGCGTTACAGACTCTGGATGGTGAGGAATTGTCTAATCTAGTTAATGGACATTTCCTCAAGCATTTTTATAGTTTTTGAGATGGATACCAGACTTTCATTGTATACACCGGTGTGAACAACAAAATAAAGACTCCATGACCCAATGGAAATTTTACAGACTAGCAGGCAGCAGCACAGAAGGCACTGATCTATATGTTCTTGAAACCTCATAGGGAGGCATTCATCCCGCAGAAGGAGCCAGGTGTTATAGCCTATTTTTGCTTCTTGTTTTTATTGCATTTATTTGTGATTTAAAGCTTGGTTTGGTTCATTTATTTTTAATATTTAGTTTTTAGGTTAGTTTTTAGGTTAGATGTAAAAGGAGCATGTCAATAAGTCGACTTGAACGATAGCTGACATAGTCAAGCAGTCGACTAAGTCGATAGCTGACTTAGTTGATCAGCTGACTAAGTCAATGAGCCGATTTATTTGATCAGCCGACTAAGTCAATAGCCAAATTAGTTGATGAGCCGACTTAGTCGATCAGCTGACTAAGTCGGTCGGCCGACTAAACTAGAGATTAGGTCGGCCACCTAAGGTCGTGTCGATTCACCGAACTGACAGGTAGTTATTTTGTAACTATTTTGTAATAATATATATTAGGCTGTTGAGTCAGATGAGAACTCAGTTCAGTTCTCTGTGTTGTATGGACTCATTCATGTAATATAATCTGTTAATTCACCTATTTGTTCTTGTCTCTTTTCTTTGTTTTATATGTATGTTTTAGTATGTATTATTGGTAACCTTATGTGATATATGAGATTACAACATTGGTTCCATTGCCGGTAGTACATGTCTGAAATATATGCAAACAGATGATACCAAAGCAGGAGATTAAGGACTAGTGGGAATGTAAAGTTGCAAAATATTTTCAAAATTACGCATGAAGGAACAGATTAACAATCGCACAAGCCAAAGAAATATTCTTCACCGAAACAAATGAAAATTTTGTAGAATCAGTGCCCCAACTTCTAAAGAAAATCCTGGATGAGAAAGCCGGAAGGGACTAAAGAACAATAGTTGCTAAAAAAACTAATCCGAGGAGGTAGAACAAACTTATCGGAGTGATTTGAGAAAATCGTCGATGACTTCTGTGAGGAGAAAGTAGTCGAAGACAAAACTTCAGTGGAAACCGTCAAGGAGAAATTTTACACAGATCTCACCGAGCAATTTCTGTGCTCTTTACCGACCTTGCTGTTCAAATTCCTGATCAAGAAGGGAGTAGGACATATTGTTGAACCACATCCATCACTTCATGAACTACCATCAAAATCTAACTGGGTGGAGAAGCAAAAGAAGTGGGAAAAATTCATTGCAAAAAGGGAGTGGGAATACTTCCTAAGAAAATAGACTGAACTATTCGGGATTTCTAAAAGCGTCAGGTAGGCTATGGTGGGGTAGCTGGCCATATGTCGAGATAGAGTAGAGTGGATTCTAGTCAACTAGAAACAGATACCATTCAATAATAATGAGAAGTCAACCAAAAGGGAACTCAAGAGAATAGTATCACACGAAGGTATGTCAGACATTCAGGAAATAGAGAGGGAAGAGAGACAACAGAGGAGGGAAGCAAGAAGAGAAAGAGCCTTAGATTTGCATAGAGGAAGGATTCCTAGGGTGACCAACCAGGAAGAGAATCTGCTAGAGTTGGGTCATGACTGACATGAAGAAGGTGTCGAACAAGAGGTGTCCCCTATGGAGGAAAAATTGTGGATAGAGCAGCTAGAAGCTCTCTAATTAAGAGCTCCCCATGAAGGAACAACCCTCTCTCTGTTGAATCCGCATACTTGGATACAAAATATTGTCGAAGAGGAGATCTGACTATGAGCTGGTGACTTTGGTATATGGAGTCGACTAGACGATGAAACATACACTGGACGACACCTCATTATCCGTCGACTAGAGGAAGGAAATTAGGTTACCTTTCAAGCGGTACCCTCCAACTGAAGTATCCACTTACTCTTACTGACAAATGAAGGAGCACCCCCCCTGTTAAATACAGCTTTGGAAGACACAGAACATTCAAAACTGCAGACAAATAGTTGCAGTGGGCCATCGACAGACAAAGTCAACATCAACCGACTACCAGTTGACGAAGAATTGAAAACCAATGGGAACAAAATTTTCATCGACCATAGTCCCACAGAGACGAATAAACCAATAACCCCACCACCCCCACCCCCACCTCCACCGCCACCACCTCCTAAGAGCAGTGACAGTGATTCCAACATGGGTCACGGATCATCTCACATTCCTCTATATGAGGGGGGATGAGGACCCCAGACGACACTGGTTCATCTGCGAGTCGACTTGGGAGGCCAACCAAGTTACAGACGAAGATAAAAAAATGGCACAATTCACCATTTCCTTGAGGAAAATGGAATTGAATTGGTATATTACCTTTTCGGAAAGACAACCTAGAGCAACCAAAGCCTAGATCAAGGTGCAATTTCTATCATTTTTCAAAACTCCAGATGCCAAACACCTGGCAGAGAAAAAACTAAAAACAACATCATAGAAGCCAGGGGAAATTGTCCGTGACTATGATAAGCATTGGAAAGACCTTTTGAGCTAGCTGGACTATGTTATAGATGAACAGTTACTAATCCAGTGGTTTCTTACAGGGTTATCTCAGAAAGTGCACCGACACATTAGTCTAGAAACATTCAAATCTTATGAAGATGCACTAACAAAAGCTCTTCAAGTAGATATGGATGAGGACATTCCCACTTACTCCACTAACCACAGATTAGAAGAATAGCTTGAGAGTATACAAAAGTATTTAAAGGAGTTAAACCTTAAGAACCAGGAGATCTGGTGCACAAAATGCTCGATGGACGGACACTCCAAAGACAACTATCAATAGGAATACAGCTGACAGGACGTTCGATTCATATAGATGAAATATTTTTGTGACATATGCCAGGAACATGGGGACCACTCGAAAAAAGAATGCCCGTTCAACATGAAGAATGGTAAGGCATCCTGGTGTGCAATCTACGAAACAAAAAATCATAACATGGCTGACTGCCATTTGAACCTGAAGAACCGAAAAAATTATCATGCAATCTACCAGACCATCGCAGTTGCACAAACTAATGAGAAAAACAATTTATCAAACGATTAGAATGGTCAGAGATATGACGGTCGACGATACAAGCGTCAATTTGACAATCGATGTGGAAGCTACAAAGGAAGAGGTCGATTCCCTGGGAATCGCAATAACCAACCACGTCGACCCATCCAATGCTTTACATGTTATAAGGAGGGCCATCGGTATGCAGACTGTCCATATAAAGACAGAATTGACCTCAATGTTTGTACTTAATGTGGAGTAGGGGATCACTCACTAGAGGATTGCCCTATCATGTTGGAAAAAATAAATACAAAAAAAAATGTTAATGTCTTGTCCTGTGTGCAAAAAAATGATGTTATAAATATAAAAAAATTGCATATTGTAACTCGAAAAGGAACAAAAACAGGAGGTGATAACCCAAGAATCATCAAAATAATAGAGAAAACCGTATATTCTGATCCACTGAAAGAAAAACAAACATACAAAGAAGAAACCAATGTATTCAAAGAAATTGCATGACAAGAACAAGCTCACAACACTCGACATAGCACAATAAACGAATTAATCCAGCCCGTACAAAAAGACAACTCAGTATCTCAGTTCATCGATTTGATGTATGAAATCAAATGTAACAACTCTGAAAAACAAACAAAGAACATTTGCAGCTTAAATAAAAAAGACAAAGGTGATGCCGACCCACTTGTCGACCTGGAAATCGAAGGATACCACGTCTGACAAGTAGTTCTTGACTTTGGATCACAAGTAAATGTCATGACTCGTGACACTTGGGAACAAATGGGTAGACCTCGACTCTATGAGTAAGGCATATACCTGAAACTAGCCGACCAGGGCCTAATTGAACCTATTGGAGTCTGGAAGGACGTTGAAACAACTATAAAAGGAATCTCAACCAAGGTCGACTTCAAAATCATTGACCCTAAGGAAGGATCCAGTTCCTTCCTAGCATTAGTAGGTTGACCTTGGGGTAGAAATATGAAAGCATCGATATCCCTGGAAAAGGAGTGAATCAAATTAAAAGGAAATGGACAAAAGGTGATTGTACCTATTCAGCCATCTCAAGGAGAACCTTGGACTGAACCTATCGATGAAGAAGTCGACGTTCGACAACTCTACCAGATTCAAAACAATGTAGATTATACAGAACCAAATATCCATGGAGAACTTCGTTTAGGAAACCAAGACTCAGTTGGTTATAATTCAGACGCCAAATTATATGATTGGGAGATCGAGAACTATGAAACATAAGCAAGAGGGTGTTGGACTATACAAAAAGTGTAGAAAAATATCACCCAACAGTGCTTCATAGTGTCCATTGTCTCAAAAATATTTGAGAAGAAAATTAGGGAATACCCTACCTTACAACTTGCCAATGTAAATACTACACAAATACCAAGATACAAAGAAAGGGAATCACCAGTCATGCATGTAGAACAAGTTTCCAAAAATATTGGTGAACATGGCCGACTTCAAAGTGTAGTAGAAACTTTTATAGGACAAGTTGCTCGATGGTGGGATACACATCAGACAAGACTGCAGACCTGGACAAAAGTTTCGACTTACTTTGTCGAAAGGTTCGGAGGAAAGAAGTTAACCCAACAAGCTCAGATACCTATATTCACTCAAGGACAGAACCCAGAAGATCATATTAAAACCTTTGAAAAAGAGTGGAGAAGACTTGGATACAAGGATGAATGAGCATGGCCACACTTGTTTCCATCATCCCTCACCGACTTACCAAACAAATGGTACAAGATGGAAGAAGCTAGAGGTGAAACATTCCTATGGGATGAACTCAGGGAAAAATTCATTAAATATTTCAAATTTATACCACAAAATGAAAACTTGGTCGAAACAGCAAAACAGATTAAAGAATTTATTCAGACGACCGAAAGCAAACCCTTAAAAGATACCTGACAGACAATGAAATGCAACAATATACAAATAAGGTTGAAGCCACAATCAACAAGACTACAGTTAGAAAACAAAAACACAGAAGTAAAAATCTTTAGATGGAAATCCAACCATGTCAAAACAACCAAACCTATTTGTACAATCCTTAAAGTGGAAACAACCAACAAACAAGATACCAATAGAATGACTACAACCGAATTCCCTACCACATTCTCATAGTTTAAAGAAGGAAGTCGACCGATCAATGAAGCCAAAGCACCCGAATGGCTAGATGCTAAAGTAAAAACTAGATAATTCGACATCTCAAATGATGATCGACCAAAAATGACAAAGATTGGTGACTACTGGAATGAAGAGCAGACCACAGAAATAGTGAAATTATTAAAGGAGTTCCAAGATTTATTTGATAAAGATTATAAATACCTCAAAGGCTTAGGCCACGAAATGGGAGAAATGAAGATTGATAATAAACCTGATGTTTGACCTATGTAGAAAAGGCCATATAAACTAGCTCACAAATACAAAGAGATAGTCAAAAAGGAAATTGATAACATGCTTGCAGTAGGAATCATCTATCCTATTGAACAATCAGAATGGACAAGTCCAATGGTTGTACAGCCTAAGAAACATGATCCGACCAGACTAAGAAATTGTGTCGACTTCAGAGAACTAAATAAAGTGACACTGACAGACCCATTTCCGACTCCTTATGCAGATGAAATATTAAATGAGGTTGAAAGACATGAATGCTACTCATTTACAGATGGATTCTCAGGGTATAACCAAGTTCCAATAGCTAAAGAAGACCAGAACAAGACAACCTTTGTGTGTGAATTTGGTTCATTTGCTTACAAGGTTATGCCTTTTGGATTAAAAAATGCACCTACAGTATTCTCTAGAATTGTTGTGAAAACATTTCAAGAATATATCTACAAGACCATGGCAACATCCTTTGATGATTGGACAATATACTCCATGTTAAAGGATCATTGCAAATGGCTCAGAATTATGTTGGAGAGATGTCGACAAATCCAACTATCCCTGAACATCAAGAAATGCATATTTGTGACCCCCATAGGGATATTATTATGGCACATTGTCTGTAAGGAAGGTATTAAGGTTGAATTTGCAAAGATCAAAATTATCCTCGACTTAAAACCACTAGTAAACCCAAAACAGGTTAGGGTGTTACTTGGCCACACAGGCTATTACAGAAAATTCATAAGATATTACTCAGATATGACCTATCCTCTTGAAGAACTATTAAGGGAAGATCAAGAGTTCAACTGGACAGAGGAGTGCCACATATCATTCGAAAAATTAGAAAGAAAACTAGTCGAAGCACCAATGCTAAAGTTTCCAAACTGTTCGATCAAATTCCATGTTCATATTGATGCATCAGGCCTAGCAATAGGCGCAATATTAACTCAACCAGGAGATGATGGAATGGACTATCCTATAGTTTACAGTAGTATAAAATTAAACAAGGCTGAAAGAAACTATTCGACAACAGAAAAAGAAGCACTAGGAATGGTCTTTGCACTACAAAAATATCGACATTATCTCTTAGCTAACCCATTTATATTCTATACAAACCATCAGGCCCTGAAGTATCTCGTCAATAAACCACTACATCATTGAAGGATCTGTTGATGGCTACTTCTCTTTCAAGAATTCAAATTCGAATTCGTTGTCCGACTAGGAAAGTTAAATGTCGATCCCGACCATTTATCCTGAATTGACATAGGAGAAGAACTGACAGGAGTCAAAGATGACTTACCTAATGCACATTTATTTTGGATCGAAGCAGTCCCAATAGAACTAGAAGAAATAGCCCAGTTCTTGGAAGATGGACATGCACCAGAAGGAATAAGTACAAAGAAAAAGTAGATCTTAGCTATGAAGGCTACACCATACAGTCTTATAAATGGATTTTTATACAAAAAGGGGATTAGATGACATCCTCAGAAGGTGTGTACTAGAACACGAATGAGACAACATTATGTGTGAAGCACACTATGGACCTATAGGAGGACATTTCTAGGCAGACACAACTGCAAAGAAAATCCAACAGTCAGGGTTATGGTGGCCGACACGCCACAGAGATTACAAAAATTTTGTCAGTCGATGTGACAGATGTCAACGACTAGGTCGACCCTTTCCTAGCACTGAAATGCGTTTGATATCAGTAAACTTCAAGTTTGACATTTGAAATCTAGGCCATAGACTTCATAGGACCATTTCCTATACCAGCAAAAAGGATAGGTGTAAGGTATATCATAACTGCAGTTTAATATGTCACTAAATGGGCAGAGGCTGAACCAGTCGACACATGTTATAGTGAGATAGCTGCTAAGTTTATCTATGAGAATATCATCACTAGATTTGGATGTCCACTAACTCTAATTAGTGGCCAGGGAACACACTTCATCAACAGAACTATCAAAACCCTAACCGACCAGTTCCAAATTGACCATTGTCGGAGCACAGCATACCATCCTCAGTCAAATGAAGCAATTGAAGCATTTAATAAAACATTAACAAGAGGAATAACCAAAATATGTAATGATGATAAGGACGACTGGGATGAGAAAATACCTGTAGTATTATGGGCATACAGAACAGTATATAAACGCTCAACCAACCAAACTCCTTTTCGACTAGTCTATGGACAAGAAGCAGTAGTTCCATTACACTTCCGACAATAGGCACCTATCATCGCAGAAATCCTACATGTCGATGTCGAACAAGGAAGAAAGGACCAACTATTGCAACTAAGCAAACTCAAGCAGCACTGACTAATGGCAATACAACATCAAGAAATCTAGAAAAAACAACAGAAATCATGGCACGACCGAAACATCAAAAACAAAAACTTGTCGGTAGGAGACCTTTATTTACTATACAATAGTCGAGTAAAAGGTAAACCTAAAAAGCTCCATACAGAATGAATGGGACCCTACGTTGTCGAAGAGATACATACCAACAGATCAGTCTGACTAAGGACATTACAAGGCATAGTATTCCGAAAGCTCATTAATGGAGCCCGACTAAAACGCTACAGAAACTAGAAATAAACCTAAAAAAAAAAAATCATATAACGACCATAACTGTTAACCAAAAGCTATAAAAACTTAAAAATACAAAAGCCAAAAAAATACTGTACATACATAAAACTATGACAGGAAATTACCATTTCGACAACTGACATCATGCCCATCAAAATAACACCATCGACCATTTTCATTGACCGACCACTTCCATCGACCATTCTCATAATCAACATCGACTGACGACCTTGATAGTCCCATCGCGCATTCATGACATCGAGCGCCGAAAGCAATTCTCCATTAACGCACACTCAAGTGTTCCAAATAGAACATCGTGTCTGCCATTAATACACCCATGAATGCACACATCCATAGCATCGCCTATAAATACTGGATTGCCAAAGGATCATTCACCGCAATCCATACAGAGAGAGCATTAGAACATCCAGTTGACTGAAAGCCAAGAAACCCTTAGTGAAATATACCACCAAACCGACACAATGGCACCCAAACAAACTAGAGCCTCGACCAAAGCTGAGGAACTATAGGATACGGATACACCTTTAGTCCATAGGTTGAAAAACATTAAGAATGCCAAGATTCAGGAAGGCTCATGGAAAAAACTATGGGCCAAGATGCAAGAATGGGATTATGTCAACAAGAAGGCCACTCAAGCAGCAGAGAAAATAAAATACAACACTATATTCAACTATGTCAATGCACCACTCATGGCCAGCTTCGGTGTCACGAAGGAAACCGCTGTAAAATCCATCATCAGTCGGTACCACAATGGCCGGTTCTACTTTGACCAACTGGTCGAAATCTTTGGAGAAGTCATCTCCAAGCTTACCGGTCTCTCAAATGAAGGAAACCCAGTCCCAGTCGATATTAAAGAAGGACAGGTCGAAGAACTAACTGGGTCAACTTCGAGAAAGAACTTGAAGGGGTTGATGATTAGCCAAATCACAACCCGAATGCCACATATTGTGGCCAAAATCATAGAAATAACACTCACCCTTGCGGGTCAAGGAAACAACCTTAAGTTAGACATGCTAGAAGCTGTCGACACCATTGCGACAGACGAAAGGATATACAGATGGGCTGAATATGTAGCCGACATGGTCAAGACCATCTATGAAAGATGCTAAGAAATGGGGGGAATCATCAAGTTCCCCTCCCTAATCTTATGGATAGTTATGTACCATATATGCCCAGAGGGGAGTCCAATCTTTCAGGAACCATCGAGGTTCCACATGTGGAGATTCAAACCATTCTCCCAAAGAGGAACCTTGCAGGAGCTTAAGCATGGGAAAGTACTATTGGAGAACTGGCTTCAATAGCTCAAATTCTGCACGACTAGATGGAGGGTGCCTCAAAACATCCAAAGAAATCTACCGACGAACTCCCACATCCAGCTAGAGCTTGACCATAGCTTGGTGTGGTACATGCAGGGAGACAACTCAAATGCCAAAGCCCTCGACTACTATCCATCAGTCAACCAGATCTTTTAGGAACTATCTCGACAGGCTAAAACCAAAATACTAGTACCAACAGTAGCAAAGCAGATTGACTTCTCGATTGAGGAGCCGCTCACAGATAAGGAAAAAGAGGAAGACTATGAGCTCAACCTCTATATCAGCACCTTTGTGTCGGAGGAGACACCGGTCGAACACACTGACCGACTTCAAATAACCATCAAACCTTCGATCGCAAAGAGGGAAGAACCCTAGACAACAGAGCCATAGCTAGAGGAGCAGGTAATTACTCCGGCTACAGAAAGTGTTGACCCAACCTAGGAGCCAAGGGGAGAGATAGAGCTAGAAAACCCAGAGTATGCTGTCACAAAAGGCATCATTAGAAAATTGTCAAAAGAGATAGTAGCAGCTAGGAAGAAGCTCAAGACACAACAACAACAAGAAGGGAAAGGTAATAACAAGCTTATCCTTGCAGAATCATCAAAAGACAAGGAGGAACTGGTAGCCATGACCCTTGACATAATAGAGAATGTTGCAGCAAACAAGGTGCTAGTCGAAACCCAGTTCCAAAGATTCGTTGAGGCGGTAGCACTAGCGGGTCAACCAAAGAAAGCTAAGACCACGATGACTCCTGAGAACATCGTCGATCTGGTGTCTACGCCTCCACCCCCATAACTGACGAAAATAACCAAGGAGAAAGTACCGGCACCGCAGTCAATAAGCCTCCTCGACTTATGCAAAAGTGCGATGTCAGAAACAGTGAAGGCCAAATTCGACAAAGACAAATATTTGGAGGCATTCATTGAGAAACTACCTAAGATATTTATGTCGACCTAGAAGATATCCACAAAATCACCTCTCTTCATGGTCGGTGGATACCAACCAGGACACGAAGCCCAGTCCAGAACCTTTGCAACCATCACATCAACTTTCAAGAGAAATTCCAACAAGGAAGCTGAAGTGGTTGCATGTCAGACCTCGACTATCACTCCAACCATACCTCAAGTTGACCTACCAGCCACTGCCCCGACTGGAGGAGAAGAAAATGAGGAGGAAATAGCCCGACAGATTAACCAAATTTTCTCTAACTTAGACTCACCTCCCCACCCTGACAATCCACCACTCACCCACACTTCCCTCAACCCAAT
Organism: Pseudotsuga menziesii; assembly: GCA_001517045.1. Lineage (NCBI taxonomy): Eukaryota > Viridiplantae > Streptophyta > Pinopsida > Pinales > Pinaceae > Pseudotsuga > Pseudotsuga menziesii. The sequence continues at coordinate 161,261 of LPNX010265868.1, read as the reverse complement.
CACCCTCGACCATTCACCAACTCCATCACCTACACCACCACCACCACCCCTTGAATCAGAGAAAGGCCCACCACAACCAGCTACATCTAAACAACCAAAAGTAGCATTCATCCCACCTCCCCAACCAGAGAAACCATCAACCACTATCCCACAAACCAAATATCCCAACTCGACTGTTGCAGGTACACAGGTGCCAACAAAAGTAGGAGAATAAAAGCATAAGAAGAGGAAGGAGAAGTAGAAGAAGGACCATCGTGGATAGCCACTAAAGGTCTAGATTAGATTGAAGGATGCAAGCTCCCTGACCGATCTAGAGCTAGGACAACTCCTCAAGACCCTAGCAGGTGAAGCAAAGACGAGGAGCGAGCAAAGAAATAAGGAATTTGACGACGAGAATGTAGAACAGGTTGAGTTTCTCACCAAATGCTGAAACCTGGCCCATTCAGTCCTGTCGAGCCTCGTAGAGGTCGGCATAGAAAAACCGCTCGAAAGGGCATATCAGCTATTTGAGAGCATGGTGTCAGCACTCCAATCTCACATTTAGGAAACAAAGGAGGAATAAAAAGAAGAAACGACCAGACTCCTAATTGCACAGCACGCCACCTTCACTGAAGCTTATAAAGTGCTGCAAGATCACATGGAGGAGTCTATTGTAACTGAATAAATACTGAGAGACTAGCCTGTTTACTATGGGAAAATCTATCAGCAATCTTGGTAGACCCGACAAGGTATCTAGGCATTGGAAAGTTAGAAAACCACTAAGGAAGCACTAAGGACCACAATAGAAGAACAAATAGTGCTTGAAACAGCCAAACTGGAGAGACTAGAGAGGGAAGAACATTAGTGGGTGCAACAAGCTATCCCCAATTTAGAAAAAGTAAACATCATCTATCCACAGATGAAACGACTCATAGAGATTGCAGAGGAGAAGGACCAATTTATGGGTCTCGACATGGAGAGGATAGCACAAGTCTCCATTTTAGAAAAGATGTCGATCCTATCAATCCTAACCACACTTACCATCAGCATCCAGAATATTTTGCAAAGTTGGACAGATTTCCAATATCACCTCATAGTAACAGCACCAGCCATTGTCAAAGTCTGTGTATAGAAGCAACTGACCATCAGACTTCATAGCCCATGAAGACAAGGCAAATCACAGTAACTATTGAGACTAGAGGAATTTTTTTTGTACCTCCCTGTTTCTTCGGGACGAAGAAAAGTTTTGTTCGTGGGGGAGGTGTAGAAGGAGCAATTTGGTAACTCGACTTGAATGATAGCCGACTTAGTCGATCAGCCGACTAAGTCGATAACCAACTTATTCGATCAGCCAACTTAGTCAATCAGCTGACTAAGTCGGTCGGCCGACTAAACTAGAGATTAGGTCGGCCACCTAAGGTCGTGTCAGTTCACTGAACTGACAGGTAGTTTTTTTGTAACTATTTTTTAATCATATATATTAGGCTGTTGAGCCAGATGAGAACTTAGTTCAGTTATCTATGTTGTATGGACTGATTCATGTAATATAATCTGTTAATTCACCTATTTGTTCTTGTCTCTTGTCTCTGTTTTATATGTATGTTTTAGTATGTATTATTGGTAACCTTATGTCATTTGTGAGATTACAACAGTGAGGAATTGTCTAATCCGGTTAATGGAATTTTCCTCAAGAATTTTTATAGTTTTTGAGATGGATACTAGACTTTCATTGTATACACCGGTGTGAACAACAAAATAAAGACTCCATGACCCAATGAAAATTTTACATGTTCTTGAAACCTCACAGGGAGGTATTCATCCCGCAGCAGGAGCCAGATGTTATAGCATATTTTTGCTTCTCGTTTTTATTGCATTTATTTGTGATTTAAAGCTTGTTTTGGTTCATTTATTTTTAATATTTAGTTTTTAGGTTAGTTTTAATCTTTTCCTTTAATTTTCATGTTTATATTTAAGAGATTTCAGTCTTATTTTTTCAAAATTTTGTTTGATTTATTAGAATTCAATGTTGGAGGGCTTATAGAATGTTTATATGAATTAAAAGGTCTTAAAAAATAGCATAAATTCTTGATCAAGGTTCTTTAACCAAGGTTAAACCATTATCATGAGTTATATTTTTGAAAATCATTAAAGCAAACTTTCTTGTAGCGCAAGCCTGGAAAAATTACACACATGCGCTACAAGAAAATCGCGCAGTTCAAAAATCATCATTTTTGGTTCATATTTTTTAAAATTCTCACACATGAGATGTCATTCATACTTGGTTGATGGATTTGATATGTGTTTCCTCAAAATGATCATTGTGACAAGTGTTAATTTTTCAAGCAAATCATCATGAGGGCGTGTTGCGGTGGTCTATTGCAGAGTGATGGAATAATAATGAGTAAACATGATGAGACAAATTTGCCTTAAATTTCATATCCCATGAAGTGCACGAAGATAAGATGAAGTTCGTGGCAAATAATTAGCAGTGTGTAATCAAATTTTGAAACAGGTCGCAAATCTAGGGCTTTGAGGAGCGATTGTTTGGAGTTATCGTAGTGGTTAGAGAAGATTGAGGAATGCAATTGGACACCTGACAGTCAAGAAAGCACGATTTCAACACCTGGATTCATCACTTTGATAGGTAGGCTACGAATTGATATCAAAGTCTATGAATTTGGGTTTTTACTAATCAAAGGATTAATGACGGAATTGAATGAAGATTATTAGTATATAAACCTAATTCATACTAAATGATGAATTCTTTGTCAATAGAATTAAGGCATTTATTAGTTTAAACGAGAGAGTTCAGTTTGGGGTTTTAGATTTCCCAATATAGCATTGTCTGTCAAATTGTCAAGACTTTAAGAGATTTAAAGTTTTTTTTATTGACAGAAGCAATTTGACAATTGTTCATAATGAAAAGAAGTGGTAATACCAATAGAGCAGAACCTTCAGACATGAGCTAGGTTCAAACTTTTCGAGATTGTGCAAAACTATTTTCAGAGGCAGGGTGGTTAGTGTTTTTTGAAAGAATTGAAGTATATCACTCAGAAGTCTCTTATAAATTTTCTCAATGTTTGGATAAGGATATGGTGACTTTTGATACTTTGAAGTTTAAGCTGACTATAGAATTGTTAGCAGAAGCTACAGGGATCTTAGATGAGGGTGAATACTGGTTTAAAAAAGTGTCTTTCACTTTTGATGCTCAGAAATATTTACTTCTAGATGTAGTAGTAGATTGGGGAAAGGGAGTACCTATTCAAAAATGTAAACCAGAATGGATAGAGCCTATCAAAATCCTACAAAGTTATATCACTTATGAAGGGAGATTTGCTTTTGTTTTTAAGTATCATTTTAGATTCTTACAACATCTTAGCCATGAATCCAAAATGAATCTCCCATTCTTCTTATTGAAAAGTTTAAAGAAGATGTCTAGCAGGGTGAAAGAACATCAAGATCACACCAAACAATCAATGTTTCATCATGGGCTTATAAAACTAGTAATAAGCACTGTACTTCAGAAAAGAGAGAAGACATGGGAATATTTCCTATTTTGGTCTGGTTTCCAAACAGAGAAGGAAGAGCAGTCTTAGAAGAGACAGTTAGATAAAGGTCATAATTTGATCAAGAAACTTAAAAAGAAAGTGACAGTCAATAATGAAGAAGGTAGTGAACCAGGAAAATCTTTGAACCAAGAAGATGAAAACATTGAAATTGAACAACAAATTAATATTGAATAAAACAAAGTTTCAAAGTTAGAAGTGAAGGAAATCAAGCCTGTAGAAGATGCTTTTCCTGTAGAATTGAATCAAGGTGTAAAGGAAGATGTAAAAGAGCAGAAACAAGTACCTATTACAGTACTCTCTAAAGAAGAGGAAAGGTCATTATCTGATGAAACTAGGGTTCATATCAAACAAGATATACATACACAAGCTAAAGAAGAGACAATGTCATGAAGGAAGAAAATGAAAGTTGTTGAACTAGATTCTATTACACATTAAGGGAAAGTTTTGAAAATGTTAGGAGAGGTTGGAGCAGTTTGGAGGCCCAAGACAAGGCCAAAGAACAAACTCAGATTAAATATGAAGAAGTTGTTAAACCCTAAACTAGCTGAAAAGAAGATTATAGTAATTGAAGATTCTTCATCTCAGGAGAAATTAGAAGACAGTGAAGATGAAAATAAAAAGGTTATGAAGGGTAAAAAACAAATAGTTTCAGAAAATAAACAAGTTTTCACTGATACCAAGATCTCATAAATATTCATGGAGGTTCGAAAGAAGATGATTCTAGAACAGTATCAAAATGATTTAAAGAGCTCTTGTATAGAGAAAGGAGAGGTGGCTGAGAAATCATCTTAGTGCAGTATTGAAGCTGAAGAGTATTCATAAATTCCTATGACCTTGACAGAGCATATGGAAGAAGATGAATAAATTTTTAGGAAGCTGAAAATCCCTTGGATACCTGAATGAATGTATCCTGTATTAGAAGGAAAATGCATTGATTCTGAAAATGAAAATTTGTAGAGGAGTATCAAGCAATATAAACATAAAATTGAGTACCTGCATGAAACCAATGAAGGATTAGTGACTGCAAATAAAATACTGAGAGAAGATTTGGAAGAAGTAAATAGACACTATAAGGAATTGATTTTAGTTTCTAAAGAGGCTTTAAAAAGAAAAAGGCAGACAGAGAGCTTGTTTACAGAATTAAAACAAACTATTCAAGAGCTAACACAGTAGAAAGAGGAGCTGACAAAAAGAGTTGAATATTTGGAAGCAGATCACCAGAAAGCTAGAAGGAAGGCCCAGGCTTTAGAAGGAATTTCTCTTTTAGCAAAGGCAACAAAAGAATTGTAAAATTATTTTAAGAAAGCAATTATTAGTTAGTTTGAAAAAGTTATTTCATTTTTGTATAATGATAGTTTTTATTGAGGGAACATGATAAATGTAAGTTTGGGAAAGGACCAAGGGTTTGATTTTTGTGGCAAGGGGAGGCTATCAGACTGTGGTTTATGAGATAAGTGTAAAAACTCTTATGTGTTTTTGATGACTGCATTATGAAATATATGCATCTATAAGCCCTATTTATATTATTGACTGGTTTCATTTCTGATTTGAGTTAATCACTTAGTTGATATTCTCATTTCTTGTTTAAGGTTATTATGCATGAAATGCTTGTTGACTGTGGGTGGAATTCAATGTTGTGATTTTTTTTTTTGGTTTATAATTTATATGTTATGCATCTCAGTCCTTCAAATTCTCATGATTTAGTGTTTGCTTTGGTTTCATGAAGTTTCTTCCCTCTTTTCAACAAACTGTACAACCAAAACCCTAGAAAAACCTATTTTACTTAATTGTGTTTATTGATATTGTGTTGGCTTGTTCTTTCGTAGTCTGAGAACAATTTCTAGCACTAACATTTCCTATCAATGTCTCTTTGTTTCATCTTTCCACTTGCCATCATGTTTGCTTCCACTTCTAAAGCATCTGTGAACATGGCAACAAGACTTGCTGATTTTCTCTCTCTTAATGAAAAAGCAAAGTCATTATCAAAGGCCCCAACATAACAAAGTTTGGCAACAGCTGCAGAAGGTTTGATATCTTCTAGAATGGAATTATAAACTCTCATAAACCTCCTTGAAAATTCATGAACAAATTCAAAACCTCCTTTCTTGAGACTATTGTATTGGGACAAAAGATGCAAAGGGCTCTGTTTGTCATCCCAACTTTCTAGAAATGCACTCTAGAAAGCTTGAAAGGTCAGGATAGATGCAGCTGGAAAATATTTAAACCATTTCTTCGCTTCCCCTAATAAAATCTGAGCAAAGAACCACATTTTAACGTCCATATAATCGACTTCCTCCAAGTCGACAAAATCTTCAAATTTAGCCACATGCTGCTTTGCGGTTATGCCTCCCTCTCCATCAAATAAAAAATTCTTTGGGAATAAATTTGGGGAAGGTAATGCAATACAGTAGGTAAACACAAAGGAGAAAACTTGGCTACCATTGGCCTAGGTGAATTTAGAGGTACTGAGGAATTTTGAATATTTTGAACAATAGGTGCTTCTTCAACCTTTGCAGCCTATTGAAGATCTCTCCAAAGGGAATCAAGTAAATAAGATTCTAATCTCCAAGGGTTGAATTCAATGTTTTTAAGATCAGACTCATATTTATATTTCAACAAACCCTTTTCAACATTAATTTCCCATTTTTTATCAAAGATGCTATGAAAATTTTGAGAAGATGATGCACCAAACAGAGAAATATCTATTTTTTCTTTGTCTTTTTTCTTAAATAATTTTTTTGGATCCTCCAAACTTCGTAAAACTTCAGTATCGGAATTACCTTGTGTATGTATTTTTGAAGCCGGGATGTCCTTTGAAATCTTTAAATAATTTTAAAACTGGAATCGCCAGGGAAAATATACAATCTTCTTTACTGACAAAAAATTCATGTTTTCCCACATAAATCTTTTCTTAATATTTATAGACTTTGTCGTTCCTCGCAGGGATGATTTGCACCTTCATTCCTTGGCAACGGTGCCAATTTGTTATCACTCAAAATATACCTAAGTTTGTGAAAGGAAATCTCAAGGTAACAGCAAAAACCACTTTAGAAAGAAACTAGCTTTTCTTTTCGGAGAGGGATCTCTCAGATATAAATTTAACAAGGCCAGATATTGGAATCAATAATTTAAATTATGCAGATGGTTGAAAGAACACATATAACCATTAAGAAATGGAGTCAAATAGATAAAGATAATGCAGAGTTTCATACATAGAATCCCAACAAAGGAAAGATAATCATCTAGTTACAGTCATTCATTGACTTTTAGGCGAATAAGAAAGAAACATGAACAACCCATCAATATAGAGCATCACAAGATGAATTCCATATCAACTTTAGTAGAAATATTTGCAAAATATCTGAAACAATATCCAGAGCATAACAAGTCTGAATTCTGAAACTATTAAACAATATGTTCAGATATGAAGAAAACATAATGGAAGGTAAGCACTTAGAAGACAATTACATGGAAAGAAGGCACAGACTATAACATAAACGACATAGGAATATTTGAAGATCAACCAGCATTTGGCTCTATTATTTATTCAAAAAATCATAAGTTCTCAAAAACATCGATCCAAACATATGGGTTCCAACACCCAATACATCAAATAAATTCAAATATATACAAAGATAGCTTCTTCCCAAGAGTATCAATAACCAAATAATATGTTAATCAAAGTTTTTGTAACCATATCCCTAATAACTAGGAATAAAAACTACATGCTTCGATTCAAACAATAGATTGTTTGATTATAACCAACTTAGTGACTTGCAAAGTATCCTGAATAAGCAGCTCCATGAAGTGAAACACCTATTTTCAAGGATGAAGTGTGTACTTGGTCTTCCCGAATCTATCCATGATCCTCCATTGTTTCGCATTTGGGGTGTTGTATTTTTTCATCTCTCTAATGGACACCTCTATATCCACATAAGCTTCATAAGATACAGTAGGAAATCCTTTCCTAATGATTAAAAACTTTTGCAATATTTCAAAATCCTCTGTCAGTTTTTCTACAATGATCTTTCCAGTCAACCCTTTAACTAGATCTTCAAAATTGGAATGGTCCATGTGATTGTGTACCAACAAACTGTGATAATGCTACTGGTAAAATAACCTTCCTTCATCATCCCAAAAATAAGGGAGGCCGTCCTCAAATAGATCCTTAAAAGCAAGCCTGAAATCCTTTATTTGCGAAGACATTGTATTAGCCTTATCACGCACCACTTTCATAAGTTGGTGTTTGTTAATAAAAAAAAATTCCCATAGCACAATTGCTACTCTATCCTTAATCTTGATGGCCTGCAACTTCTGATATGTTAGAGAATTCAAGAAATTTAAAGCACTGTGAATTGTATTTAAAGGCTTCTTTTCCATGGTCTCGTTTGCCAACTTCAGTCTTTGATTAGCTAAATTGACTAGTGCACTTTCATCATAAATAAAATTTAAATAGTGCTTAAACTTGGTGGTTTCCATAGATAATGTATCCCAAATTAAATGTGTAGCACCTTGTAGAGCAGATTTTCCTATACATTTTTCCTTTAACTCATTGAACTTTTTCTGTAATTGGCTTTTATCATTCAATGTTTTATTCTTCTCCTCGATGCTCCTAGCCAATTTTGATTTAATTTTTTCATTTTATTCCTTTAATTCTTTAATCTCCACATCCTTTAGACTTACCTGTGACATATGAACTAATAGATCATCTGCAGAAAATTCACTTATCATTCTTTCAATACTCACAAGAGGTAAATTCGTGTCAACAGGACTTTGACTCATCATTTCTTCCATAATTCCCTTTTCATCATTCTAATCCTTTCTTAGCTTTGAAATCTGGGCCATCAATTCAACTCTTTCCACTTCCCATTTGTTTTTCTCCTCTTGCAACTTCAATGATTTTCCTTTGTAGTCCATGATCTCTTGATAAACTTTATCTTTTTCTTCCTACAGTGTAAATAATTCTGGGGACTAAGCATGTTCAATATTTGGGATTTTAAGCTTCTTTTTCAATACCTGAATGGTATTGTCCTTTTCTTCTAAAATATTTTTGGTTTCCTGCATATTTCCTGGTCCGGTTCCGAAGCTTACAACATCTCCCTGCAACTTTTTAATTTGGATCAGATTTGCTTTATTTTCCACCCTCTCATGCTTCAATTGGACTTCCATCTTATCTACAAGGGACTGTAATTTATTAACTTTCATAATAGCATGTAATAAATTAGAGTAAATAACATCTCCAGTCTACTTATGGATTTGTATCTTATCGGGGACACTAATTTTATCTAACTTCACTTCCATTTCAAATACTTTTTTATCACTAACCACAACGAACTTCAAGGTATTCCTCTCTACGTCTTGAGTAGAAATCAATGATGTCTTTTGATTGATTAGACTTCTAACTCGAGGAAGCAGATTTCTAGTTTCCTTTGATGACTGCATTTGTTTTTCAGCATAATTTGATACTAACTCTGCTCTCGATTTGAAATGGGAAATGGGCTCTGCGGTACCTTCTCCTCCGAAGAATACGGATGCATTTGTACATACTTCTTTGGGAACAAGACCATTTTCTTTGAATCCTTTGAAACTGTTTCTTCTGAAACTTGATCATCTTAAGGGTGTGTTTTTATCTTTTTATGTGAAATATTTTCATCCACACCCATGCCATCAGTTTCAGAAAGACTCCTCTTATTCAAAATGCTAGGATTATCAGGTGCTTGAACTACTGCAGTCAACTCGTTGCTCCTATCCTCATCGATTTCTGAATTTTCTTCAAAATAAGACAAATTGGATATTTTATCTAAGCCTTCAACAACTTGATGATAAAATGGTTTATTTTTGTTTGGCTTCTTCCTCTGAGAAATAATGTGATGTGGATCATAATTAGTTCTTTGCTCCTTCTGGAAATCCATAACTTCTAACAACTTTTCTATGACCAACAAGGCACTTTTATTTTTGAAAATAAATCGACCAACTTTAAGAGAAAATTTAACATTGGAATACTTTTTGAATGCCCCAAAATGCTCTTCTTCTGCACATAATCTCTGCCTCATAAAATCGAGTGCAAATATTCTTGGAGTTAGAAAAACAGGTAACCTGTATGGTTCCCTAGAGAACCCATACACCCTCAAAACAATAAAATCTTTATAAAGGAACCAGTCTCCTATTCTGTCTTCTAAGGAAGACTATAGCATGATTTTCATTTCTTCTAACACCCTTGGTAATACATCATCAAACAGCAATTTATAAATCTCGGCCATAATTGTATTTACAAACTCAAACATGTTAATTTGTTTTGGAAGATCTGGATAGAAAATGATGGACAAGAACTGCAATTCTGACACATTAGAACACAACAGCATGCTCAATAAGTATGACTGATATCTAAAAAACCTGACTTTAGGGAATTTGACCAACTGGACATGGATAACCTTAGCCAGATACTCATCCATATTAAAACAATGGATTGAATGGGACTCGGGGTCAATTGAACTTATACTCAATAAGAAACCTAAGACGACTTCGCTGATATGAATATCATTATCCAAACCTAGAATTTGACTGACCAGGGACATGGACAACTGTATCTCTTTTTTGAAAATGTTAACATTGTATGGCAGAAAAAGTCCTTCTAATGACTGACCACTTTTCAGAATATTGGATAGAAATTGGCATCTAACTTCAGTTCTACAATTTTTATACATTTCTATTAAGGCATGTTCATTCAAAGAATCACAGCTATCAGGGAAATTATCAGGCAGACTCAATAACCCATGAACAGTTTTCGCATCAACCTTACAAAGTATTTTTGATGTGGTATGACTCATAATGATTCTTTTGGAAGGAGAATAACTGTTTGTGCACCACTCGACAAATTTAGGAAATGGTAAGGTTTGTTCAACAACAAAATAATATGAGAAAGAACCGCAAATATTTAGAATATCATTCCCTTGCAAATTACACTGCCACAACTGCTTTGAAACTAATACACTACCAACTGATAGAAGAGGGTCACATACATTTCCTTCCCTATCGACAACAAATTCTTCTCTCTCATCCAAGACTCTGCATAATACTCCTAAACCCTGTTCCTTTTCCATAATGAACAATGGTGACAATTCTTTGAACAAAGTTTTAACAATTTTATGTATCCTTTTATCACTCCTCGATCACACCTCTTCCTCAGCTACTTAACATAGAGGTGCTAACAGTTATAATTGGATTCAATGCCAAGTAGACAATAATTTTGTCATCAAACATTTAAAAAGGTCTAGTTAATATTATCCTTGCAAGCACAATATAAACATGTTACGACTAAGAAAGACATTATCGATGAGTAAGAAAGGTAATTTATAAAAAACAATATATATATTATATATATTATGAATTTTACAGGTTTGTGACAAAATGGTATCAGAGCACAACTACAACACTTTGCTTGAAAATCCCAACACTCAAATTGATATAAAATAGAAACTAATTTTATTGTTATGGTTTGACTCTCTTTACATACAAGAAGAGAATAATAACCTTGTTTTTGCAACCATCATAGCAAATGTGAGAATGTCTGCTGAAGGAGAATCACATCCTAAAGATACATAAAACAAGGAAGAAGGTAACATTAGAGATGGTAAAATATGGGTAAATCTGAATGAAAGTGGGAATGAAAACCCATTTGAACTCCTACAAATAGTAAAAGATGTAATGGAAGAACTAAAACGAGTCAAGGAATATAATGAACACATTTTAAAGGCACAAGAAGAATTAAATAATGTTCCACTAACTAAACTACATAGTAATGAAGAAGAAACAAACAAAGGACCAGAATTAAATATGGCAAGAACTACACCTTATAAACTTAAGGTAAAAAAACTAGAATTTTCTAGTCATGGGACTGCATCTTCAAGTGAAGAATCAGCTAAACATAGTAATGAAAAATATAAAGGTTCTAGTGAAAGTAGTGATAGTAATCAATGGAAAAAGAAATACAAACCGTATGAAGAAATTTCAGGTGAATTTAAAAAGATCAAACCTCCTATGTTCAATGGAGAAATCGAAAAAGGAGAAGAAGCATAAGCTTGGCTATATGGGATGAAAAACTACTTCCATATTTATAATTATTTTAATGAACTAAAAACAAAAATGACAATTTATAACTTTACAGGAAAGGCTGATATATAGTGGCAAGATATAAAGAAAGTAAAAAGCATTAAAGAACATTATGTAACTTGGAAAACTTTTAAGAAATATTTTAATAGAAAATATTTATCAGAACAATATAATGAAGAGAAAGCTAAATAATTCGATGAATTACAATTAGGTGCAATGACTATGAAGGAGCTTTGTAACAAATTTTTAAGTCTATTACATTATGGACCTTACATTATTGATGAAAAACCAAAAATTTAGCGGTTCCTTAGTTGTTTACCTCTTATTTTTAAAGAGAGAATCAAATATGATAATCCAAAAAATCTAGAAGAGGCAATAAGAAAAGAAAATTTCTGCTATGATCAAAATAAAAACAAACGAGAAAACGTACCTAATTGGAAAAATAAAAGACGTGAAATATTTGAACAGAAAAATAAAGGTACTAAGTTTTATAAGAACTCTGGGAATAATTATCGGGGGTACCAAGGGAATAATTTTAAAATTTATAAACAACAGAATATTGCATCAATAAAAGAAATAGAAATAACTACTACTTTTAATAAAATTACTGCACAAAGGGAACCATTAAAATGTTGGGAATGTGGTGAACCACATTACTTTAAAGATTGTCCTGTAAGAAAGAAAGGTCTTAATAACATACATAAAGTTAAAGAAGCTACTACAATAAGAGATATAACAAGAAGCATTCCCATAATCAATGCGGCATTGGAGAAAAGGAAACTAGATCATCAAACATATATGGCCGAAATCGAAGGTATGTTAAAAGATAAACCAATTTCGATATTATTTAATCCAAGTGCAAGTTTAAGTTATGTATCGCCAAGAATTGTAGAACTACACAAGTTACAAAAAGAAACAATTGAAAAGGCTAGGTTAGTTCAACTTGCTACAGGCCCAAAGCGAAACGTCACCAGCTTCATAAAAAAGTGTGATTTTATTATGAATGGCTTAAAAACACATGCTGATTTAAATATCTAGGATCTTATGATTTATTGAAAGGAATGAATTGGTTAGAGAAACATAGAGTTATCATAAATTGTTATGATAAAATATTCTCATGTTTCGATAATAAAGGTAATACCATTGTTGTAAAAGGGATTCCTAGGAAAGTTATCATAAGCCTAAATTTCATCTTTACAAATGAAAAGGTTTGTTCATAAAGGATGCAAAGTTTCTCTAGTTTACATAATGGACAACAAAGAGAAATATAATCAACTTAGTATAGAAGACATACCAATTTTAAAATATTTTAAATATATATTTCCGGAAGACATTCTCGGACTACCTTTGAAAAGAAATATAGTCTCCAACATCAAAGGCTCCCTATTGGATGAATATAGTAGAGCTTACTAAATTAAAATCATAAATACAACAATTAATTGATAAAAAGTACATTCGGCCTAGTGTTTCCCCTTCGGGAGCACCGATTTATTTGTAAAAAAAAAAGATGGTGCACTACGGTTGTGTATAGATTATAGGCAGTTTAACAAAATGACAATTAAAAATTGATATCCTTTACCTCATATTAACAACCTATTCGATCAGTTTCTAGGGGCAACAATCTTCTCAAAAATAGACTTTAGATCGAGATACCATCAAGTGTAGATCAAGGATGAGAACATCTTTAAAGCTACTTTTAGAACAAGATACATTCATTATGAGTTTGTCGTAATGCCCTTTCGGTTAACAAATAGCTCGAAATATTTTATGTGTTTAATGAATAGTATACTAAGTAACAACTTAGATAAATATGTAGTTTTTTATCGACAACATATTAATATATTCTAAATATAAACAAGAGAATGAAGTACACTTAAAGATAATCCTACAAGTATTAAGGAAACAACAATTATTTGCCAAGTTTAGAAAATGTGACTTCTTCAAAGACAAAATTCAATATCTAGGACATGTGGTGTCTAAGGATGGGATATCATTTGATCCTGATAAAATTAAATCTATCATTGAATGGCCTAGTACAAAGAAAATAACTAATATAAGATCATTTATAAACATTACTAACTACTACCGTAAATTCATTGAAGGATTTTCCAAGATAACATACCCTATAACGTCATTACAAAAGAAAGGTAAGAAATTTGATTGGAACGAAAAATGTGAAGAGAGATTTAACAAATTAAAACACTTATTAACAATGGCTCTTATTCTAAATATTGTTGATCCATATAAATATTTTTTTTGTGTACGAACGCATGAAAAGAAGGTATAGGTGGAGTACAAATTCAGGAAAATTATGTCATAGCGTGTGAGTCTAGTAAGCTAAAGGATCACAAGAAGACTTATGCTACTCATGACCTAGAATTAGTTGCTATCATTCATGCACCTAAAATGAGGTGACACTATCTCATTAGAAGGATATTTTTATTAATTCCTGGTAATATAAGTTCAAAAAACTTATTATGTCAACATAATTAATGCTAGACAGGCTAGGTGGTTATCATTTCTAAGCGAATAAGATTTTGAAATAAAACATATAAATGAAAAAGAGAACAAAGTTGTAGATGCTCTAACTCGTCAAGCAAACTTGTTGTATGCAACAACAAGAAGCAAGCATGAAACAAATTTAGAAGATAAAATAAAAAATGTACAAAAAATTGATAAGGAGTATCATAAATTAAAAGAAAAGACCGCATAAAATGAAGTAAATAGAGTAAAAAAAGATTTTAGTTTGAATGAAAGGGGGTTATTATTACACAAAAGAAGATTATATATACATAATTTAGAAGATGTTAACAAAAAAAAAATGTTCACTTAGCTCTACATGGCCTAAACTTCATACTACATCATATTTCCATCATATTCCCCTTACTTTTGACCTTCACAATTGTATTTCCAACAAAAAGGTCCAAAACATGGTTATTTACTATGGTTTACCCTCATTCTCTTCCAAAAAGGTTTAAAAACCCCTATAAAAGGGTCCAAAACCCTAAAAAGGAGATAATATAAAAAAAACCACAGCAAAATACCATGGGTTAACCTTGGGTCAAAAATCCCTAAAAATTTGCTATAAATACATTGTGAAGGTCTCCCCAAAAATAGTTTCATAACCTTTTTCCATTGTGAGTACGTTGGGACACCTTTAGATATTAGGTATTTACACACCTATTTGCCACCACCTCATTTCCATACCATCCGCACTTAGTACATCGACACACCCTCCATACCCACTTGGAGAACCAGCCTATGGAGAGGCAAATCACTTCCGAGATGACCATGGTGGCCCACTTTCAAGAAAAAAGGTATAATATTTAGTTTATTTGTAATTTGTTCTACTATATCCCTCGTATATATTTGTTTCATTTTATTCTTCTTGTTTGTTGTCTTAAGTTTTTTCATGAGCTCTACCTTACAATCTCATTGATGTAAGGCTGATGCTTTTGCACGTAACAAGGGAGAAATATCTGTTATAGTTTTGGTGACTCCGTTGGTCGTTCCAAAACGATCTCTGTTTTACAGTTTATTAAAGGTTTGTTTCCAGTTTTTTCCCTTTATAGTCACTGATTGGGACCCCACGAGGCAGATCCAAACCTCATGTGCATTAATGCCTTCTCGCTCGACTCCTATTGGCCTCATTTTTCCTGTTTTTCTCTGTCCGGGAACAGTCACCCTTATCACGATATTAGCCATGACTCAGTCACCTCTTTCCCCCTAATAAGTGTGACCCCAATCATGAATTTCACCTCAATACGTGTAATCTGGCTCACCAAGCCAGATCGCACCTGTCTTGGCACCGGAAGCGACCCCAGTCACTCCTGTAACCCTGTTCCACCCGGTCGCATAAAACCTCATGTTTTGCACGACTCAACTATTTACTATCTAGATCACCTTTGATTGCCTATTTTGTGCAACCTAGACCACACTTGTTCCTCTGATAGGTGTGACTGTCAGCCTACAGCCTGTTTCCTGTGCTTGGTTCAAAACCTTGTCTATCTCGACCTTCTGTTCAAACCTGATTTTATGTCTAGACCTACTCTGTTACAACCCTTTTTTGATTTCCTGCAAAAAACCCTTGTTACCCATTTTGTTTCAAGAATTGGAAGGAAATATTTTACATACAGATGCACACACACTCACACCATTAAAGCAAACTTGCTCGGTTCATGATCCTGAGAAGAGCCATTAAAAAGAATCAATTAATATAAACATATTTGATTTGGGACATAAGTCTCATCCACAAAACTATGGTAAGTACTTGGGATTTTCCTTAAAACTCATTGTGAGGAGTGCCATAGGAAACCCGAAGTAGTTTTCCATTGAGAGAACCTACCACGCGAAAAGGGAAATGACCCCCATTGGATTGACTAGATTTCCACCTGTGAGGAAAACCAAAGAGTTGTCATTTGTGGCCAAGCGGTTAGCAGTTTTACCTCCACTGTGGAGTGAGGGGTATTTCCCCAATACGCAAGCCGTTAGAAAGCCTTGGTGGCTGAGTGACTCCTTTTGAACCAATAGGAATCCATTTTAAACTGGAGTCCATATTCATCTCCTGTTACTAGCAAAACCACCATTTCTCCACCATGTTATTCCTATCAGCTTAGGGGACACACCCCTTAGTTCGATTCCTTGAACTGCCACCATCGAAGCCATCTTCGACATCACTCACCACCCTCAGAGCCACACGCAGCCTCTGAGTATGATTCAGATTCCTACCAATTTGAACCCACTTTGTTCATTTCCTCGCCCATTCCCATGGTTGACACACAACTAGATCCCTTCTATGGAGGGGTAGTTGGTAGTGGCCCTACATATTTGTCACCTGTTATCATGGGTATCCCCTCTAGTGACCCCATCACCACTACACATGTTGTTGTTTGCATGCCATCCATTAGTGGCATCCCCACACCAGCTACCATGGTTTCCACCATCCCACCCGTTTCACTTAGGGGCAGTTGCCCTTCCACGTCCATCTCGACTATACTCACAATGGGGGATCATCCTCATATACCCCCAGCTATGCATGGGAACTATGTTCCTACAAACACTAGCACCATTGCTGGTCTATCTCAAGCCAACCTCGGGTCTAGCTTACCTTTCATGGCTAGTATTAACTTGCCATATTTGGAAATATTAACAAACGAACCCATCAGTCATCAACCACACTGGCCCATCATTCCTATGAAACTCCCATTGGGAATCCCAAAGATTGAGGGAAGGGCGGGTGAGGACCCCCGGAACCATATAATGTTGTTCCACTTATGTTGTTCCTTGAACAACATAATGGATGACTCTATGAGACTGAGATTTTTCCAGCACACACTCATGGGTGCTGCGAACAAATGGTACATCGAAATTCCTCATGCCACTTACCCCGATTTATCTTCACTTTCCTCCATGTTCCTCCAAGACTTTCAACTACCCGTCGGCTATGACGAGGGAGTGGATATCCTCTTATCTTGTCATCAAAATACAACTACCCACATCACGGATCACAGCCATGAGCATGATGTAGACATATATTGTGAAAGATCCATCTAGATGATAGGATCTTCCTTGACTAGTTTTTGAAAAACTTACTCCCACCCATTGCCAAGGACATTTCCTCTGAGCAACCCCAATATAGGGAGGAGGCCATCTTAAAGGCTCAGCAGTTTGACTTGATCTACGCCAAGTCTGGGTATTTATATACCATCATTCTCAATGCTCCCCGAGTTGTCACCTCTCATCGTGACACACTAGGGCCATCCCACTTTGCTGATGGAGTCTTTGGTTCTATCACAAAACACCCTCACTTCTATGCGGCCTCTCCTATGATGCCACCACACCCGGGTAATATCCAACATGTTTCCCAACCCAATTTTGTCTTCAACTACTCATGGATGATGCTTCAATCTGAAGCCACCCCTCCTATGCACCTCCTACACTAGTTCATCACGTCCATGGGCTGACCTATTTGGCGCAGTCATGTTTTGGCCAGTAGGGTGGGTTTGTAGCTCCTCTAGCCCCACTTTCTATTATGCACCACCTGTGAAACCCACCTTGGCTCCATCCCCAGATCCTCTAGTTTCTACAGGACAAGTTTATGCTCAACAAAACCTTCCCATCCAACTTTCCCCCAATAACCAACAAGGGAAAAGAAAGAACAAATGAGGAAAGAATCGAGGCTATAATTAGCCCCAAGGAGGTGGCCAACAGGCCAATCCTCCAAACAATAATGGTGCCGACCATCTTGCATAGAATCCCAGTGTCCCAACTGACCTGGGGAGAACCCACATATACAAACCAACCATATGTGTTCTATATGCAACATCTACAGTCATTACACTCACCAATGCCCTCATATGGCTCACGTGCAACAACTTCTCTAGAATGACTAGCAACGTGACCCAAACATGGTTGCTCCAACTCAGCCTAACCCCACACCACCAGGTATGCCACCCATGGTGCTCCAAAATACACCACCACACCAAGGGATGGTTTCATCCCATCCATTTCCCCCACTCACTCCTGCATCTCCTTCTCCCACAACTCTTGCTCTAGACCTGCTGTAGAGGCTAATGTCCATCATCTGATGACAATGTCATCTGAAGAAGTCAACCTAAAAACTAGGTGTAACCAGTATGGCTCCACCATAGCAATCCCTGACCCATTAATGACATCTACCTCTACCAACATAGACATGTCTTTACATTTACCACGACCCCCCACCACTGGGACAGATAATGCACCTCGGTTTCCTATGTGTCACATAAACAACAATGCTACTACTAGAGTTGCCCTCAGCTATAGTATATTTGATGACCTGAACCAATCTCCTACCTCCATGTCCACTTTGGAAGTACTCAAAACCTTCCCAACATAGTGTAAAGTGTTTTTGTCCGCACTAGGTGTCGTTGATCCCTTTGATTCTAGGTTGAACACATTCGATTTGGATCAAGGGGAACCTAGGATGCCATCCACCATCACCTTCCAAGTTTTGATCTCAATTCCAAATATGGTCATACATCACTACATCATTGATGAAGGGGAATCGACCTGCTTCATGTTAACCCTTGTTTGGCAGAAGCTCAGATCCCTACCCTTCAACTTTCTACCACCGCTCTCTGTGCCCATGATGTTCATTCCACTCAGCCACACATATTCTCATGAACATCCCTGTTGAACTAGCTGGTAAAAAAGTGTTGATTGACATCAAGGTTTTCAATGCCCAACTTGACTATAACCTCCTCCTAGGACGTATCTACATGTATTCCACGAGAGTCGTGTCCTCTACCGTCTTTCGACTACTGATGTTCCCTATTGGAGGAGCTAGTCGATAAGCCGACTGAGTCAATCAGCCGACTAATTAGAAGATTAGGTTGGCCACCTAAGGTCATGTGGATTGACTGAACCGACAGGTAGTTATTTGTAACTGTTTGTAAATCATATATATTAGGCTGTTGAGCTAGATGAGAACTTGGTTCAGTTCTATATATTGTATGGACCCCTTTGCTATACTATAATCTGTTATTCCACATCTGTGTTCTTGTCTCTTGTATTTGATATGTCTGCATGGTTTTAATGTGTATTATTGGTAACCCTTTGTGATCTGTGAGATTACAACATTGGTTCCATTGGCTGTAGTACATATCTAAGATTAATACAAGCAGATGATATCGGAACATGAGATTAAGGACTGGTGGGAGCGTAAAATAGCAAATTACTTGCAAAATTACGCGTGCAGAAACATGCTAATGATTGCTCAGGAAAAGGAAAGATTCTTTACTGAAACCCATGAGAAGTTTGTAGAATCGGTACCCCATCTCTTGAAGAAGCTTCTGGATGAAAAATCCAAAAGTGACTAAAGGCCAATAGCTACTGGAGAAACTGATTCGAGGGGGAAGAACAAACCTGTTGGAGTAGTTTGAAAAGATCACTGATGAATTCTACGAGGAGCAAGCTATAGAAGAAAGAACTTCGGTGGAAACCATTTAGAAGAAATACAGACCTCACAAAGCAATTTTTATGTTCCTTACCAACCTTACTGTTCAAATTCCTGATATAGAAAGGAGTGGGTCATATCGTCGAACCTCGTCCATCACTATGCAGACCTCCATCAAACCCTAATTGGGCGAAGAAACAGAAGAAGTGGGAGAAATTCATTGCCGAAAGGGAGTGGGAATACTTCCTAAGAAAGTAAAAAGAACTATCTAAGCTTTCTAAAGCATCGGGTAGGCTATGGGGGGGTAGTTGGTCATATGTCAAGGTAAAGTGGAGAGGATTCTAGTCAACTAAAAGAGATACCATCACCAGCAATGAAAAGTCAGCCTAAAAAGGAAATCGAACGGACAGTGTCACACAAAGGTATGATGGATTTACAGAAAATAGAGAGAGAAGAGGCTGAAAAAAAGGGAAGCAAGAAGAGAAAGAGCTATAGCACTACAAAGAGGAACGAGTACTAGGGTGACAGACCAAGAGAGAAATCCACCAGAGTCAAATTATGACCGACAAGAAGAAGGCATGGAGGAAGAGGCATCACCCATGGAAGAATATTTGTGGATAGAGCAACGAGAAGCTTTCCAAATAGAAGTTCCCTAGGAGTTAAAACCTCTATCTCCAATGAATCCGAGTACTAGGATGCAAGCCATTGTCGAAGAAGATTTAAGACCAAGAGTTGGTGACTTTGGTATATGGAACCGAGTAGACAAAGAGATAAACAATGATAGTCATCTACTTATCTGTCGACCAGAAGAAGGAAACTAGGTCACGCTTTAGGTGTACCCTTCTAACCAAAGTATCCGCTTACTTTACCCAACACATGAAGCAGCATCCCCCCTGCCAAATACAGCTTTGGAGAATACAGAAAAATCAGACCTGCAGACAAATAATTGTAGTTGGACATCGACAAGAGAAGTCGACCCCGAACAATTGCTTGTCGAAGAAGAAATGACAAATAAAACAACTAACGAAAATGATAGTTCCATCAACAATAGTTCTGCACAAAGAAATAAGCAAAGCATCCCACTACCCCCACCACCACCACCTCCTGAAGAAGACAGTGATAGTGAATCCGACATGGATCATGGGTCAGTGCATATCCCTCTATATGAGGGTAATGAAGATCCTAGATGAAATTGGTTCATCTATGAGTCGACATGGGAGGCAAACCAAGTCACAGATGAAGATAGACAGATGGCGCAGTCCACTGGTGCCTTGAGGAAAAGAGCACTAACATGGTATATGACCTTTACCGAAATAACCCCTCAAGCAACCAAAGCAAAAATCAAAGAACATTTTTTGTCGTTCTTTAAAACTTCAGATGCAAAACATATGGCAGCTAAGGAATTGAAAACAACATCACAAAATCCAGCAAAATCTGTCCGTGACTATGACAAACACTGGAAAGACCTCCTCAGCCAATTGGATTACGTAATTGATGAGCAACTATTAGTCCAGTGGTTTCTTGCAGGTATATCATAGAAAATTCAGCAACACATAAGCCTGGAGACATTCAAAACATACAAAGATGCACTTACTAAAACCCTACAAGTAGAGATGGATGAAGACTTCCTAGCATATCCCATGGATACTAGACTGGAAGACACTAGAGGAAATTTGGGGTCTAAAATGGGCATTATAAGAAAACGTAACAACAATAAATTTTTTGATTTGGAATTCAAGAACCAATATAATTTCAATAAAATGAGTCAACCATAATGGTTGAATTGACATATTTGTCATAAAAGAAAACTACTTTTTGTGTCCGTATATGTCAAAACTACTTTTCAACATATCTCCTTGTTTTTTTATTCAAATTTCAGGTGGGAGAGCTTGTTGGATGTAGAATTTAATTCACATACAATGAGTACCCAAAGTGCATACTTTTGATGGACCCCACTACCCCAAAAATAAGAAATACCTGAAAAAATGTGATGATGATGTCATCATCACATTTTTTAGGCATTTCTTATTTTTGGGGTAGCAGGGTTTGTTAAACATATGCAGTGTGGGTACTCCTTGGATGTGGAATTAAATTTCGCATCCAATGATCTCTCCCACTCATAATTTGAGTAAAAACACAGGGAGATATGTCGAAAATACGAACAAAAAAAGTAGTTTTTTTCATTCTTCCTCCAAAATTAATAACTATTATTTTATTATTTTAACTATTATTTTATCATTTTCCTTAGGAGGCCCATTTTAGACCTCAAATTTCCTCTAATGACAGGTTGATATCACGCAGAAATCTTTAAAAGAGATAAACCTGAAGAGTCAGGACATCTGGTGCATGAAATGCTCAACGACTGGATATTCAAAAGATAACTGTCGACAGGACATCAGCCAACAGGACGTTCGATTTGTGCAAACAAATCATTTTTGTGACATTTTCCAAGAACATGGAGAAAACACAACAAAATATTTCCCATTTAACATGAAAAATGGTAAAGCATCTTGGTGTGCTCTTTGTGAAATGAAGAGTCACACCATGACCGACTACCACCTAAACTTAAAAAATCGACAAAAATACCAAGCAGTCTACCAGAAAAACGCAGTCGCGCAGAACAATGATCAGCGAAACAATGCTCAAAACGAACAAAATAATCAAAGGTGCAAAGGTCGTCGATATGAGCGTCGGTTTGACAACCGACGTGGAGGATATGGAGGTCGATGTCGATTCTCTGGGAATCGCGACAACCGACCACGTCGTCCCATCCAATGTTTCATGTACTACAAAGAAGGACACCGATATGCAGACTTTCCATACAAGGACATAACTGACTTAAAATTCTATACTAGTTGTGGAGTAGGGGATCACTCATTAGAGGATTTCCCTACTATGCTTGATAAAATAAATAAAAGGAAAAATGTTCATTAGAGGAAATTTCAACTCAAAATGGGCCTCCTAAAATGAACTAATAAAATAATAGTTAAAATAATAAAATAATATTTATTAATTTTGGAGGAAGAAAAGAAAAAAACTACTTTTTTGTTTGTATTTTTGACATATCTCCCTGTGTTTTTACTCAAATTTCGATCGGGAGAGCTCGTTGGATGAGGAAATTAATTCCACATCCAACGAGCTCTCCCGATCAAAATTTGAGTAAAAACACAGGGAGATATGTCAAAAATACAAACAAAAAAAGTAGTTTTTTTTATGATACCTATCCCCAAATTTATATTAAAAATTTGTTTAAGACCTATACAGTATTTCAAATTTAAATCAATTTCATTGGCTAACACATGATGACATGGAATTTGAATAAAAGTTAAAAGGCCCATTTTGAGTTGAAATTTCCTCTAATGAATGTCTTGTTGTGCATGCAAAAACATGATATAATCAATACAGACAATCTGCATATAGTAACCCGACAAGGAACCAAAATTGTGAGTGATATACCACAAATAAGCAAAATAAAAGAAAAGAATGATTATCCTAACCTAACTAAACAAAAAAAACTGTATAAAGATGCATCGAATATATTCAAATATTTTGCTCGACAAGAAGAAGCTGATGATAGTCGACAAAGCACAGCTAAAGAACTAATACGTTTAGTACAAACTGATAAAATGGTGTCTCAATTCATTGACCTATTGTATAAAATAAAACACAACAACAATACATAAAAACAAACAAAAAATATCTGTAGTCTAAACTAGAAAGACAAAAGTGATGTCGACCCACTTGTCGACCCAGAAATTGAAGGTTACGATGTCCGACAAGTTGTGCTAGACTTCGGGTCACAGGTAAACATTATGACTCATGACACATGGGAAAATTTGGGTAGACCCCGACTATACGAGTCAGGAATATACCTAAAATTAGCCAACCAAGGTCTAATTGAACCTATCAAATTTTGGATAAATGCTGACATGACCATAAAAGGAATATCAACCAAAGTCGACTCTAAAATTATTGACCCTAAGGAAGGATCCAGTTCCTTCCCAGTGTTAGTAGGTCGACCTTGGGGAAGAAAAATGAAAGCATCGATATCCTTAGACAAGGAAAGAATAAAACTAAAAGGGAATGGACAAAAAGTCATAGTACCTATTCATCCATCCCAATGAGAACCTTGGATAGAACCTATTGATGAAGAAGTCGACATCCGACAATCATATTAGATACAAAACAATGAAGACTACACAGAACCTAATGTCTATGGGTAACTTCAATTAGGCAATCAAGATTCAGTAGGATACAATTCAGACACAGAATTATATGATTGGGAAGTTGAGAACTACGAAACACAAGCAAGAGGGTGTTGGAACATTCAAAAAGTGCAGAAGAAACCAGTCCAACAGTGCTTCTTGGTGTCCATCATCCCAAAAATATTTGAATAGAAAACTAGGAAATATACTACCCTAAAACCAGAAAATGTAAATAGTACACAAATACCAAGGTACAAATAAAGAGAATCACCAGTTATGCATATAGAACAAGTATCCAGAAACATTGGTGAACATGGCCGACTACAAAGCTGAGCGGAAACTTTCACAGGACAAGCTGCTAGATGGTGGGATACCCACCAATCAAGATTGTAAACATGGACAATAGCTTCAACCTACTTCATAGAAAGATTTGGAGGAAAAAATTTAACCAATAAAGCCCAAATACCTATGTTCATCCTAAGGGTAGGATCCAGAAAACCACATAAGAACATGTGAAAAAGAATGGAAATGACTTGGGTATAAGGATGAACGTACATGGCCACACTTGTTTCCATTGACGCTATCCGACTTACCAAAAAAATGGTACAAAATGGAAGAAGCTTGAGGTGAAACATTCCTATGGCATGAACTAAAAGAGAATTTTATCAAAGATTTCAGCTTTATACCACAAGATGAGAATTTGGTCGAAACTGCAAAACAAATCAAGACATTTATAGAACCGACTAAGAACAAAACTCTAAAATACAATCAACCGACAATAAACTGTAATAATATACAAACATAGACAACACCAGAATTGACAAGGCTACAAATGGAAAATGAAAATCCAGAACGAAAAAGGTTTCGATGGAAATCATACCATTCAGAAACAACAAAACCAATTCACACAAAACTCAAAGTCGAGACAGTTGAAGACACCAACTAAATGACTGCAACAGATTTTCCTGCCACATTTTCATAGTTTAAATAAGGGATCCAACAAATCAATGAAGCCAAAGCACCAGAATGGTTAGATGCTAAAGTCAAAACTAAATAATTCGACATCTCAAGTGATGATCGACCAAAAATGGCAAAAATTGGAGACTACTGGAGTGAAGAAAAAACAACAAAAATAGTAAACTTATTAAAAGAATTTCAGGATGTATTTGCCAGAGATTACCAAGATCTCAAAGGTCTAGTCCATGAAATGGGTGAAATGAAGATCGACATTAAACTTGATGTCCGACCTGTAAATAAAAGACAATATAAACTAGCTCATAAATACAAAGAGATAGTCAAGAAAGAGATTGATAATATGCTTGCAGCAGGTATTATCTACCCTATTGACCAATCAGAATGGGAAATTCCAATGGTTGTTAAACCAAATAAACATGACCCAACCAAGCTAAGAATGTGTCAACTTCAGAGACCTAAATAAAGTTACATTAACATACCCATTTCCAACTCCTTATGCAAATGAAATCTTAAATGAGGTCGCAGGACATGAATGCTACTCGTTTACAGATGGATTCTCAGGTTATAACCAAGTACCAATAGCCAAAGAAGATAATAAAAAAATAACATTCGTATGTGAATTTGGCTCATTTGCTTACAGGGTTATGCCTTTTGTATTAAAGAACGCACCTGCAATATTTTCAAGAATTGTGGTCAAAACATTTCAGGAATATATTTACAAAACAACGGCAATATATTTCGATGATTGTACAATATACTCTATGTTGAAATATCACTGCAAATGGATAAGGCTCATGTTGGAATGATGCCAACAAATCCAACTATCTATGAACATCAAGAAGTGCATATTGTTGACCCCTATAGGGATACTGTTAGGCCACATTGTCTGCAAAGAAGGCATTAAGGTCGACTTTGCAAAAATAAAAATTATCCTTGACGTAAAACCACCAATGAACCCAAAACAAGTTAAGGCACTACTTGGTCATACAGGATATTACAGGAAATTCATAAGATATTATTCAGATATGACCTACCCACTGGAAGAACTGTTAAGAGAAGATCAGGAGTTCGATTGGACAGAGGAATGCAAAACATCATTTGAAACACTAAAAAGAAAGCTATTCAAAGCACCCATTCTAAGATTTCCAAACTGGTCGACCAAATTCCATGTACACATCGACGCATCAGGCCTAGAAATAGGAGCAATCCTAACTCAACTAGGAGATGATGGAATGTGCTACCCTATAGTTTACAGTAGCAGAAAATGAAATATAGGAGAAAGAAACTACTCGACAACAAAAATAGAAGCATTAGGAATGGTTTTTGCACTACAAAAATATCGACATTACCTACTAGCTAATCCGTTTATCTTTTTTACCGACCACCAAGCACTAAAATACCTCGTAAATAATCCCTTACACCATGGGATAATTTGTCGATGGCTACTTCTATTCGAAGAATTTGAATTTGATTTCATTGTCAGACCAGGAAAGTTACATGTCGGTCCCGACCACTTATCAAGAATCGACACAGGAGAGGAATCGATAGGAGTTGAAGACAACCTACTAGATGCACATTTATTTCAAATAGAAGCAGTCCCGGTAGAATTAGAGGAAATAGCTTAGTTTTTAGAAGATGGACAAGCACCAAAAGGCATGAGCATGAAGAAGAAACAAATATTAGCCATGAAAGCTGCACCATATAGCCTCATAAATGGATTCTTATATAAAATCGGCCTAGATGACGTCCTAAGAAGATGTGTACTAGAACACGAAAGAAATAATATTATGTAGAAAGAACATTATGGACTTGTGGGAGGAAATTTTCAAGCAGACACAACTACCAAGAAAATACAACAGTCAGATAAGGTGGTCGACACTTCACAAAGACTGTAAAAAATTTGTGTCAATGTGACAGATGTCAATGACTGGGTCGACATTTACCTAATACAGAAATTCCCTTGATATCAATAAACCCAAGGTTGGCATTTGAAATTTGGGCTATTGACTTCATAGGACCATTCCCCATACCAGCAAAAAAAATAGGTGCAAGGTACATAATAACTGCAGTAGAATATGTAACCAAGTGGGAAAAGGCAAAATTAGTCAACACATGTTCTAGTGAGATAGTTGCTAAATTTATCTATGAAAATATCATTACCAGAATTGGATTTCCAATAACCCTAATCAGTGACCAAGGGTCACACTTTATTAATAAAACCATTGAAGCACTAACAAATCAGTTCCAAATCAACCACCGACGTAGTACAGCGTATCACCCTCAGTCGAATGGATTAACAAAAGGCCTAACAAAAATCTATAACACTGACAAAGACGGCTAGGGTGAGAAGATACCTACAATACTATGGGATTAGAGAACAACATACAAGCACTCAACAGATCAAACACTGCTCTGAATAGTCTATGGAAAAGAAGCAGTCGTTCCCCTACATTTTTTAGAACAAACACCTATCATAGAAGAAATTTTATATGTCGATGTCAAACAAGGAAGGAAGGACCGACTGATGCAATTAAACAAGCTTGATGAACACCAACTGATCGCTTTACAACACCAATAAATTCAAAAACAATAGCAGAAGGCATGGCACGATTGTAATATAAAAAAAAAAACCTGTCGATAGGGGACCTTGCCTTACTATACAATAGTCGAGTAAAAGGAAAACCCAAAAAGCTACATACATAATGGATGCGACCCTAGATTGTCAAAGAGATTCATGCTAATGGATCAGTCCGAGTAAAGACGTTACAAGGAATAGTATNTAAAGCAGTACAAAAATTAAAACAAGTTAATATATATATATATATATATATATATATATATATAACGACCATAACGGTTAGACAAAAACTATAAAAATTTGAAAAAAATATAAAATAAACAAAACAAGAACCAACATCCACAAACCAAGATGATAGGAAATCAACACTTCGACAGCCAACATTACACCCATCGACATACCACAATCGACCGCTCACATTATCGACATTGACCAACAACCCCGAAGGTCACATCACGCCTTCATGACTACAAGCACCAAAATCAAATTTCCATTAATGTAAACTGAAGTGGCCACACTGGACCATCACTTCCGCCATTAATACACCCATCAATAGAAACGTCAAATGCCCCACCTATAAATACCGGACCAGAAAAGGATCATTTACAGTATTGTGAATACAGAGAGCAATTTAGCAAACAGAAAACTAAGAATCGAGAATCCCTAAGTAAAGTTGAACATAAAACCGACAAAATGGCACCAAAACAAACAAGAGCCGCAGCAAAGACTAAGGAGATACAAACTGTTGAAACCCCACTACTGAGAAGGTTAAGAAACATAAAGAATGCCAAGGTTCAAGAGACCTCATGGGAGAAGACATGGGCCAAGATCAAGGAATGGGTCTATGTCGATAAGAAACCAACTCAAGCTGCAGAGAAGGTAAACCATAGTTCTATCATGAACTGCATGAACACACCGTTCATGACAAGTTTTAGTGGAACAAAAGAAATGGTAGTCAAATTCATTATAACCCGATACCACAATGGCAGATTCTACTTCGACAGACCAGTCAAGATCTCTGGCAAGGTGATATATAAACTGACTGGTCTATCCAACAAAGGAGACCCAGTACCAGTCGGCATAAAAGAAGGGCTGGTAGAGCGACTGACTGGAACACCATCGGGAAAGAGCTCAAAAGGGATAATGATTAGCCAAATACAAGCCTGAATGCCACAACTTATGGCTAAAATCATAGCAACAGGGCTTACACCCATAGGTCGAGGAAGCGACCTAAAATTGGACATGCTAGAGGCAGTGGATATGATTGCCAACATGGGAAAAGTTTACAGATGGGATGAGTATGTTGGCGACATGCTCAAAGGAATCTGTGAGAAATGCCAGGAGTCAGGAGGGATTATAAGGTTCCCATCCCTTATAATATGGATAGTAATGTACTAATTGTGCCAAGTCAGGGACAAGAAGTTCCAAGAACCCACAAAATTCCATATGTGGAGGTTCAAACCCTTTGCTCAACCTGAAACAATGAAATAATTGGAAAATGGAAAAGTGTTGTTAGGAAAATGGTTCCAATAGCTCAAACTTCACACGACTAGATGGAGGGTGCCCCAGAACATCCGACGAAGTATGCCCAAAACCGCGCACATACAGCTTGAATTGACCATACCGTGGTTTGGTACATGCAGGGTGCCAAGGTAGAAACAAAGACTCTCAACTACTATCCAATAGTCGAAGAGATATTTCATGAGCTAGCTCGACAGTCCGACACAAAGCTATCGATACCAACAAAATCCAAGGAAGCAACCTTAGTGATAGAAGAACCACTCACTAGCCCAGAAAAAGAAGAAGATTATGAACTCTGACTACACATCAGCAAATTCATGTCAGAGGAAACACCAGCAGAGAACACCAGTCAGCTACAAATCACAATCATACCACCAATAGCCCAAAAAGAAAAGACACAGATAGAACAATAGGTAACCAATCCAGCTGAGAAAAGAATCAGCATAGCACATCTTACTCCTTTACAACCTGGCCAAATACCCCAGAAGCCAAGGTCTGTGGGATTTTTGCAATCAAATATTGTGAGGAACCTTGACAAGACAGCTCAAGTTGTCGCAAGTCAGACCTCATCCTTCACCCCAACCGACATCGCACCCCCTCCACCAGC
The DNA here is from genome assembly GCA_001517045.1 of Pseudotsuga menziesii. Classification (NCBI taxonomy): domain Eukaryota; kingdom Viridiplantae; phylum Streptophyta; class Pinopsida; order Pinales; family Pinaceae; genus Pseudotsuga; species Pseudotsuga menziesii. The sequence goes on along the minus strand of LPNX010265868.1, from coordinate 131,782 downwards.
CAATGAACTAACCAGGAATGAGGAAGAAGAGAACATGCAAGAAATCAATCGAGAGATCGATGACTTGTTCTTCGACATCCTAGAGGGTTCACCCGCACAAATTAACGACCTGACACATGACCACATCCCCACCACTCCAATCACACCTGAACATTCACCATCACCATCACCACCACCACCCCCCAACCCAGAACCTGCAACCAAACCATCTGCACCTTTACCACAACCATCAATACAAGCAACATCTGAAACCTCTACACAAAATCCACTAGATACACACCTAGCTACAAAAACCATCCCACAGACCCAACCAGAAGTCCCACCAACCACTACAGACCAACAACTAGCTAATCCACCACTGGAAAATCTAACTCTTACAGGTGCACAAGTATACCAGTAAGCAGAGAAACAGAATCACAAAAGGAAGAGAGACAGAAAGAAGAGGGACCATCAATCCCAAGCGACAATGGTCCACATTAGCCACCTTGGGTCGACCACTGCAGTCGACACAACAAAACTGAAGGATGGAGAGTTGGGACAAATCTTGGAAACTCTGGCTATCGAAGCAAAAACAAGAAGCCAGAACAGACGCAAAGAGCTCGATGACACTAAAATAGAACAAGTCAAGTTCCTAAGAAAATGCAGAAACCTAGTGCAATCAGTGATACCAGGATCAATAGAGGTCACTACCAACAATCCACTAGAAAAATCCTATCATCTGTTTGAAAGCATGGTGTCGGCAATACATACACAGATGTAAAACACAAGAGAAGAGAAAAAAGAACAAACAACTCAACTACTAATGCAACAACATACAACCTTCTCCAAAGCTTACAAAGTACTTCAAGATCACATAGAGGAGTCTATCATAATAGAAGGGGTGATACGAGACTGGCCTGCTTATTACGGGAAAGTCTTCTAGTAGACCCGAAAGACTAGACAAGAAATTCAAGCACTAGAGAAAGGAAAGAGCATGGAAGAAGCATTAAGGAGCACTGTAGAAGATCAAATCATGCTCGAAACAACCAAACTGCAGAAGCTCGAGCGACAAGCACACCAGTGGGTGCAGGAGGCGATCCCGAGCTTAGACAAATTAGACACGATTTGTCCGCCGATGAAAATACTCTTGGAGATGACAAAAGAGAAGGACCAACTTATGGGTCCCGACATGGAAAGGATAGCATACCTTTCCATTCAAGAGAATATTTTGGCACTATCAATCCTTACAACACTAACCATCGACATCCAGAAAGTACTACAAAGTTGGACAAAATTCCAACATTAGCTAGCCCTGACAACAGAAGCAATTGTGGAAGTTTGTGTATAGAAAATACCAACTATCCGACTTCACAGCCCATAAAATTCAAACACAAAAATAACTACTTTATACAGGAAGTGTATTTTTGAGTACCTCTCTTTTCTCTTCAGGACGAAGAACATTTTTTTTCGTGGGGGAGATGTTGGAGGAGCTAGTTGGTAAGCCGACTAATTCGATCAGTCGACTAATTAGAATATTAGGTCATCCACCTAAGGTCGTGTTGGTTGACCAAACCAACAGGTAGTTATTTGTAACTGTTTGTAAATCATGTATATTAGGCTGTTGAGCCAGATGAGAACTTGATTCAGTTCTATGTATTGTATGGACCCCTTTTCTATAATATAATCTGTTATTCCACATCTGTGTTCTTGTCTCTTGTCTTTGATATGTCTGCATGCTTTTAATGTGTATTATTGGTAACCCTTTGTGATTTGTGAGATTACAACATTCCCCCATGATGGGAAAATCGTAACTGTCGCCCAATTGACCTACTACAATCCTAAGGGACCGGTCACACCGAAACATATCCTTTGGACTATCAGCTCCACCATTGAGAGTATGTCCATTACATCCTTATCTACTATTGGCTTGGTCTTGTTCACCAACACCCCTATGACGTACATCTTTTTGTCCTTTCCACCTCCTCCTATGTTGACTTAAGTTTCATATTTGTGTAGTATCACATCCAGTAACATTCCAACCACATCACAACCTCAGTCGCAACCTCAACATCAATCTCTAGGAAAATACTAGGGTTCATTCCCAATCCCCATGATTCCTTTCCTATTTCCACCATCTGGGATCATGAGTAAACCTGTCATGGATACTCTAAACTTACCCAATTTTATGCTGGGAATTCCTGTGTGGTACCTCTAAAATCCAACCCCACCCCTGACTCCTTAGGTTGTGTTGACTCTTGTACAACCCATTGAGATGGTGTCACACCCAAATCCTAGTCCATCAAAGACTCCAACCATCTCTAATCCTGCCCCTCCTCCTCTAAAGAAGAATGGGGGCAAGGTATCCAAAGCAACGAATGAACCTCGGTCGGCCCCCCTTGCGCATTATGCAACATCCCAGGTCACGCAAACCAAAATTTTCTAGAGTTTCCTATCCTGCACACCCACATGGATGCTATGGATACTTTTAATGGAACTCCAGTAGTCATTGTCCCAAATCCACCTACGGTTAAGAACAAGTCATTGCAAACCATCCACCATTGTGTGATTTGTGGCTTGTATGGTCACTACTCTCACCATTTCCATGACTCGGTCGAGTTACGATCCACCCTTAGTGACCTTTGGAAACACTCTCGTGAGTCAGACATTAGCATCCGTGAGGAGATCCACCCTCCAGTTTCTTCCGTGGTTACATAAAACACCATATATATGATCTCCATTTCTACTCATCATTCGATCCCCTCATACATAGAAGATCCCTCTAATTTATCTACGCATTTTTTAAGCAACGATGAGGAAATCATTGAAGCTCTGTCAGCTCCTAAGAACCCTTGGTATGACATGCATCATTGCTCATTCTTCATTCCCGATGAACTTCTTTTATCATCGTATCAGTACTCAATTGAAGCCAAAGACTTCATCCATGGAAAATTTGGCTAGTTCAAGAACCCCATTTTGGCTCCCGATGCCTTTGAAGAGGGTAATAAGGCTGAAATTTCTCCAACAATCAAGGTCAACATATCAACTAATGCTTAGGTAGTAGAAGAATTTACACTCGGAGCCTCTTGTTCCCTTGAAGAAGTGGCTTCCTACAAAGCTCTTTTTCAGGAGTTTTGTGATGTTTTCGCTTGGTCATATACCAAGATTCCCGGGATTGATCCATCCATCCTTGAGCATCATATCAACACATGGCCTGATGTGGTAGTCGTTTGCCAAAAATAAAGACGCATTCACCCTGCAAAGGCTCCTGTTGTAAAGGATGAGATCAAGAAACTGCATAAAGATGGTTTCATATACCCCATCACATATACCACTTGGGTTTCTAATCATGTTCTCGTTAATAAAAAATAGGGTACCATTCCTGTCTATACTAACTTTAGTGATTTGAACTTGGCCTTTCCCAAGGATAATTTCCCCACACCGTTCATTGACCAGATCATTGACGCTTGTGTTAGACATGAAGTTTTTTCTTTCATGGATGGTTTTTCCAAGTATAACCAAATTCAAATCCAGAGAGAAGACCAGTACAAGACTTCCTTCACCACCCCTAGGGGCACATTTGTGTATTGAGTCATGCCATTTTGACTTAAAAATGTAGGAGCCACTTTTCAGCGGGTCATGATGTACTTTTTCCATGACCTTATCCATATCATCTTGGTCTACTTGGATGACCTCATGGTTCTCTCTCGGAAGTGTTCACAACATTTAGAGGACTTATGACAAGTATTCTTGTGATGTCACAAATATAACGTCTGCATGAACCCTCTCAAGTGTGTGTTTTCTATTCCCGTTGGGAGACTACTTGGGTTCATCGTCTCTCACAAAGGGATTTCGGTTGACCCCCTAAAGGTTCAATCCATTTTGAATCTCCCCTCACCACACACTTTGTTCCAACTGTGGAGTCTCCAAGGAAGGGCCAATTTCCTTCGTCATTTCATTCCGGACTATGCAACATAAGTCCATGGTTTCTTGTGACTGCTCCGTACAAACATAATGTTTGTTTCAGATCATCATGCACAAGGCTCTTTTGACACACTAAAATAAGCACTGGTGTCTTCTCCCTTATTGTGGCCACCTAAATTCACTAAGGATTTCATTATCTATGTGTCGGCATATGAAAACGCCATCGCTAGTGCCTTGGTGCAGGAAGACAATGCTTGTTAGGAGCATGTGATTTATTATGCCAGTCAAAATCTTTAGGTGCCCCCTTTACGTTATTCACATGAAGATAAGATGGCCCTCATCATCATCTTTTCTATTCAGAAGCTGCACCATTAAATTATTTTGAGCCACACTCAGGTCATGGTCAATTCCAACCCCGTGAGATATCTCTTGAGTCATCGCCTTGTTCAAGGACGTGCAGCTAAGTGGATTGTCGCTCTCCAAGAGTATGATTTGGAATTTTTTTCCCCTAAAAGCACCAAAGCTATGGCATTATCCTCCTTAATGAAAGACCTCCCTCTGTGATCTGCTTCATCACCTATTACCATTAACCTTTCAGACGAATTTATAGTTTTCATATCCACGGAAGACCCCTGGTATGAGGGAATCCTCCTATACCTGCTCACTCAGAACTTTGTGGATCATTTAGGCCAAGAAGATCATCGTCACATTAGACACCAAGTTGCTTGCTATATTCTCATAGGGGATGTCTTGTACTGTCAGGGCATTGATACCATATTGCATTGTTGCCTCACCCATGATAAGGCCGAAAAATTCCTTAATGACTATCACATTGGAGCCTGTGGTGGCCACCCCTCTAGTTTAGCTACCACCCATAGTATTCTCCATGTCGGTTATTTTTGGCCTACCATATTTGTCGATTGCATCCACATAGTACATACTGCCACAATTTTCAACTCTTTGCTCCAAAAGAAAGGACTCCTCCTGCACTTTTCATCCTGTGGTCACAGTCGATCCCCTCTGTAAGTGGGCGATTGACCTCATGACATGTAATCCTACCTCATCCAGCATCCACAACTAAATCATCTTGGCCATCGATTATTTCAATAAATGGGTAGAGGCCATGCCTACATTCAATTGTAAGGCTAATATGATGACGCGTTTCTTTGTCAATCACGTTATCACACGTTTCGGTATCCCCCAACAAATAGCCTCCGACCACAGTCGTCATTTTTAAGACACGGTTTGGACTAATCTTTAAACAATGTTGAATTTCAACCACCAATAGTCCTCTGCACACTACCCTCAGGGAAATGGACAAGTCAAGGATTTCAACAAGATCATCAAAACCATGCTACAACGGATGGTGGGAAACCGTAAATCCAACTGGAACCATATCCTCTTTTCCACCCTCTAGGCCTATCGGACATCCACTAAGACTGCCACTGGTTTTTCCCCATTCCACTTAGTTCACGATGTAGAGTCGGTACTTCCCATTGAATTCCATATTCCATCTCTCTGCCTCATCGTAGATATCCTCCCCTATACCTCACCACTTCAAGAACGCCTTATTGTACTCGAACAGACCAAGGAGCATCGTTGTGCTTATCTCCTGATGATCGAAGCAACCAAGACTCAGTTGAAGTCCCATTTTGACTCCCATTTCCATCCTTTCATATTTAGTGAGGGATACCTTGTCCTCATATATGCTCAAGCCAACGATAAGTTAGGGAAAGGGAAGTTTGATTCCATGTGGTATGACCCATACATCATCCATCGATGTCTTGGGAAGGGGGCATATATCCTTGCAGAATCTGATGGCCACCTCTTGAAGTATCCCCACAATGGGCTCTACCTCAAGAGGTTTTATGCCTTAATGTCGTTGTTCTTTGACCTTTCAGTCTATATTATTCATAAGGGATAATTAATGTTCCCCAAAAGAAAAAATATCACTTACTTCCGAGTTACCACAAAAATTCTTAAGAGACAAGTTTTGATAATAAGTATAGGATAAACTAGTAGTCCATAGTTATAAAATGAAATTATGAAGAACATGATGATTAAAGTAAGTCTTTCAAGCATCTATTCCAAAATTGGAAATGTACATATCTGAATCAAAATACCATGTATAAAAGCATAACAAATCATAGAATAAATGGTTAGGGATGATATACAAAGAATTCTTTAATCGCGCTATAAACTTCAATTTTGATAGTAACCAAAATGAAAGAGTTAAGATATATTATGAGTGTTTTTAGAGCACTTCCTTTTTCAGATAATACCTCATGAGCTTCTCATAGAGATAAAGTACTTGTAATCAAACTACAAAACCACTTGTTAGATGATTCATATTTATTCATAACAAAAGTATCTATAAAATTCATAAGAAATGGGAAAGGGAAAAGAGTATTCATATTTTAATTGGAAAAACTATAACAGGTGATTGTGGGAATGAATCCCTTATATGTGGTCAATTTATTAGAAATGACTCTTACTTATTCAAGAAACATATCTACTTATATACAAATAATGACAACCTAGAATAACGTTTAAGGATTAGGAGGAGGATGAATGACTTCCTCTTCAACCAATTCCATTTCTCTCTGCTGTAAGACATTATGTATGAAATCTTGTTTAGATGTTGATTGGTGGTAAAGTCTAATTCTATGTCCATTTACTTCAAAGGAAATTTGTGAATCATCAATTGTCATAATTTCTACTTATCCATTATCAAAATCTGTAACTACTTCACATGGACCCATCCAACGAGTAGTTAATTTTCCTTTAAAAGTTTTGTATCTTGAGTCAAATAGCAATGCCCGATCTCCAGTATTAAATTGTTTTTGCTTAATAAATTATCATGCCATTTCTTTCTTTGATTCTGTATTAACATTGTTCTTTGGAGTGTATCCTATCTAATTTCATCTAACTCATTAATCTGTAACACTCATTGTTTATGTCCTTCATCCAAATTCATGCCTAATTGTGGTGCCATACGAAATGTTTTAACTTGAAATTCGATAGGTAAAAGAACTTGTTTTCCATACACCAACTCATAGAGGGTATGTCCAGTAGTGTTTCTCCATGTTATCCTATAATCCCACAAAGCCTTTAGGAGTATATTTTCCCAATCCTTATGATGTAAGTGAATGGTTTTGGTTAAGATGGCTTCTAATACTTTATTGGTTGATTCTACCTAACCATTAGCCTGGGGATGATAAGGTGAGGATTTGCAATGTCGAATGCCAGACTTCATGGTGAGTTATTTCATTAACTTAGAAGTGAATTGAGAGCCTTGATCTCTGATAATTTCGCTAGGTACACCAAATCAAGTGAATATTTCTTCATATATGAATTCTACTACCGATTTCTATGTGGCCCTAAAAAAAGCTTTTGCTTCTACCCACTTAGTAACATAGTCTATGCAAACTAGGATATAGTTATTTTTACGAGACATGGGAGAAATAGGTCCTACAAAATCCAGAGCCCATTTCTCAAATGGCTATATCATGACCTGAGGTTGTAAGGGCTTCTAATAAGATGATGTAGGTCAACCCATTCTTTGGCAACTATCACATCTGTTAACATATTTGGAAGCATCCTTAAAAATTCTCGGCCAGTTGTAACTAGAATGCAACACTTTGTATGTCGCGCGCTTATTAGAACAATGTCCTCCACATGGTCCATCATGGCATGCATGGAGGATATCTATCATTTCATATTCCTATACGCATCGTCTAGTAATAAGATCTAGGCCAGTATGAAAGAGATCATTATCAACCCAGGAATAGTTAGAGCTATGTACTATAATACGACACTTCTCGAGTGGGGATAGGTGATTTGGTAATTTCCTAGTTGCTAAATAATTGGCAATATCTGTGAACCAAGGGGTTTGAATGGATACAGAAAATAGATGTTCATCAGGAAAAGTGTCATTAACAGGTTTACTACCGTCATTATGTTGAATACGGGAAATGAAATCTGCTACTAAATTTTCTTTACCAGGTCGGTTAATGATAGTAATGTTAAATTCTTGTAGTAAAAGAAGCCACCGAGTCACCCTACCATTGCTGATTGGTTTATTCATTAAAAATATAATGGAAGAGTGATCTATATGCACAAAAAATTCATATCCTATAATGTAATGGAGAAATTTATTAATAGAATAGACTACTGCCAAAAATTCATTTTTAGTAACAGTATAATTCAATTCGGCAGGGGTCAAATTCTTGCTAATAAAATAAATGGCATAAGGTGATTGGCCTTATTTTTGGCCTAGGAATCCTCCAATGGTCATATCAGAAGCATCAGTGGTTATATGGAAAGGAAGGGACCAGTCAGGACCCCTCGGTATTGGTGCCACTGATAATTTAGCTTTAATTCTTTGAAAACACTTTGATAAGATTCAGTCCATTGGAATTCTACATCCTTTGTAAGGAGCTTAAACATTGGTGCGGATATTTTAGTGAAATTCTCAATAAAGTGGCAATAATAGCCTACATGGCCAAGAAATTTTCTTACCTATTTTTGAGATTTTGGAGATGGAAGGCCAACAATTACTTCTATTTTCATAGGATCCACCTTGATTCCTTGGGAAGAAACATGATGCCACAAGACTATACCTTCTATTAATAACATTTTACATTTCTCATGACTAAGGGATAGGTTTCTTACTTGACATCGAATAAGGACCTTCTCAAGGTTATCAAGGGCCTCTTGAAAGGTATTAGCATAATCTGTAAAATCATCCATGTACACCTCCACACAGTCGTGTATAAGATAAACAAAAATTACTAAAACTGAACGCTGAAAAGTGGCAGGTGCATTACATAATCCAAATGGTAAAACTCTATAGGCGTATGTTCCCCAAGGGCATGTAAAAGTGGTCTTATCTTTATCCTCAGGTTCTATTAATGTAGGTAGGAATATTTCACCTTCTACAGACAGAATTTGTTCCTCTGGTCTGAATGGTTCAGATCCATAAAAAATGAACGACAAAGGGTGAAGACCCTCCCTGGATATCGTAGATACTTGGAATGTTGCTTCAATAGTGCACTTGTGTACCTACAATCAGATCAAACACACAAACACATCAAATCTACCAGAACATAATCTACTGATTGTCACGTCCCCGTCCCTCAACCGGCGAAGAGGACGCGACCAACACAACAACACAGCCAGACAAGATGCCCAATGAAGATAAACAGAAAACGAATGCTGAAATTAAAAGCTGAACATGCATACATAGATGAAAAACTCCTCAATCATACAGTGGAAGCAACAAAAACACATTTACAGCATTGAACATGTTCATCATAATTCCATAAAACAGTAGATTAATTACAGAGATGAAATAACAGCCGCACTTATCTTTTGATGAAGAATTCACCCGCAACCAGCTACGTTGCTGCAACGTTCCACCCAACCATAGGCCAGCTTGCTCATCAATCTCTCAGCAACGCTGCCACCCCCGAGCTGGGCATGATTCCTCCAAGGATAAGGGTCATTTGCAGGCTTATACATAGCCATGGGGACATAAACAACAAACCAACCACAGTTGGGTTTCACAGGCTGTCAACAAACAAGCCAAGCCAGCACAGTCCAATGGACTAACCACTGCATACCAGCAGCAAAACAATTCCCTTCACAACCCTGTGAAGAAGCAAGATGACCGATGACAGTCCCAAACGAAAGGTGAGACACAGCCCCAGCCTATAAGGCAACTCAGAGTAGGTTTTGGCCCTAACGTGGCCAAAACAACTCAACAACAACACCCAAACCAGGGTATATCAGCAGCCACAAAACACCATGAAGGATAACAACAGTCCACAGTCCCAAAACAGGGAAATTCATCCAACAGCACACCCAATTCCTCAATAGAATGGTTGGGAAACATCACACAGTCCCAACAAAGGAGAAGAACAACTCCCGGCGTGGACAGACAAAGGAAATTCAACCCACGAATTAGCAATCCACAGTGGTCCAAAACAAAATTGGAACCCACAGCCGACAAAACTCATGGGGAACACAACAGCCCCAAACACCAACAGCAAGCACGGCTCTTTACATGGGAAAAACGACCCAAACATCTTGTGCGTGAGGAAAAACTCGCACCCAACAGAAAAATGCACGGGAAAGACATACCCGATTTTCTGCGTGAGGATTCCAGCAGTAGAGGCCCTGCGTGAGGAGAAAAAAACTCCGATTTTGCCTGTGGATGAACAAAACAACAGCAAGGACGCGAATTACAGTGCGTGGGTGCTTCAGCAACTTGTGGAGCCCCAGAAAAATGTCTGCGTGAGACTAAAAACGGGAAAAGAATTCTCTGCGTGAGAATGCCCAGCAAATAGAGAGGACGCGAATTGGCAATTCGTGGGTGCTCAGCAACTCGTAGAGAGGAAGAGCATCTGCGTGAGACCCCCAAAAATGCCAAGATCCTCTGCGTGAGGAGAAGACAGACCAAAATCGTGGTGAGAGTGAGAGCTGACCGGGGAAGAGTGCGTGAGGGAGAAGAATGGCGAATGTGGGTGGAGTGGGCAAGTGGGTAAGGCTGACAGTCCTCCACAACCACCACCACTTTAGCAATAACTGCCCCAACCACCAGCTGAAGCATTAAAGAGGTTGACAAGGGAAGATGGAAAATCAACAAAGGTAATAAAACATGGGGTTTTCCCATAACCAAGGTTTGGCATCCCCCACCCCTTATCCTTTGGAATCCATGCCCTTTTCATTCAACGTTGCACTGCCGTAGATGGTTGTGGTTTTAGTTTTATTTGATGTGTGGTTTTACATGATGTCACATTAAAATGTGCCAGATAGCACTACATTCCATCGGCAATTATCCCCATTGCCGAAACATACACAACCAAATCGATGGTGGGGCTTTTTCCTTGAGCTCCTCACCATGATTAATTACAATATATACATCATGCAAATGGGGTCGAAACCGGGGACATGACACTGATCCATGTTAGTGACTAAGGAATCTAACAACATGTACATGTGAAATCAACAACAACAGTAATGTGGGATGGAAATCAGCTTTGCATTAAGATGAATGGATAAGTTTACAACCAATTAAGCCTTAGTGTCAACATGCATCTCCATGAAACCAATAATTCATCCCCATAAGCTCCAACTTTGCTCTCTATGCTCTCAAATGGATTGGGCCAAGTGGTCAATCCTACAACATAACAATACCTCAATGGTTCTCCCCCTCAACCATGGACATGATCTTGTATTTATAAGGCTCAATGGATAGGAATTGTTGAGAGATTTGTGGATGAGGTGGCCTCTAAGATCCTAGGATGAGGGATCTTGAGCTCAACTGATCCACAATGATAGGGATAAGGGAGGACACGAGGCTCATGATCTTGAAGCCTCGATAATCCTCTCTTTTTCCCATTTTACCCAGGGTACTTCTTTTCTCCTCTTATGACAGAGTGGTTCAAGTAATAAACGCTTATGGACTAAGGGCTATAAGTGGTGGCACCACTTATGGACAACAAGGAACAGGTGGTACGAGCAAGGTAGCACTCATGGATAAAGGGGAAAGTACGGTGCTAAGTATTTTCATGAAACACTAACAAACAACATGGGTTTCCACTCCAAGTGTTGGGATTAAGGGCAAGTAGGTATGTCAAAGGTCTTATCACATGATGATGATAGGATTTTGGTATAATAGGATGGCCCCCAAAGCATGAGTCTTAGAGGGATATGATAAACAAGAGCTTTGAGAGAACAGGTCATCACTACGATGTGAAAATGTCAGCTTGATCGGAGCATGTCGTCAAGTAGGCATCTGTAGTACATCAATATTTTGACTCATAGACACAAGTAACCAACTCATGGCTGCAGACCAATACAAGGAAGACCCATGGGAGGAATAAACAAGCATGGATAATAGAATACAACATAGATCCATGTGATAGAGGACTCAAACTTGGACATAGCTACAAGACATACAATGTAGATCTATGTCATACAGATGCAAATTTTAGCATAGACACGACCATACAAATGTGGATCCATGCTAGATATACAAAACTCCATCGCAACCTGGGGAAAAGCAATAAGCGCTTTAAACAAATACCCATGGTATTCATCTCATCTTCCACAAAGTATGATTCTATCCATGTCATTACAATGATCTGAAGTCGAACATGGTAGAAACCACTTGATTATCGGCCAATGATGTGAACCTTTAACAAGTGAGAGGGAGATCACCATTAATGTCAATGATTCCCAAGGTACCCTAGTACAATCTACTGATTGTGAATAGATGTCTTGATGTCGAACACCTAGTCGATTATATCGATTAAAGGTCAATGATGTGAACCTATGCCGAGATCGAGAGAATCTGTCATTAAGGAATACAGATCTCAAGGTACTAAATACTGTTTCTAAGACTATTTCCTGGATGATGAGCTAATGTCGATAGGAAAAGTCTCATCGAAGGAGGGCCATTATGAGTCCCACATCAACAAAACGAAACTCGTGACATAGTTCTGGAATGATGTGAATGTAGTGACCATAGGACTGACTCGAATGTATTGACACAAAAACCATGTGGACTGTAGAGGTAAAACTTCTTCAAATCCCCTTTGAACATTGGGCGGCATGACAAAAATACTTGGCAGCATGAGTGGATGAGACAAACACACAATGCGACAATGGACAATGCATTCTTTTGAAAGACTCAAAGGATTGACATGACTCATGAAAGTGGATCGTCACGAAGATCAGTTGAATACCCAATCGACTGATATGATATGCAAACAAGTGCCATGTTCAAAGATAATGACAAACTACTACCATTTATTTGCAAAATGATTCCCTTCCCATTTCCCCCATCATGATTGATGAGTGCCTCTTTTCAGTTTTACGAGTTCAAAGAGGGTAACAAACACTTGATATAGCTTGTCGAAAGACAAGTCCAAACTCATATGTTTTACAAACCTGAGAGAGGAGGGGTTCATTCCCAAAATGGGTCTCTCAATGTTTAATTTAACGAGTCCAATGAAAGAAAACTTGGTATCGTTCATGTTTAGAGAGTCTAAACGATCACGGAAGAAGACTCCAAAGGGGTCCTTTTTCATATGATTTAGTCTCTAAGGCCTGAAAAAGTGTAAAATCATACCTTAAATAACTCTTCCAGTCATGATTGGATGGAGTGTTCCTTTTTCGTAAATAGTCCTATCCGAACCGAAAAAGAGATAACCTACTGTCGAACGGATGACTCTTCGAATGCTTTAATGAGCGTGAAGAAGACAATATCGCTCGACAATCTTTTCGTATTTGGGGAGCCTAAAAAGAGTTTAAAGAGGGCTCCATGAGGTTTATTTACAGAATGTCACTTTTTACGATCCTGGAAAGAATCGGAAACAGACTCAACGGTCTTTTCGTGTTTAAGGAGCCTAAAAAAGAGGTGAAAAGAAGACTCCATGATGTTTCTTTACACAATGTCAATTTTTTAGTGGCCTAGAAAGAATCTGAAATGGACTTGGACCTTTGATACTGGGTTTAAGGAGCATGACCAAAGTGTCGTAGCAAACGCTCATCGACCTTTTCCATTTTATGGAAGTGCAAAAAAGTCATAAACAAACTTCCAAAGCTTCTTACTATGGTTCTCCTATCCTGCAATCGACTTAGAAACAAGTGTTAAATGTGTTCATAATTAGCATTAAGGGATTACGACTGATAAATTTCGAATAAAAAGTAATTTTAAGTCAAAACTATAGCATGTCAAACCCAAAAATGACTATATAAGTCATGTAAATAGTAAAAATTCAAATCATTTTATTATTTACCCACAGTGGAGAGCATTTGAAGCACTTTCTTAGTCATATCTTCAGCAGCTTATACCGGGAGTTTCCACCGTCGTATTTGAGCACCGTTAGTTGCAGGTAATAGCTAAAACCCTACTCTTTCTTTTCATAGAATTTATTTTGAGTTTTGATGGGGTTTGGGGCTTGTATGGCAAGCCATAAAACCTTGAAAATGGGTTTCATACATACCCTTTGCGGGATACGTGGTACCTCCCAAGAACTACACCAAAAACAAAGATGACAGGAGGTGCCACCACCTGTCTCCAATGGTGCACAGGCAGTGTCGGCTGTGGAGATTTCAAACTAATAACACAAGCAATAATAAATCATTCTTTTAATTTTAAATGATTAGAGATGACTCTAATGCATGCTATGATTGTTTTTGGCATGGCAGGTTTTTGTTGCTCAAACATGGTGATATGGAAAGAAAGACAACATGACAATGATGATGCTTTCGCTGAAAGGAATGTGGGTTGTATAGTCGTATTACAGGACTGTGGGCTCCTGAAATTATTTCGGACCCCAAGCGTGGTGTCACACGAGTGGTTACTAAAGCACATACTATGGATGTGGAATCCGGAGTAGCAGTACTTCAAGATTGAGGTCCATATTCTGATAGTGGAGGTAGAGGATATCTACTTCTTCACTGGTATCTCGAGATGGGGTGCCCACATCTCACTGATAGGTTCCCGTGGAGGGGATATTACCACTCGAGAGTTGATAGATGGTCATTGTGCTCCAGGGATGAACACATTGGGGAAGAAAATCCCCATCAGAGCAATGACGGATGGGCCCCTACGGATCATCCTATTTACTATGCAGAGGGTGGCCGGGAGTTAGGGTGTGCACCAGGCTTGTAGGGCACACATGTTATATGCTATAGAGGCCATGGCACCCACAGTATTAAATTGGGAAAAATCCATGCTTCCGATATTCAAATATCAGTTGACTAAGTGTCGACAGGGAGAGCTAAAGTAGTTTGGATTTGGTTCCATTTTAGCCTAATTCTTCTTCGAGCAGGTACCACAGATGAGACCTCAGGTGGTCTTCAGAATTCTGAGAGCGTGGGACCCTCGTATGCTGAGGTAGGTCCAGGTCATGGCTCGTACAGGAGCAGGTAGGGGAAAGGTGAAGTTCAGTGACCCGTTCTTCAGATGGCTCCGAGATCAGATCCTCATGGTGGAGGATTATGCTTACGCAGGTACGGACTTCACCGGAGATCTTGACCTACCACTCCCACCTGGAGGACAGTGGGGCGACATCGGTAAGAAGCAAGAAACCCTAAAATGGATGAAATGTTTTTATTTTTCTAATGTTTTATTATTTTTATATTAAGTGACAAGACCTGGATATTCTCATGTAGATGTTGGAGCAGTGTGACCTGGAGGAGCTTCTCCATTGGATAGGTGAGCTGGAGCCCGCTTTGTACCACAGGGTGATGATATCACCAGGGAGTTAGAGGAAAAGCTGGTGAGGTTGACCTTGGATATCCCAGATGCTTCCATTGATGAACTCCCAATGAGGTATAAGAGACCTACAGCGGGAGTATCGGGTCGATTCAGTAGGTTGCTGCATAGAGTAGCTCGGGTAGTGATGTGTTACCATGAGCATCACTAGTGTATGAGATATGTACTGAAAGCTGACAGCTTCGGGATTTTGTATGGTGATTTTACCTAAAATTCTATGTGCTTCAGATGAGGTCTCGGGACATATTTTATGTAAACTTTTTCGTATACATATATATACAGACTTTTACTTGGTGTTTATATGTCTCAAATGGTAAATGTATTTTATATGAGTTTTATGTGTATTTAAATGTTTATTTACAATGGACCATGATTGATTACAATGTCATGAATGGGCGATATTCAAATCTAGGATGTAATTAGCTAATGAGTTAGCAACTATATTGTGTTCCCTAGGGATATGCCTATAAGTGATGGTTTCAAATGATCTTTCCAACAAACCTACTCTCCGGAAGAGGCATAGAAGCACAGGGTTTCTAATGGTGTAAATATGGTTTAATGGAAAACCACGAGTTGTGAGTCCATCAAGACTACTATATTGCAAACATCCTGGGAGGCAGCTTTAGTTAGAAGACCGATGACTTCTTCATACTCGGTGATGTTATTAGTAGTGGGACCTATACAAACCGCTCCTGAACTGACCAAATATTCAACCGGGGAATAAAGGACCCAACCAGCTACAGTGAGATTCAAGGTGTGGCGGTAAGAACCATCAGTGAAGCTACAGAAATCCATCTGCATGACCAAAACATGGTATAAATAGGTGTGGGCACTAAAATCAAAACCATCTTGAAAATACTAAAAGCAAACTGAATGTCAAGCAATATACATATATACAAGATACTATCCAATAAATACCTAGGCACAGTACCTTTTCAGGTACAACCCATTGCAAGGTTTCCCTAAAGGGATTCCATTATAATCAACGAGCTCGTAGGCTCCTTTCTCTAAAACCTTAGAAATGACGAAAGATCCGTACCACATGGACTCGAACTTACCCTTCCCTATTTTGTCATACCTCTGATCGTAAGTCAAAAATAGGTCACCCTCGTTAAAGACATGAGGCTGGATGGATTTATCATATTGTGCCTTGACGTGTTTCTTATGTGCCTCATTAGCCAAGGCAGCATCTCTCCGAGTCTCGTTAAGGTTATTCAAGTACAAAAATATTTCTTCCTCTCTGGAAGTGTCTGGGAGAAGTTTGACGGCAAGTTGTAAATATGGAATCTGACATTGGATCGGTAAGACAGCTTCAAGTCCATAAATAAGCTAGAATGCCATGAAACCAGTGACTATTGTCACCGAAGTCCGATAAGCCCAAAGAGCGAAGAAAAGAACGAAGCATAGTTTTTAAAACTTTGTTAATGGCCTCTACTTGACCATTAGCTTGTGGATAATATGGCGTAGGGTTTTCATGGTGAAAACCTATCTTGTCACTTAGTTCCTCCATCATTTGACTACAAAAATGGGATCCGTGATTAGTAACGATGGACTGTGAGACTCCAAATCTAGCTATGATATGATTGAACAAGAAGAGAGTGGCAATATTACCATATTCCGCATACATAGGCATGGCCTCAGCCCATTTTCTGAAATAGTCAACAGCTGCGATGATGTAACCATGTCCCTTGGCTCAGGTAGGCTTACAATGCATGAAGTCAATCCCCCATTTGGCGAATGGGCCAATGGCAATGGCGGGGTGTGGTGGAGCAGGATGGGTGTGCTTTTTAGGATAAAAGTGTAGACAAGGTGGGAATTTCTTAATAGCCTCATGACAGTCTTTGAAGATAAAAGGCCAGAAATAGCCAACGCGAAGGATTTTCTGGGTTGTAGCCATCCCAGATAAATGACCGCCACATGCTCCAGAGTGGCAATCATTCAACACATTTTCAGCCTCTTCACGGGTGAGGCATCACCGGAGAATAGAGTCAATCCCACATCTATACAAGGTATCATTCAAGATGAGGTAGTATTTTGTGTAGTGACAGATACGGCGGCGATCATCACGAGATAAATGCGGCTAAAATCATTGTGTTTGGAGATAAATAAGAAAATCTCTATACCAAGGGTTGGTAGTGCTAATCAGGAACAGGAATTCATCTGGAAACAAATCACTGGGCTCAAATTTCGTCAAAGCATAGGGAAGATCACACATGAGCTCGGCAAAGACCAAGGATTTCTTTGATGTGGCTTTGGCAAATTCCAGATCAAATTCTTGTAGTATGACTATCCATCAGGAGTACTTGCCCCCAAGCACCTGATGAGTTAGGATGTAATACATAGGGCCTGTTCTGCCAATACAGTGGTAGTGCAGAGTAGAATGTAGTGACGAAACTTTTGTACAGCAATGACCATGGCCAATGCTAACTTTTCTACACATGAATAGTGAGTTTTGGAATCCATAAGATTCTTACTGGCATAATAAATCATGTGCTCCTGACCGTAGAGATTTTCCTATAGTAAAACTATAGTGATAGTAGTAGCAGAGGAAGCAATATACAAGAGAAATTCCTATGAATAATCTGGGGGGTGTATCACGGGTGAATGAGTCAGAGTGTGCTTAAGATTATCAAAGGCGTGCTGGGCCGGGTCATCCTAGAAAAATGGGGTGTCCTTCTTGAGGAGACACATATAACTGTGTTTTTTCTCTGTGAAATTGCACATGAAAAAGTGGAGAAATTTTGCCTTCCCTTACAAACATTGGAGTTCAAGGAGGTTAGTTGGGGCTGGTAGAGCTAAAATGGTGGCAATTTTCAAAGGATCAATCTGGATGCCATCTTTGGATACCACAAAACCTAGCAGATGTCCCGTCTCAACACAAAACAAATTTATGTGGATTGAGTTGTATATTATAATGATGGCATCTCAGGAATATCTCTCTAAGGTGACCAGGGTGGTCCTCCTGTCACTGTGAATGAGCAGGGAGGTCATCAAGGTACGATTCAACAATATGTTTAAATTGTGAAATGCATAGGATAGTGCATGCTGGAGCGTCGCTCTAGCATTTTTCAAGACAAAAGGTAACTTCTTATATGCAAAGGTTCCCCATGGGAAAATGAATGTCATCTTATGCTTATCGGAGGGTAATATTTCAATCTGATTATAGCCAGAGAAGCCATCCATAAATGAAAAGATGACACTTCCAGCATAATTGTCGATAATCTGATCGATGTGTGGAGTAGGAAAGTTGTCCTTGGGACAAGCTTTATTCAAATCCCTAAATTCAATACAGACTCTAATGGTGCCCTACTTTTTATTGAAAAGGACAACGTTCGATACCCATTCTGCAAGGGTACAGGATAAATAAACCCAACTTTGATAAGTTTCTCAATTTCTTCTTTAATAGCTGCGGCCTTACAAGGATGGACTTGCATTAGTTTTTTCCTGATAGGTTTAGCCGTGGCATAGGTTTTAATCTTGTGGACCATAATGGATGGGTCAATCTCTGACATCTCTTCATAGGACCAAGCAAAAATATCACGGATTTCTTTGAAAAGTGCCTTGTATGCTTCATATTCATCTGTTGAGCATTTCTGCCCAACATGAACATGGTCGATAGTATCAGGCTTGGCTGATATGTCAATCAGATTCATTTGAGTAATGTTGCAAAGGTTTCCTTCATAATCTATATCTTGCAACAATATGGGACTTTGGGGTACGTTGACAATATCAATAGGAAACAAGGATGCATAATCATGGCTAACCGAACTGGTGTTGGGGAGGAACATGGATCTGTGATGGTGATCCTCCTAGATGGACTCATCCATATTCATGTTGGGGCGCATATTCCATATAGGGTAACTCCGCGGTTAGTTAGGAAATTTGTAAGCGGAGCTATGGGTCAAAATAGTCTTAGGGGTCTCGGGGTAAGTAAAAACCCTCTCTGTTTGTAATAAGCCCATGGTTTAAATCCAGGGTTTAGGGTTTTGTGGGTGCCCATGGTTTAAGACCAGGGTTTTGTAAAGCCGCGCAGTATAAATAAGCGCTTATGTAAAATGGAGAGGTTAGGCTTTTTGATGTAAGGAAAGATAAGGAAAGTAAGATTGGATATAGTAAGGAAAGGACAAGTCCCAGCTGTGTGCGTGGACGACCTCTGCAGCTGTGTGCGCAGAGGGTTTTTGTAAGGAAGAAAGATCTGCAGCTGTGTGCACAGAAGCCTGCTGCTGTGTGCGCGGCTATTTTGTAAG
>LPNX010265868.1:2633-108585 GCA_001517045.1 Pseudotsuga menziesii | reverse complement strand
GTTTTCCGAAATAAACCCCGGCACACCGGGAGCAGCAAGGTATGCCTCCCTTTGGGTCTCGACAGATAAGGATACTCAACAGATGACGAACACTGTGTTTGTATTCTATGCTATGAGCCTGCACTATGAGATAGTGCGAACACCTCGCCTTACCAACGAGGTATTCTCTCAGTACGAAGGGGTCGCGCACTTTAGCGCCGACATGCATCATATTTTCATTCAAGCTCGTGTAGATCCTCAATGGCAATGTTTCAAATTACCCTATGTAGTCACCGAACTAGATATCCAGCGTATCGTTCAGCAATGGCCGGCTGAATGGTTGAAAGATTTGGGAAAAAAACCTTCTATTCCGGTTCCTCCAGCTATCAATATTGGCGCAGGTACTAGTCAGGCGCAGCAGCAAAAGCCACTGGAAGATAGCGAAGATCCAAGTGATTCCCAGATCAATGATAATGACCAAGGTAGTGATAGTGAACAAGATGAGCAGGATGAACAGGATGAGGATTCGGTCAAAACTATAACAGATCTGACCCCACCAACGAAGCGCAAGTCACCAGAGATAGTCGAGGTAACCAAGCCGCAGTCTCGCAAAAAGGTAAAGGCATCAAAGGATAAAGATATCGAGGAGGACACCTCTGTCACGATGAGTACACTGGAGCATGCTCTTGAAAAATCTACGTTAGAGCTCACTAAAAAATGGTCTGAATTCGCGGAGCTGCATCTTGCCAGCCTCGCAGGTCTCACAACCCAGGTATCAGAGTTAAAGGAGCTAATCGCAAACCCAGCACCCAGTACCGCGGCAAGCAGCACTATAGCAGCACCACAGCAGGACAGTAGGCAATGGCCACTTAGGGATCCCCAGGGACAGGTTTTAAGTACAACTCAGATACAGCCTGACATTGATTCTCGACCCTTGGCAAAGATAACCGCAGAACTTGATTATACAAAGATACCTACGACAGAGTTGCACCTCCGATAGCTCGCGATTACAAAAGAAATCTAGTCTCGAGCGCAGGTGTCACAAGTCCAACTAGAAGAATCCATCAAGCAAAACAAAGCGTCCGCCGCACACCTACAAGAGATCGAGCAAAAGAAGAAAGAGGCCGAGCAGACAACAACCACACTACTGCAAGCATTGGATGAGGCCTGTCAGAGTCTGTCTGACTCCGACATACAGGCAACAGAGGAACCCAAGCAGAAGATTGCTAAGATGAAAGACTACGCCCAGCAGTCCCACAGTGAATTGGAACGGATGAAGATAGAATATCAGCAACAGATTGCCGAACTGCAACTACGCATTCCCCCTGAGACTCCTCCAGAAGTCCGACAACAGCGCCAGCAGGATATCAAGGCTTCAGCAGCAAAAATATCAGACAATATGGCTAGTGTCGCACAACTAATGGAAGATAGCATAGAAGCTTGGGCAAATCTACAGGATCCTCCAGATGTGGGGAATATTCAGGAAACCATCAAGCTGCGCCAGGATGAGCTCGATGCAGTCCGAATAGAGATCAAGACGCTGCCACCTATGCAGAAGATGGCTAAAGTAAAACGCAGCAAGGAACTTCAACAGGAAATCGAGTCATGCAGGACGAAGGTGACAATGCTGGAAAGTGCACTACATCCCCTGGTCGATGAAGCTTTAGAGCTGACCAATGCCGCGGAAAGCCAGCTCAAAATTTTGAAGGCATATGACAATTTTGCACAGGAAAAGGCTGATATAGCCTCTTCTTCAGTACTACAGGAGATGGTGGAAAAGGAGCAAGCCCCTGATGAGATACTGCATAATCTCACCAGGCGGTTCCAGACCCTCGCAAAGAAGATTTGCCCGCCAGAGCAAGATGCAGAGTGTCCCGGGACGGGCCACTAGTGAGTCTTAGGGGCCTGTTGGGGTGCATATTCCATATAGGGTAACTCCGCGGTTAGTTAGGAAATTTGTAAGCGGAGCTATGGGTCAAAATAGTCTTAGGGGTGTCGGGGTAAGTAAAAACCCTCTCTGTTTGTAATAAGCCCATGGTTTAAATCCAGGGTTTAGGGTTTTGTGGGTGCCCATGGTTTAAGACCAGGGTTTTGTAAAGCCGCGCAGTATAAATAAGCGCTTATGTAAAATGGAGAGGTTAGGCTTTTTGATGTAAGGAAAGATAAGGCAAGTAAGATTGGATATAGTAAGGAAAGGACAAGTCCTAGCTGTGTGCGTGGACGACCTCTGTAGCTGTGTGCGCAGAGGGTTTTTGTAAGGAAGAAAGATCTGCAGCTGTGTGCGCAGAAGCCTGCTGCTGTGTGCGCGGCTATTTTGTAAGGAAGAAATCTGCAGCTGGGTGCGTAGATAAACTGTGGTTTTGAGGAAAGAGGAATAAAACGCAGTTTGTGGACGTAGCCCCTACACTGGGGGTGAACCACGTTATATTGGTGTTGTGGTTTTGTTGTGTTGTTCCTGTTTTGCTATTTTCCATGCATTAAACCGAATATATCTGATATTATAAGATCTCTGTTATTTCTAAGCTGCGCTGTGAATTCCCTGTAGTGGGTTATGCAAGCTGGTTTGTGTATTATGTTGTGAAATATATATGAATGAATGATAAGTTAATCAGAAGTTGATTAGTAATTATTTAGAAAGGCTAAGGTACAGTAATACCCCTCTCTGCATGCAGAAACCTGATTCTGCGGCACCCCATTGCTGTTTCGGGTGAGACTGCAACCTGCGCGCAGGTTGTTGCCGAAAGGGCCAACACAGTGGGTCTTTTGTTGGTGCGACGTGAAAAGCATTAACCCGGGTCTGCCCAAGTGCCAACAATTCATGATCTCCATAATGGACTCATCGAAAGGGAAAATCTCACAGAGATAATCTAGAGTAGGAAGAGAAGGTTCTAACCAGTATGGTAAATGGTAAGGATATGAAGCCACTAGATGAAGGTCATCAGTGTGATCATCGAAAAAGGTTTGAATGGCGTCATACATTGCTTCCTGTGAACTCAACGAGGTGGACACAACAACTTGTTTACCCTTAGGCTCATAATCAAATGAGGCGATCATATGGACTGCTGCAGTATCCATGCTAGGAGGAGTGGATGGAAAAATCCCCATAAGGGATGAATCCTTTAACATGCCTACCCCAATCGACCGATAAGGAGGAGGGGATTGGACTAAAATGGATATGTTATTAGACATGGAGGTAGTAACATCTGGCGTGCAAAAATCAAGCTGGTCAATGGTAACAATTCTCCCTAGATGCGAAAATTGGACTATTCGGAATACTGTTGAGGCGACAACAGTCATGGCAAAGAACCAATTTCATCCTAGAAGGAGGTTGTAATCTAAGGGGGAATCTACCACTTCTACTTGAATGGAAACGGTTTCCCCCCCCAGCTCAACCACTAGGGCTGATATGAGACCATGGGTTTGGAAATCCCATCCATCAAAGGCCTTGAGGGTCGTAGGTGATTTTACAAGCTTGAGAGAGCCGAGACCCTTCAAACAAGATAGAGACAAAACCGAGGTCGGAGCTCCTTCATCTAGTACTGTTCGAAAAACTTTATTTCCAACTACTTTCGTAATGATATGAAAAGCAAGTTTATGAGGTAACCTAGACTTATAGTTCTCAACATTGAAATGAATCAAGTTAGTATTATTCAGATATAAAGCTCCTAATGCTATCAATAAGTTTTTGTGTTGTGTAGGGAAACTTTGGAGTACTTCTAAGGTAGACATTGCACAAGGTTCCTGAGTGAGATCTTCAACTACATTATAAAATTGAGTAGGTCGGGCATTAGGGTTAAATACAGCCCTCCGAAGAGTACTCTTGGGTGGACGCAAAATCATGTCGAGAGTAGGCTTCTCTATAGATAAGCGGACCGTAGACAAGGATTCAGGAGAACTAGTAGAGGGAGCTTTCCCTAAAGAAGAATGATCTTCTTTCTTATCTGCGGGTTTGTCATAATTCTGACTTCAAGTTTGTAGATTAATGGTATCCGAGGACATCATACGAATTTCCTTTGACGAACTGGAGTTACCCTGATTAGACATGTGTTCTATCAGTTATTGCTGAGAGGGAAAAGGATCTATGAGTACTGCAGGTGCAGGATTTGATTTCAAAAATTGGGAGATTTCATCCCGATGAGGACACTCCTTTGAGAAATGGTCACCTCCGCATAGTAGATAGGGATATTTTTCCTTTCTTTTCCCTTTATCGTTATCATTGTTGGTTGGTCTTGGATTCTCCTGTTGGTTTCTGGGTTTTTTATTCCTATTTTTACCCTTCTTTTTATTGCCCGAGGTTTGAGTACTTTGAATAGAATTGACCTCAGAAGAAACCTTAGGAGTCGAAGGAGTAGGGGTGGTAGTTTGGGGTTGCTTGGTATTTTTCACTACTGACAGGGACTGGATTGAACCAACAATCCCATCAACAGGTACTTTTGTTGGTGGCTTGGCGGGATCGGGGCTTGGGCAAGAAGCTTTAGGAATCAAGTCGTAAAGGGTTCCAGACTGGGAATAGACCAAGTCTAGATACTGGGCTCAACTAATAGCCTACTCTTTAGTAATGGCACCACCCATAACCACATATTAGGCGATTGGAGGCAACAATGATTTGGTAAACCAATTAGCTAATAACTGATTTGGAATAAGGGCCTTAATAATCCTTCTCTGCCTTCTCCATTCATGGATATGATCGGATATGTTGGTGGAGGTGTTTTTTCATAGAGAAGTTAAGAGATCAGTACCCATTTCATAATGAATAGGGAGCTGAAAGTGTGTAAGAAACACAGTTGCCAATGAGCCAAAATCCACAAATGAATGTTGTGGGAGTTCAATGTACCACTTCGTGGCTGTACCGGTCAAAGTGCACTGAAAATTCATAACCAAACTAAATCATCCATGAGGGATTTTGAAGAACACCACAAATGGAATGTCATAACATGGTTTTTCAGATCATCTCCCTGCTTCCCATCGAAATTTGGGATGTTCGATGCTAATTTTACCGGAATAGGAGGCCACGAGGGATTGTGTCGAATGGGGTCATTAATAAACTTGGACAAGTCAGGTAAGTCCAAAGTTGCTAGGAAAGGGAACTGATGGTTGGTATGCACATACTAGTAATATTGATATGTCATATAATTACCAGTAGGACCATAACTGGACTGAAAGACAGGTTGTTGTGACGAAGAAATATGGGAAAATCCACCCGCAGGGGGTTAATTTCTAGGATCAGGACCGTTAGGACCACTAGGGCCTCTAGGAGGAAGACTGACAGGACCTCCAAGACCACCAGGACCACCAGGAGGTGAACCACTAGACCCTCCAGAGCCACCAGGAGGTAAAACTATGGAACCTCTAGAACCACTAGGAGGAGGGCCACCAGACCCTCCGGGGCCAGTAGGAGGAAATCCACCAAGCCCCCTAGGACCACTAGGACCATTAGGACCATAAGGAGGAAAGTTTCCAGATCCTCGAGGACCATTAGGCCCCCCAGGGGGAGGACCTCCATGAGGCAGTCCTCCAGCACCTCCCGCATTATGTATAGGTATCCCCCCCATGGCTGGCATGTAAGACCAGTTAGGTTTCCCCCATGGCGTAAAAGTATTACTAGGGTATGGAATTCTAGGATAAGGCATTCTTGTAGGATTGGTGTTGTACAGGATTACACACCTAATAACCATAGGTCTGGGGTTACCAACATACTCAATTAACTTGCAGACAATTGACTTCTAGAGTGCAGTAAAGGAAATAGGAGGATGAGAAAGACTTACTCGATTAACGAAGGTTGATCCTTGCTTATCCTCTTCCATTCTGCTTCACCTCCAAAGTCTTCAAGGTTGCTCCTCCTTCACCTATCAAGAGTCAATCTTCCAGAGACAAGCTGATTCATATATATATATATATATAAGCAGGTTAGAGAAATCATATATAAAATGCAGAAACATAAACATTTATCAAACCAAGATACATGAGACACATATGGAAGAAGGATTCTCTTTATTATCAACAATGAAAGAGTTGAGATTACAACCCAACACCTGAGATAAGGACTCCTCTGCAACCAAAGGATTATGAATTCTACTGCTCCAAAGACTTCTATATAAAATCCACCAGCATCACTTTTCTCTCCAAGTCCATGTATATAAAACACCCTCCCCAAGGCCTATATTTATATGGATGACAATAAGGCAGTTTCGAAGGTTGAGGAGGTTGAGATAGTTAAGAAGATTAAGGTAAATGTCTTAAGTAATCTCAAGTAATCGCGTGTTTTATTTTTAAATGTCAAATACAGGCATCCGCAGGTATCAAGAAGGACAACTCGTGTATGATCCGTGACTTTATATAAGAGCAACCCACAGATACATCCATCCACGACTTGCTAACACCAACACTCACGGATGATCCATGAGTTGCATATGGATAGGGTCGCAGATATGTCTTGACATATCTAAAAAGGAAAAGTAAACCACTGGATGGATAATGAATGCCATTTACAAGAAGCTCATCTATAGTGTTTTGGGAAAACCTCAATCCATAGATGTCCTTTTGTGTGCCAACATGAGGGATGTCAGCACTCGGACAGAGAGGTTCCATTCAGGTGGATAACAGATGCCCCCCAATGTGTGAGGTCAGAGGGAAGCGATGGCTGAAATACATTATAATCAACATCTTTGGAGAACTTAGAAATCCAATGGAGCAGAGAGAGTACCTGAAACAAATACATAGTAATGTCATATACAAA
Organism: Pseudotsuga menziesii; assembly: GCA_001517045.1. Classification (NCBI taxonomy): domain Eukaryota; kingdom Viridiplantae; phylum Streptophyta; class Pinopsida; order Pinales; family Pinaceae; genus Pseudotsuga; species Pseudotsuga menziesii. Next base: position 101,870 of record LPNX010265868.1, on the reverse strand, counting down.
GTTACATCTGAGGATGCTATGTTCAATTCACTGGAACACTAGCTCCTTTACAATATTTGAGTACATCATATAACACCATGTATATTACAAAGGTGGATCGAAGCCACAATATACAATAATGATGAGTCTTCACAGAGCTGGAAGCTATGTAAAAGAATGGAACATAATCTTGCGCAACTTAGTCCATCAGTGAGGAACTAAGGTCTTCATAAAGGATCCCAAAGAACCAGTACAATCCAAGCCATGTGAATAAGGGTAAGTTGAAGTCAAACATGGAAAGGATTCAACAGTTTGTCAATCAATAGATGAGAATCAACAACTGAAGCAAAGGAATTCACCAATGATGAAAGTGAATCCTGAGGTACTATCGTCAAAACTCTAGGTCGTCTTCATCAGGAAGTGTTGAAACGGAACCATGATGTGATATGGAATGCAATAGATCCTCCAATGGATCACAAGAGTGACTAAGAATTGGAGACACAAATAGACAACAGATATAACAATGATGGGATCAGGCTATAGATCAGACACTGGGAAGAGTCCTTGAACAGTGAACACAACATAGAGATGACCCAAGGCAGTGTATAACTTATAGATAGAACAACTGGGCCCATCTGTCATGTAGGAGACATGATCAGATTCCCTAGGTATAACGAACAAGAGGAGGAGTAAGAAACTCAAAGTGATAGTTGAACACAAGTGGACACTGAAACATGGATATCGGAAAACAAAGAGTGCTATGTTCAAGGATGGCATGCTGCCATTACTGAAAACAAGATAAAACTTCTTCCTTACCTTCCCTGTTAAGTTTTAACGAGTCCAGGAAATTCAACTCGGTTCCCTCTTCATTTTTTAACAAGCTTGAAGATATGGGAAAATAATGCTTGATAGTGTCACTAATTCATGGATTTAACAAGCCCGAACTAGTACATGCTCGATGGTGTTTTCATAGTTTAGAGAGTCTGAAAACTCCAAAGAAGACTCCAGGGGGGTCCTTTTTCGTACAATTTAGTCTCCTAAGGCCGAAAAAGTATAAAACATACCAAAGAAGAACTCTCTTAACTTCCAAAGAAGAAAAGGCACACTTTTTTCGTACTTAGTCAGGAAGGTCCGAAAAAGGTTAAATTACCACCTACCCAACGCTCCTTCAAAAGCAGCATATAGTCTGAGTTTTACGAGTGTGAAGGAAGGAAAGATCACTCGGAAAGATCCATTTGATTACAAGAAATGGGGCTTACAACAATAAACTTGATGCTTTTTTCTTTAGGGTTTAACGAGCATGACAAAGACATAAAGTACACTCGAAATCTTTTTCATGTTCTGGTCTAGAGCACGAAAAAGAGAAAACTAAGCTCATACCGAGGGTTCCTTTTCCGTAAGTTTAGTCCCTCAGGTCTGGAAAAGTGCTAAACCTATGCCTGAGAATACTCTTCTCAATTCTGAAGAAAAGAGAGGGGTCCTTTCTCGTATTATTCCACATGGTCCGAGAAAGAGATAACCTACCACCAATGTGGATGCCCATTCACATATTCTTAACGAGCCTGAATGGACAAGTTTACTCAGCAGTCAAGTCTATTTTAAGGAGTCAAACTTGGGCCTAAAGAAACTCAAAGTCTTTCCCGTGAAGTTTTAACGAGTCTAGAAAAGTCAACTCGCGGCCTCCTTACTATTTTTAACGAGCTTGAAGGAGAGCAGAAAGAATGCTCTAAATGCGAGGAGACGAGTGTCATAAATAGGTAAAACTAGTTCCAAGCACAAGGAAAATACCTATGCATAATGAAAGGAACATGAGCAGGATAAAGACACTCAGGGAACGTCTCCTCAACGTAAAGGGTGTCAAGTTGCAAAGGAAAAATGATACAAGGCTTAGCGACGATGAGAACAAAGATGAGGGATTATACAACGAGCTAAAAGCATGGAAGCCGGCATCAGGCTCATAAGCATGAGCAGGGCACATGCAAATGCAATTACGACTTGAAACACATGGTGAGGCCAGTAAATAGTTGTGAATCCAACTAAGAATCCTGTCTCCAAGAAATAACAACATCAGGATCATATTCAAAAGAAAATATCCAATGCAGGTCACTTTGGCAGAAACACGTGTGACTTTGCTATCTTCTATAAAAGGTAAAGTCAAGGTAGAATCAACTGAAGAAAATTCTATAGAACCAAGGATCGAGGGTTTATAATTAGCAAGATAAACCTTACAAGGAGAGAAAAAATCCACAAGGGAGATAGAGTCTGCAGGAACAAACTCAGTATCACGGGAGTTGAAAAATTCATAAGAAAAATCAAACTCATCAAGATCACTGACTTGCTGTTCAAAGGAAGAGTCAAAATACTCAACAAGACCAACATAAGAAGAAAGGTCAAGCTTACTAGGTAAATCAGGGTTAGACATAGTCACAACTGAACCAACATCCAAAAGAATATCAAACTGTATCAAAGACTCTAGGAAGACTTCATCCGAAGGAAGGAGATCATCCGAGATAGGACACATGTCTAAAATTTCAAATGGATCAACAGAGTGGAGAAAAGGATCTACAGTCTGTATAGGATAACTCACCCGGTCAACTGCTAGGACCAAGTCCTGAGAAGGTAAGCATGAAAACAGAGGCTGCTTCTTAGTAGCAATTGAACACAAAGGACATGAGGCCACATAGTTCACCTGTGGCGGGGTAGTGTCTATAGAAACACTGGGAATCAATAAATGAAAGACTTGGTCTCTAGTTGAGTCAGGAGACAGATCAAGAAAATCCAACTGATCAATAATGACAATTTCTTCTCCATGATTAAAGTACATCATACAAAAGAATGTTGACACCACAGCTTGCATGGCATAGACATAATCACGTCCAAGGAGCATATTAAAGTCCAAGGGGTCTTCTATCACCATGAAGTCAACTAAGACGATCTTCCCACCAAAAGTAACAGGTGTTTGAGCAAGAATTCCCAAAGCTATACAAGATCTTCTATTAGGCACCAGTAACTGATTAGTAGTCGACACAAGGCTGGGAGATCCCATGCCTCTCCAAGCACGAGCAGACAAAATACTAACTGAGGCTCCTTCATCAACAATACAACGAGCAACCGTGTATTGTTCAACTTTGACCTTCATCTGGAAAGGTGCATCAGAAGGAAGGCGCAGCTCAACTAGGCTATCCCAATCAAAGGAAGCAATCTGGGAGCTTGGTGGGGGTTGATCCGAAGCGAGTTCAGTTCCCCCTTGTTTAGTAAGCTATGAACTGGTAGTGAAGAAAATGTGACTAGTAGACACTTCACTCTCCAAAGGAAGAGTGGGATTGATTGATACGGGGATCGATTCAACCGCTTCGTGAAAGTCACTCTCCGAAGGGAGAGTGGGATTGACCCAAGATGACATTGGTTCAATCACATCAGGATCACTCTCTGAAAGAAGAGTGGGATTGACCAAATCTGAGATTGGTTCGACCACTTGATCAACCAAAGGTTGTGTAGGTTGTTGAGAAACTATAGGTTGTTCAGGAGAAGGAAATTCTTGAGTCTTGGAACACACTCTTCGCACCTCTGCGATAGCAAGGCACTTGTGAGTAAGATGATCTCCCTTGAATAACATACAAGGGAACTTAAGTTTTCACTTCGAACGACCAGTTTTCTCAATGGTGTCAACATGACTAGCAGTGGATGACTATTTTCTCTCAGCATGACCTGCAGAGGCTAAGAGTTTTCCCCCAGCATGAACTACAGAGCCTGGGTGACTGGGTCCAACCTGACTAAAAGAGATTTGTTATTGAAAAGCTTCAGAATGTTCAAAAATAGGATGACCATGAATCCAAACTCTTCTCACCTCCACGATAGAAGGGAATTTATAAGTAAGATGGTCTCCCTCACAAAGCTTACAAGGGTAGTCTTTTCAACAGTGTCAACAAGACTCGTAGTGGCTGACGAATTGTCTTCAGCATGAACCACAGAGGCTAAGAGACTGCCCCCAGCATGACTTACAAAGGCTGAGAGACTGGATCCAACATGACCTGTAGAGGTTGGATGGGAACCACCAACATGAACAACAATGGTTGAATGGTTAGGATCAACATGCTTTTCAACAGTTGAGTGTGTGCTCCCAGCATGAACAGCAGAGGCTGGGTGGATGGATCCAACATGAACAATAGAGGTTGGATGGGAAGGTTCAACTTGAACAATAGAGGTTGAACGGGTGCCCTCAGTATGAACTGTAGAGGCTGAGTGACTGGATCGACATGACCGGAAAAGGTTGGAAGGATCCCACCATCATGATCAACAATTGTTGGATGGTGAAGATCAACTTGTCTTGCATAGGTTGAGTGCTTAGATCCAACATGACCTGTAGAGGTTGGATAGGTTCCCCCAGCATGAACTGTAGAGGCTGGGTGGTGAGGCTCAACTTGACTTGTAGAGGTTGAACAGGTGCCCCCTTTCTTATGTGCCTTCTTCCTATTCCTCCTTCTTTTACTCCTTTTAAACTGTCGGTTACTAGTATCAGTACTTTCACCGCATGAGGTAAAAGGAGGAGGAGAATCAACTATAGGTGAAGGGGAAGCAGTGTTTTGATGCCCTTGATATAAGGAGCTTACTTGAGAAGCATCAGGAGAATTTAGAGTGGCTGGAGTGGAAAACAACCACACCGGTAGCCCTAGGGTGAATCCAGGTAGATTCAGGGTGGCCATCAAGGGAACACCAACATTCCCTGTGAGAGGAATAGTACAAGGAGTTCCCAGCATGGTGATCTCTTGGTTGGTGTTTGAAGGGGTGCTAGCCATAGTTTCAAACCAGGAGACAAAGTTTGAGGTTGATAGGCAACCAAAATTACAAAGCACACACCTAAAGGCACACTAAGTACAGACAAACCACACAGCACTCACTAAAAATTCCTAAATCCAAACAAACAAACAGGTATAAGATATACTTTCTAGAAGAAAACTGATAGACAGTTACTTGGCGTCCCTATAGATGTTCTTAGGCACTAGCGAAGGAATCACCCACCGCCCTCCCACACTTTCTACCAGGGTTACCTTCCAAGCCCATCCAAGGTCAACCAGAAATAACCTTCTGGTGTACCTGTGTATGAACCCTAGATGTCAAGAGACTAAAGGATACCTTAACTATACCAAGAGTATGGGGGGATAGTCACAAGCTAGACTCATACGCATGGGCAGGGTAGCTGATCCCGAAACTCTGTCTACGACAGAATCCCCAGATGCATAAAAGTCCTGGGTTACGTTTTGACAAGGATTCGGAGGGTTATCTCCTCTATCCAAGCCTCCACACGGCCTCGTGCTTAACTCCTGTTTGAGAGGAGCTTCCCAGATACAGTCGATAAAATCAAGGATTTACCTAGTGATTGGCCAACTACGTTTGAATTTAACACTTTTGGAGAGTTGAAACTCCCTAATCCACAAGTCTAGCCTGAGCTAGTTGGTGTATGACCCTATAAAATAAAACGTACTAGTAATTTTTAAATTATATCGTTTATTTTAAGGGTTGTTTTTAGTCAGGGGGTAAATGGCATGAAACTTATGTGGTGTTTTGACTCAAAGTTGAGACATCATGACTAAGCAAAGAGATATGAAATGCAAAAAGAAAAAACTATTCGCTTTATTTTTCAAATAGAAAATTGAAAACCACAAAAGAACAAATTCTTTTTATTTTTATTTTTTCAAAAACAATGATATGCCATGCAATCTAGACTAAAAACCTAATCTACATGCATATAAAGCAAGCATGCGTTTTTGTCTCTTTTTCTTTAATAAATGCAAAAGAAAAACAACCTATCAACTAATGCAAGCAAGTACTGTAAGAAAAGCAAATATAAAACTACTCTACACCCCACAAACAAACCCTAGGTTTCCCTAAAGTTAGATATCAACCTCTCTTGAAAAGAAGGCTTACAAAAGTAAACAAGCCAACAACTTCGGAATGAAGAGACTAAGCAAAAAGACTAACATAAACAATGGTCAAGAAGTCCCAAGTATCAATCTAAACCTACAAACAAAGGCTGCTCAGTACCTTGTCCAACAAGGTCAAGCCAAAGAAGGAGGCGGGGGGGGAAAGCAGCACAAACAAGTATAGGTTCTTTTTAATTTTCTTTTATAAATGAAAAAGAAAAAGTACCTACAAAGCAAAGTATGCAGATAATAAGAACAAAAACATACTCAATTAACTTGCAGACAATTGACTTCTAGAGTGCAGTAAAGGAAATAGGAGGATGAGAAAGACTTACTCGATTAACGTAGGTCGATCCTTGCTTATCCTCTTCCATTCTGCTTCACCTCCAAAGTCTTCAAGGTTGCTCCTCCTTCACCTGTCAAGAGTCAATATTCCAGATACAAGATGATTCATATATATATAAGAAAGTTAGATAAATCATATATAAAATGCAAAAACATAAACATTTATCAAACCAAGATACATGAGACACATATGGAAGAAGGATTCTCTTTATTATCAACAATGAAAGAGTTGAGATTACAACCCAATGCCTGAGACAAGGACTCCTCTATAACCAAAGGATTCTGAGTTCTACTGCTCCAAAGACTTCTGTATAAAATCCACCAGCATGACTTTGCTCTCCAAGTCTATGTATATGAAACACCCTCCCCAAGGCCTATATTTATATGGATGAAAATAAGGCAGTTTTGAAGGTTGAGGAGGTTGAGACAGTTAAGAAGATTAAGGTAAATGGCTTAACTAATCTCAAGTAATCGTGTGTTTTATTTTTAAATGTCAAATATAGGCATCTATGGGTATCAAGAAGGACAACTCGCATATGATCCACGACTTTCTATAAGAGCAACCCACGGATACATCCATCCGCGACTTTCAAACACCAACACTCGTGGATGATCTGCGAGTTGCATATGGATGGGGTTGCGGATATGTCTTGACATATCTAAAAAGGAAAAGTAAACCAATGGATGGATAATGAATGTCATTTACAAGAATTTCATCTATAGTGTTTTGGGCAAACCTCAATCCATAGATTTCCTTTTGTGTGCCAACATGAGGGATGTCGGCACTTGGACGGAGATACTTATGAATTATTAATGTTACCTATAGGTTTTTGATAACCATAAGCTCCAGAATATTGAATGGTTATAGGTTCTGTCACCGAGGGATGACTTGAACTAGATGGGGGATTAACCACATTAGTATGGGTGGGAGAGACATAAACTATAGATGGTTCTATATTAGAGGTATGTCCTTGACTAGGTACAATTCCAATGTTAGATAACATACATCCTACTGAGGGTTTCCCCCTAGCACTAGAAGGTAAAGATGAAACAGGAATTAAAGGTTGGGCCCTAGGTGCAGAAGACCTGGGAGGATTGGGAACATACATAACATGGGAGGTGGTGGGGGTGGTATTTTGACCTAGTTTGTGTGGTGTTATTGCATGATCTATAATCAGTTCAATGGGTCTCATAGAATTGGTAAGTGAACAATATCCCATAGTAAAAGATGTGGAACGTGATGGTGTTGGGACTAATAGGTCATCTATTTTCCTGTCAATCTCCTGTACACAGAGAATGGTAGCATGGTATTGCCTACATTCTTCTGCATCTTCAGAACAGTTTAAACGGGTGCCAAATGAGGCAATGGCCTGTCCTAGAGGGGTTCCCCAAAATGGAGCATTGGGACCATAATTCGAATGGGCAGTATCATCATCATGACCTTCCATGGGACAATGGAACGAGGTATTTCCCCAAGAAGGTTGTTGGACCAAGGGAGGTGAGTGTGAAGAATATGGTCCACTTTCTGCAACCACACTATCTCCCACTTGGGAGGTGGTAGCAGCTCCTTGGTCAATAGCTTCCATTGGATTTTCTCCTGAACCAGGAACAAAATCAGGTGGCAAGCTCCATACTCTTCTAGATTGTCTTAACTCAGCTATTTTGTATAGTTCCTATCTAACCTAGGGTCTTAAAAACTAGAAAATACACCAAACAATTTCCCTACACAAGCTATAGGTCAAAACAAGCACACTTAAAATGATAGGAGGAATTCAAATAGTAAGGTCTCTCACCAGGATTGTCAAGAAGGTGACACTCACGATATACCTCGAGGGTACTACGTAGTAATCTCCCCAAATGTTGTTTTCATTGTATGGCTCCAAGCAAGATGGCCAAAGGGATTTTCTCAGATGAATAAGGTATCCTAGTGGGGTCTCCCGATATACTCAAGGTACGTGGGAGCTCAAATCGGTAGTAGTGTTGTCTAATGCATAACCGTACACAAGGGCCCTTCCGATATACAATCAAGTACATGAAGTACCTTTGTATATACCTCAATGGTACATGAAAGGCCATTTGATATACCGACCCTCCAGGGCCAGTAGGAGGAAAGCCACCAAGCCCCCCAGGACCACTAGGACCATTAGGACCATAAGGAGGAAAGTTGTCAGATCCTATGGGACCATTAGGCCCCCCAAGGGGAGGACGTCCATGAGGCGGTCCTCCAACACCTCCCATAGTATGTATAGGTATATTTCCCATGGCTGGCATGTAAGACCAGTTAAGTTTCCCCCATGGCGTAAAAGTATTACTAGGGTATGGAATTCCAGGATAAGGCATTCTTGTAGGATTGGGTGGATGATTAATGTTACCTATAGGTATTTGATAACCATAACCTCCAGAATATTGAATGGTTATAGGTTGTTCCCCTAAGGGATGACCTAAACTGGATGGGGGATTAACCACATTAGTATGGGTGGGAGAGACATAAACTATAGACGGTTCTATATTAGAGGTATGTCCTTGATTAGGTACAATTCCAATGTCAAATAACATAGATCGTGCCGAGGGTTTCCCCCTGGCACTAGAAGGTAAAGACGAAACAGAAATTGAAGGTTGGGCCCTAGGTGCAAAAGACCTGGGAGGATTGGGAACAGACATAACATGGGAGGTGGTGGGGGTGGTATTTTGACCTAGGTTGTGTGGTGTTACTGCATGATCTATAATCGGTTCAATGGGTTTCATAGAATCGGTAAGTGAACAATATCCCACAGGAACAGATGTGGAACGTGATGGTGTTGGGCCTAATAGGTCATCTATTTTCCTGTCAATATCCTGTACACGGAGAATGGCAGCGCAGTATTGTCTACATTCTTCTTCATCTTCAGAAGAGTTTAAATGGGTGCCAAATGAGGCAATGACCTGTCCTACAGGGGTGTCCCAAAATGGAGCATTGGGACCATAATTTGAACGAGTAGTATCATCAACATGACCTTCCATGGGACAATGGAATGAGGTATTTCCCCAAGAAGGATGTTGGACCAAGGGAGGCGAGTGTGAAGAATATGGTCCTCCACTTTCTACAACCACACTATCTCCCACTTGGGAGGTGGTAGAAGCTCCTTGGTCAATAGCTTCCATTGGATTTTCTCCTGAACTAGGAACAAAATCGGGTGGCAAGCCCCATACTCTTCTAGACTATCTTAACGCAGCTAGTTTGTATAGTTCCTATCTAACCTAGGGTCTGAAAAACTAGAAAATACACCAAAAAATTTCCCTACACAAGCTATAGGTCAAAACAAGCACACTTAAAATGATAGGAGGAGTTCAAATAGTAAGGTCTCTCACCAGGATTGTCAAGAAGGTGCCACTCACGATATACCTCGAGGGTACTACGTAGTAATCTCCCCAAATGTTGTTTTCGTTGTATGGCTCCAAGCAAGATGGACAAAGGGCTTTTCTCAGATGGATAAGGTATCCTAGTGGGGTCTCCCTATATACTCAAGGTACGTGGGAGCTCAAATCAGTAGTAGTGTTGTCTAATGCATAACCATACACAAGGGCCCTTCCAATATACAATTGAGTATGTGAAGTACCTTTCTATATACCTCAAGGGTACGTGAAAGGCCATATGATATACCGACGATACGTGGAAGAACCGTGCGAGTCCCGGGATGTAATGCAGATAAATAACGACAACTCCTATGTTAAACGATGCCCAAACATGTCTCTAACCTATCACTCCAATTGCTATGTAAATTTTAACCTATAACTACCATTAATTTTAAAGTGGACGGTTGAGTGAATGCATGGTGTTTTGACAGAAAAGTAAAACCATGTAGTATGCGTATGCAAATATTTCACTTTATCGTTCAGTATGCCTACTTACGGGAGGGAAAGAGAGTATTTTATTTTGTTTCAAAACCAAAAATACTTCCAAACAATAGTTTTGAACACAAAATCAAAGACAAGCAGCACTTTCCAAATTGATTTCTCTTTTCTGAAAGCAATAAGAAGGGGAAGAATCTCTTTTCCTAAAAGAAAAACAAGAAGCACACTACATGCAAATGCACCCTATTATTCAATTTCTCTCAAAACATAAGCAAATATAACTTAAAACTACTATATTTTTTATTTTGATGAGATAGTACTAAATGCATAAGAGACAAAAGAACATAAAGAGCCTGAAAGCTTGTAAAGCCAATTAGAGATTCAATGTCCAATGCTCAATGATGATAACCTAGTCTCAGTCAAAAATTTTCTTTTTTAAAGGAAGAAAAAGAAGTTTTCTATGCAAACAAGAAATGAAACTAAGATGCTAATCAAGTGTTCTTCTTTTAGTCTATATAACAGAAATGAAAAGAGATCTTACTAACACCCTAATATTTTCAAAAAACAAGAAATCCTTTCGCAATCACAACCAACAAGCACCAAAGTGAATGAACAATCAAAAAGTCTAATCTAGCTTTTGAATTTCCCAGTCAAACCAATCTTTAACCATAAAATTACAAACCACAAGCATCAGATTCTGACACACAAGCCTGACAGTGAAGGGCTGAAAGCAAATCAACTCAAATTTTTACAAAAAATGAGAAAAAGGAGGCTTTGGAATGATGCCTACCTGGTACCACATTTCTTGGGTATTTATAGAGTGGTTCTAGCCCAGCACTGCTTCTCACCCATAGGACTCAGGAGATGGCACCGCGTGCTACTAACTTGGTCTAGGGGGAGGCACCACTTCTCGCCAATTGCATAAGCGTGGTTCCCTGTAAAAATACAAAACACAAAGAGAATGACAGATCAAGTCAGAAAAATACCAGATCAGGGTAAAAACTTATAGATTGAGAGTAAAAAAGAGCATAAGAGGTCAAAATAATTCAGATCTAGACAGATCTGGAAGTTTCAAACCAAAATTCATTGAGTCAGATAGCAGATCTGACTGAAGAGATTTGGAGAAGGAGCCTGGATTCGAACAAGAGTTGAAGAATTGAGGAAGATCAGATCAATTGATACGTATATCTATTCCCCAGCGGAGTCGCCAAATTTGTAGGTAGGAATATTTCACCTTCAGTGGATAGAAGTTGTTCCTCTAGTCTAAATGGTTCAGATCCAGAAAAATTGAACGACAAAGGGTGAAGACCCTCCCTGGATATCGTACATACTTGGAATGCTGCTTCAATAGTGCACCTATGTACCTGCAATCATATCAAACACACAAACACATCAAATCTACCAGAACATAATATACTGATCCATGTTAGTGACTAAGGAATCTAACAACCTGTACATGTGAAATCAACAACAACAGTAATGTGGGACAAAAATCAGCTTTGTATTAAGATGAATGGAGAAGTTTACAACCAATTAAGCCTTAGTGTCAACATGCATCTCCATGAAACCAACACTTAATCCCCATAAGCTCCAACTTTGCTCTCTATGCTCTCAAATGGCTTGGACGAAGTGGTCAATCCTATAGCATAATAATACCTCAATGGTTCTCCCCCTCAACCATGGACATGAGCTTGTATTTATAAGTCTCAATGGATAGGAATGGTTGAGAGATTTGTGGATGAGGTGGCCTCTAAGATCCTAGGATGAGGGATCTTAAGCTCAAGTACTGATCCACAATGATAAGGATAAGGGAGGACACGAAGCTCATGATCTATAAGCCTCGAGAATCCTCTCTTTTTCCCATTTTACCCAGGGTACCACTTTTCTACTCTAATGACAGAGTAGTTCAGGTAAGAAATGCTTATGGAATAAGGGCTATAAGCGATGGCATCGCTTATGGACAACAAGGAACAGGAGGTGTGAGCAAGGTATCGTTCATGGATAAAGGGGAAAGCATGGTGCTGAGTATTTTCATGAAAGACTGACAAAAAACATGGTTTTCCACTCCAAGTGCTGGGATTAAGGGAAAGTAGGTATGTCAAAGGTCTTATCAGATGATGATGAAAATATTTTGGTATAATAATTAAAATATGATTATATCCACTATACCCATCAAAAAAGGAAAAGTATTGTTTGCCTGACAAGGTATCTAACACTTGGTCAATAAAGGGAAAAGGAAATAATCTTTAAGAGTGGCCTTATTTAACTCTCTAAATTCAACACAAATATGCCACTTCCCTGTGACTTTCTTTGGGACTACCACTAGAGAAGACACCCATTTACTGTCAAAGATAAGATAGATGAAACTAGCATTGAGAAGTTTTTGTAACTCCTCTTTTAATATATCTTTTAGAGCAGGATTCATACTCCTCTGAGGCTGCCTCACAGGTGGAATGGTTGGATCCATGTAGATATGGAAAATACATGTGTTGAGGTGTATACCTTTCATGTCAGTGTATTCCCATGCAAATGCTCCATATTTGTTTTTAAGGATGTTAAGCAATTGTTCTTGTTGGCTCTCAGTTAACCCTGCATTTATGTGTAAACCTTTTCTAGGTCTAACTTCACAAGGTACAGTATAAGGTCCTATGTGTTGTTCAATTGAAAAGACACATGGTGTTTCTACAAATGTTGAGAGAGCCATATTTTCTTGAAATTCATCTCCAAATATCTAATCAAGTTGGGAAAAAGACTGCGGAAAATTTATACAAGTTGTGGAAGAGACAAACTGGTTTAATACATTCTCATTAGTTTTCTCCCGAAGTGCCCAAGAATAGTCACTAGGAAAGAAGAGATATACAATATTTTCATCCCCAAAGGAGCAATCTAACCACCACAGTGTTTTAGTTATAGTTTTTGCTACATGATATAAAATAAGTCTCTGTGTAGACAACTGTTGACAGGCCGAAAATGGCACAAGTGTCAACCAAGAGACAACCCGATCCAAGATTTTTCGAGATGCTCTCAGTCATTTAAATAGCTGTCCCTGACGAGATTAAGTCCTCGTTGCCTTTCCTAAACTATTCCTAGCTATAGGAGAAGAATCCATAAACTACAGTTTTGGGATTAGATCTACACTATACCTACGAATGTACAAATAAAACTAACTGATCTAATTGCTAGTTAATTAATATTACAAAATTAATCACTAAAAATTAATCTACTCAATCAGTTAATTAATAATACAAAAATAAATAGTTAACTGATATTAACATGCTCTATAGATTACAGAAGGAATACATTATAAACATATGTACACTACTCACAAGATCAGAGAATAATTTTAACAGTGGTATAAATATAAGGATCTGATTCGATGGATTTTCAATAAAATAAGAAAAAGAAAACTATCTACTTTAAATCCTATCCTGATCAGGAGCATAGAAGAACATTAACCTGGAATCAAATTGCTAATAAAGCTACTGTGCTAATGGTCTTGAAACTATTAAGAGGAAATTCAAAATTTAAACAAGATCACACAGTAAACTCATAAATCACATATATTTATTGATGACAACACCAAATTTACAACATGACATTATATTAGCAAATCAAAACCAGCATAAGTTGACAATTACATGATGTATTTGCATAATTCATTAAAGAAATAATGATAAACATAAATACTGTAGAAAAAAAAGTGACAAGATCAGAAAATGTCATAGACACATTCGCATAGCATAAATACTATGAATATATATATTAACATCACCAATTAAAAGTGTTGTAGCTACTGGCAACAAATTGTTTGAATTCACAAGAAAAATAACAGTGATCTTGTCATCACCCTTTTCACAACTATCGACCCTTCTCCCCAGTACAAACATGTCTCTTTTAAATACCTCAAATCTCATACAGAGATAGTTCTACAAAACTCGAAAATACTATTCTAAATCTCAACCAATCTCATTAAAAATTACAAATGAAATATGTCATTTTTAATATACGTCAGAATGTTTTGAAATTGGAGAGATTCAAGTAATAGTGCAAAATCAAAAATGACAAAAGCACTGATGATATATTGACACCTGGAAATAAGATTGCCAATGGATTTCTTCCCGATTATCTAGGGATCGTCCAGAAAGTAAGCGATTATCAAAATTTGAGAGAGAACAGCAACAACATCACCTACGATACTACACATAAAAGATATACAATTAAACACACGCATAAGCGAAATAAAATAAACTACAAAATGCAAAAAATCAATACACACCAATACCTGTAACAATATAACCTGATTATCACTTGATCAAAACTTCAAACATGATATCAATAGTAAGTGTGCCCAAAACATCATAATTGAACAGGAGCGTTAAACACTTGAATGTTTACACCACTTGATGGATTCTGTGACTGACCCTTGAATTGCATCAGAGTGAGCTGTGCATTCAATTCACAGATCTTCTCCTTGTTCTTATGACTCTCATTTTGGAATTTCAATACTCTGCGAATTAACCTATTCTTATGCTTCTTTAAACGCAGTAGACACGTATCACCCGAATCAACCTTCTCTCTTAGCCTCAAATTTTCAACTCTGATAACATCATCACGTGTCACCATCTCTGCCAGTTCTATTTCCATCCTGTTTATTTTATCTAGTAAACAACTAACGAAGAATGGATGAACAGTGTCATCAATTTGACAAGACCTTGGAAAATTAACATCAACAGACTTGCCATTCGTTGGACAGTCGACCACAGGGTCAACCTAAAGATCCTTAACAGCCTCATGAGGACGATTACCTGCAGGGCTTACGAAAGGCTCATGATCAACATCAAGACCATTATCAGGAAAAACAGTTTTCTCTTCTTCATCGTCAATCACAACTGTCTCAATATCAAGGTTTTTATTCACAGAAGGTTTAATAGTGCTACCCTTAACAACCATGCTTCTTGTAAACCTAGCAGTGAACTTATCATTCAACCTTTTGCCCTTCGGTTCATGAGTATTATCAAGATTACGATTTGGTGTAACCGGCGATAGATTTGAAGACCTCCTCAAGTGCTTAGAATGAAGAGGAGTACCGAGAGTACTCGTAGGAGAAGGAACATAGTCATTACAAATGCTGGAGCTCATATGGCCGGTAGGGTTTGACACAGGCTCGCGTAAAGGTGAAGCCGAAACTCGACTAGGTTCTTGGTGCCTAACACATTCTTTAGGACAATCAAATTGACAATGACAGAAGGCCAAGAAGCCATTAGACTCAATAAACTCATCCCATGACCGGTTTTGTTTAGATAATTCTTTCTCAACTAAAATCCTAACCAAGCCGTGATGAAACAGGCTGTGACTAATGTTCTTCGGACCCTTTTTAATGGCCGAGGACAATTTTGTCATACTCTTAACTAGATAATGAGGAAAATTAAGAGGAAAAATGATAAACACAGCCATCAACCGAAGGTGATATACGTAAGCCGAGGAGAGACGACCTTCACAGGTCACGTACCTATGGATAATGTCGAGGACCGGTCTCCGTTCCTTTTTGAAGCATTTCCTAGATACCCCCGTTCTGAATGATATGTCTTGACAGGGATTCTTCAACATTTGCCACCACTTAGTCACCTCCATCTGCTTATACTTAAACCATCGTTCGCCTGTTAACAACAAGCCAGTAGCAAGAGTGACTGAACGCTCATCCACCCTAAACTGGAGATCAGCTATCTTCACCCGAGAATCGGCCAATGACAAAGAAAACAATCTTGTCACCTCTGGGTTCGAGTCCGAGAACTTGCAGATGAATGGAAACCATCCAACAGCTTCGACCTTGGCTGAAAGCTTAGGTTTTGAGTCAAGGATTTTAGTCTCACAGGGCTCAACCCTTACCACTGGAGCCATAGCTACCTGTGCAAATACCTGAAACCACGCACAGAAAAGACACCACAAGTCGAAACGTGATAGTGAACTGGAGAGCAAGCACTCAGGGTGAAGACCGAGGAGAACTCATAGGCAATGGAACCTGACTCTGTGAGAAACAAAATACATCATGAGCAAGCACAGCCGATAACCCTGAAAACTCGGCATGGAGGTGAATGATCACGCAGCGAGGCAATTGAGTGATGAAAACTGACGACGAAGGCTCTAGATAAACTCATGCTACCATTATTTATTCAGTGTTATTGACATGAAACCACTCATCGTATACAACACAGGTGTTGAACGAGAAGGAAGCCACGACATTGATCACGTACTAGCAAATGAATGCAATTGACAGGGATAAGTACAAGTGCAATGATGCCAAATCATTCTTGCGGCAGGTGGATCGAGTTTGGAGGTGATGGCACATGTCAAAACGACCATGAGGATTAAACCTTAGAAGTTAACACATACACCTTACCGTATGACCATATAATCCTTTGAAGGTGGCGAGCATATGACGCGACATAACCATGAAACCCAACATCAAACCTTCATAACATGGATCATATTATAAAAATCAACATTGAACAATTATAGTATGAGCAAATATGTTTCGGAGTTTGTAAAAATGAACTTAGGAAAAGGCATGTTTAGATAAATTATTAAGCCTTTGAAGCTCTAGGAATTTGTCCAAGTTACAAATAACCAATGATACCTGTCCATTGATTAATATTCAAATGAAGGCTTATGGTAAGAGGCATAAAACCCAAAACTTACCCCATAATCTGGAAGATAATTCATCCAAGTAATGATTTTCAATATAGTGATTTCTTGTCCATTAACCATAATTCACAAAAGGTTGTAAAAAACATAGAATTTCATTGATTCAGTAGCTCACGGAATGTCACCATTTCAGTAGCTGTTAATTCTGTAGATTTGCTATAGGAAATTTGAACATTTCATCAAAACAAAATAGGATTTTGTTTGATGAAATATGTTTTTTTAAGGCTATTGAGTAGGGGCACAACAGATGGCAACTGACTGGGCGGAATAGTTATCTCTGTTTCTTAACCTGAAACCATGCAATCAAATAAATTAGATCCCTCATGTATGCCATTATATAGACATCAATATTTTAACATCTTAAACAGATTCAGGCTTTTCACATTTTTAAAAATTACCAGAAACTTATAGTCTTAATTATTTATTTGATGAAGATCAAGTTTCTAACAAAAATCAGTCCAAAAGAAGTAAAACAGTAAATGGCCTGGCTTTAAAGAATAAAATCTCAATACCACAAGCATGGCCCTCCTGCCAGCAGGTGTCCATAGCCTCGACAGGGTTGCTTCAAAGCCCAAAGAATGCCAGTATCCCATCCGCTAGTTATAGATATACAATTCTGGTTAGGTTGGTCTGTTATCATCATTTTCCCCTTTATATATATATATATATATATACTTCTGAAGGCCATGATTCTAGCTTGGTAACCAGATAGTAACCATGTCAGTCACCAATCTACACCTCAGTAAATAAATCGGCTCGTGTTGAGACCTTTTATCCCTTAGTGTTTTCATCTAAAGGCCATTTCCCAGGCTTGGTGACCAGAAACAACAATGTTACTGAATGCAAACCTATGATCTTGAATAGACTGGCTCTTTATGAGACCCTCTGTCCTTCAGAGTATTTTCTTGAAAATATTCAACTCCAACCATGACCAAACTATAGTTATGTTCAATCTGCAATGGGATTATCTTAGCAGATGGGGAGGCAAATCCATTTCTCTTTACAAGAAGGGATGGTGTAAAAGACTTAAATAGATAACCTCGTCAAAAAATGCCCTAATTCCTTTGTAAAAATCTTTGCAGATACTTATATTATTGATTTATATTAACATGATTTAAGAAATTCTGGTAAAATCTAGAAAAGATGAAAACATGTTCGTTGTTCAAGATGTAAAACAGTATGACAATTCTCAGGATAGTAAGATCTTCGTGCATGATTTGTGGGTTAATTACAGAACTTGATGAAAAGTAATCATCTTGAAGTTTGATAAATTGATCAGACTCATCAATAAGCAAACAAAACAACAAACAAGTATGAGAAAGTATTCAAAGCAAACAAGTAAAATACACACACTAATAAATTTTACAAACCAAGCACACCACACCAGGTATGTACAGGATAATCCCTTGAGGGGGATCAGTAGAAATATTTCTTAATCAGATGACCATTCACTGGAAGGTTCTCAATGTCACCCTCCAATGTCTATAACCTGAAAGCGCTAGGACCAAGTTTTTATGTAATAATAAATGGTTCCAGCCACAGGCATTGGAACTTAGTATGTTTTCCTTTGTCTTCATGCTCCTTGTCCCATTTCAGAACTAGGTCACCTACTTCCAAATCCCTACTGGCTGATTTTCTATGATCAAACCAGCGTTTCACGGTCTGTTTGTGTTTGTCAAAAAAAATTCTAGCCAACTCTCTATCTTCCTCCAGTTTAAGCAAGGTATTAATCCGATGTTCCATGGCAGAACAAGCTGTCTCCTGTACTGACTGGGAGAGCTGTAAAGAGGGTAAAAATAAATGAAGGGGCAGGATGGATTCTTTACCATATACCAGAAAAAAGGGAGAGTTTCCTATGGCACCTTTGGGAGTCACTCTGTCATCCCACAAGGCATTCGATAAGGCGTTGTGCCAATTCCTATGATGATTTACCACCGTGCGTTTTAGAATTTTGATTAAATTTTTATTGGAAGATTTAGCTAACCCGTTACCCTGAGGATAATAATTAGCTGAATATTTTAATTTTATGCCCTTTTCCAATGCATATTCAGTTAACTTAACAGAAGAAAAATAAGTTGCATTGTCAAAAATCAAAGATTCGGGAACACCAAATCTAGTGATAGTAAAAGAATCAAGGAATGATATCACCTGTTCTGAGTTAACTATTCACAAGGGGATGGATTCAACCCATATAGTGAAATAATATGTGGCTGTCAAAATGTATTTATGCTGCTGTGAAGAAGCTGGTGTGATTGGACCAACAATATCCAGACCCCATTGCTGAAATGGGACTTCGATAATAACCGGCTGGAGGGGCAACACTGCTTTCTTTAGCCTGCCTCCTGCTCTCTGACACTCCTGACACTTCCTAGCAAAGGCATATGCATCTTTGAACAATGTAGGCCAGTAGTAACCAGCTTTGAGTACTTTGTGTGCAGTGGTTTCCCCACCAAAGTGTCCTCCAGCTGGCCCTGCATGTAATTGAGACAACACATTATCAGCTTCATTTCTTTCTAAACAACAAAGGAGAACTCCTTTGAAATTCTTTCTAAACAGAATGTTATCAATCAGCTGATAAGGTGTAGATCTTAATCTCAAATCCCTTTTTCTACATGAATCCAAATGTTCAGGAGCATTCCCTTGCAATAGAAAAAACTTAATATCATTATACCAAGAATTAGAGGGGGCTGAGACCGGAAAAACTTCCTTTTCAAACAATGAAGGTTCACCAAAGAAGTGCAGATCAGATTCAGAAATGTCTAAAGATCCAGTTGCCAACTTACAAAGTCCCTGTCCCCTGACAATCTTTAAAGGCTTTATTTCTAGGTCATATTCCTGAAGTGTTGTAACCCAATGGGCTCGCTTTTCACCCAGGTCCTTTTGTACCAAAAGATTTCTGACTGCGGAATATGGCACAATGGCCTTGGTATGAGACTTCAGCAAATAGGGCCAGAATGTTTGACAGACTTAAAAACAGCGAATGCTTGTTTGTCCACTTCTGGGTAATTCAGCTCTGCACCATTCAAACCAGAACTCGTAAAAGCAATGGGAGCTTCATTATTTTCCTGATTTTTCTATGTTAGAATAGTAGCATATGAAGAATCAGAAGCAAACATGTACAAAATAAATGGCTTAGAGAAATCTGGGCTTGTTAAGGTAGGAGATTCAACAATAGCTATTAAGATCTCATGAAAAGATTGCTTTTCTTCAGTAGCCCATTTAAACTCAGCATCTTTCTTAATCATTTTCTGAAGCGGCCTAACAATTTCAGTGAACCCAGGAATAAATCTAGAAACAAAATTTATCTTCCCAAGAAATGACTGCATAGTTTTCTTTGAGTGAGGCATAGAAATCTGCAATATAGCATGGGTACGTTCAAGGTGAATATTGATACCTTGTTTAGAAACAACAAATCCCAGTAACTTACCTTCTGTAACCGAAAAGATGGATTTCTTAGGATTCAGGGAGATCCCATATTTCCTGCAATGCTCAAGAACCCTCCTGAGATGAGTTAAATGATCAGCTCTGTTTTTTGAAAAGATAGTTATATCATCAAGATAAATAACCACAAATTGACCAATTAGGCCCCTGAATGCAATATCCATTTCCCTTTGAAATGTTGCTCCGACATTAATTAAACCAAATGGCATTTTCCTGTAGGCATAAGTTCCCCAAGGGGTCCTAAAAGTGGTCTTCAACTGATCTTCTTTGGATACTAACACTTGGTTGTATCCCGAAAATCCATCTAAAAGTGAAAACATTTCAGATCCGGAGACCTGTTGTAATATTTTTTCCATTGGAGGAACATAATAATTATCTTTTTCTGAAACCTTATTCAGATTTTGGAAATCGACGCATAACCTGATATCACCATTTTTTTTTTCTGATGGGGACAATATTTTCCACCCATTGGGCATGTCGTACTGGAAAAATTATCCTGGCAGCAAGGAGTTTATTAAGCTCCTTCTTAACAGCTGGTTCTAGGCTAGGATGCATTTTCCTCAATTTCTGTTGGAAAGGTTTAGCCTCTTGTTTCATAGGAATGACATGTTGCATTATATTTGGATCAAACGTCTTAAGATCATCATACGTCCATGCGAAAATGTCTTTAAACTCATTGAAGAGTTGTATGAAGGTTTTTTTTTCCTGGGGAGTACTTGTACTACCCAGATTGACACATTGAGGGTTGTGTTCAGTGCCTAGATTTACAATTTTAGATTGCATAATGGAGCTATTGGTTTTACAGTTCCTTGCAGCTTTAAATTTATCCTTCAAGTCATAGAATTTCTCAAGTTTGATTACAGATCTGGGAAGGGTACTAACCTGATTGAGAGATTCTTGAATTGAACAGGGCTTATGAATTACCGCAAAATTATATAGATCTTCATCATGAGTCATTTCATCGATGATTGCATATTTAAAAGTATCCTTCAAAGTCAAGAAATCGATCAACTACTCATCGTTTTCGAAGACTCCCCAATTGGCAATGTTATCAGGGATGGAAGGTCTAAAAAGAAATTCAACAGAGAAAGAATCAGCAAGCATCCCTTCAGATGGAATTAACCTTGAAGCAACGTTAGCTAAAAGATCTACTTCCTGATTTATGTAACGAGGAATAGAATTTATGTTAAAGGCTTCAAATGATAATAATAGATTCCATACCTCTACCTGGTAATTTCTCAGATGCCCAGCAATACAATGTATAGTGTTACGTACCTATCTAACAATAATCTCAGAGTCTCCTAACACTACCAAATCTTTGGCTCCCAGGTCAATTGCTTTTTTCAGCCCTTGAATCAGAGCTTCGTATTCAGCAACATTATTGGTGCAATCAAATTCTAACCTGCAAGCAATGAAATACCTTTTCCCATAGGGATCTATCAGCAAGCAACCTGCACCAGCCCCTTCTTTTGACCTAGATCCATCAAAGTATAGAGACCAGAGACCATTGTTCAGATCTAAATGTGAAGTGTTCAGAACTGGAATTTTTCCTGGAACTTGTGTAAAATGAAAAATTTCAGACTGCTTTCCTACATCTTGGACTGATGAAGTTTCAGCCTCGAGGTTTCCAAAGAAAGAATCAACCATGTAGTTTCCCATTATGGTATCAGTGAATAATACTGGTTCATTTGAGTCGTCCAGTTCTGTGACCGTCTGCTTCATATAACGTTCTCGGTCAATCCTGATTTTATTTGGGCGACCATTATGGGGTATCCATAAATGCGACTAGTCTGTTGCAAAGTATCCTTTCAATTTTTCAGACCAATCTCTACTGAGAAATAGGCCATATGCTTTCGGGATATCTGTGACAATTATATCAATGATAAAATGGACTTGAGGGTTTGAAGCTAACCTTATCAACACCTCATTCAACTTTCCTATTACTTTCACGTTTGATCGGTCAAGCTGCACAATACTTGTATCATAGGGCATAGGAACTGCATTAATTTTTTTACACATAGAGTATGGCATGACATTCTTCAAAGCCCCTGAGTCTATCATACAGTTGTGCACTTTACGATTGCAGATTTCAAACATAAGTAAAAAAGAAGGAGTTGAAGAATCAGATTTCTTGCCTATAGATGAGGCATTGACTAAATATTTTGTTGAGTTATCTTTGGTATTAGCTAAACCGTTTTGATTAGAAGGGGTTTTGCCATTTTTACTTAAAGATACCCCTTGCATCATCTTATCTCGAATTACAAGTAGTTTGAGAAGTTCATAAATAGAAATGTTGGCTCTGATTTTCTTTAAATATTCGACCAGATCGTATTATAAATCAAGAGAGGGTGCAGACTTAATATTTGCAAGTTCGGATTTTGTTTGAACAACTGAACTATTATCTATAGTAGTTGTTGAAGGTTCCCCAGGAGACTGGTTTTTCTTGCTTCTAGTGTTATACTGATGCTGATTAACATTTACAATAGCTACGTCCTCATCATCAGTCAATTCTGATGTATCCCAGAAGTGACTGATAATTTGAGGAGGTTTCTCTTCATTGTCAATGTCTTTTCCTTGGGTATCTTCAGAGTTCTATCCTGAAGATTGAGTTTCACTATTAGCAGGTGTTTCTAGGCCAGAGACTAATAATTTCAGGAAAGTATTAATTTCATCCACATTATTTGCTTCAGAGGGTGGGATCTGTCTAGGAGCTGCATTTTGGAAAGGTCTTCTAAAAAGCTGTCTAGGTGGTTCTTTATTCGGGGTGCTTTCAGAAGTACCTTTCTTTAAATCAATGATTTCATTAGACAGTTTTTTAATAACTCTTTGGAGGCTGTCTAGGTCTAGTGAATCCTGACTCTTTTTCTCAGGAGTTGTGGTTTTGGAAGAACTCTCAGTCTTTTTCTGAGAGGAAGATGCAGAATCAATGTCTACTCCAGGGTTGGTCTTAATGGCGGAGATGTCTTTCTCGACCTTGATGGCTTCATCGAAGGTTTCAGTGAGAGTGGGATTGGCATCTCTCCTGACGAACATGGCCATAGACACAGGTAGGGATGAAGTATAAAATTCAATAGTGACATCTTCAGCCGACCTTGAGGTAGCAGGAATTTTGTTTCTTAGAGTTAGGAATCCCTTATTAAAATCTTTTACTTTCTCCTTGGTTTCCATACGGATCCTAGACAATTCTAACACCAGGGCAGCTAGAGTTTTATCGTCTCCAAACTTGTTCATGAAAGCCAACTCGAATTCATTCCAGTTGGTAATAGAACTAGTAGTCAGAGAAAAATACCAAGTTGAGGCTTTACCCTCAAATGTATAAGGGAAAATTCGATAGACTACATCTTCATATTCAACATCCAAGAGCCGAACCGCTAGCATAAACTTCTTGACATGATCTTCCTCCGGCTCTTTCATCTCAGGGTTGAACTTAGGCAGCAATTTCTCAGGATTCTTGGGTAAGGGATGTTGATTTCCTGGAACAGCAACCGCATCCTGAGCTAACCATGGCATATTAGCATTGGGGTTCGGGTTTGCACCTGCCATGTTCCTTGGTGTTGCAGGTGGTGAAGGTGGAATTTGGGAAACGTGAGGAGGTGAGTGAGGCGGTGATGGTGGTCGACCAGACCCTCCTGTAGTAGGTGGTCCTAAAGAAGATGAAAGTTGATTAGTGCCTATCAGAGACTGTTGTAATTGATGGTCAGGGAGGACACCTAAAGGTTGCTCTGGTTCTTCAGGTGCAGACTGAGTATGGTGAGTGTGCAGATGTTTGATCTATGGAAGAGGAATTTCAGTGGGCTAGATTCCAGTAAGATTTGAATAGGCTCTTGTCAAAATCCTGCGGGATTCATTGATGGCCTGCTCAAACTGATCAAGTTCTTCAGGTGGATGAGCACCACTAGCATTGAACTGATGAATGAGATTTCGAACAGTATCGTTTAATGGAGTCTCATCTGATGATTGAAATGTTTGTGGTTGAGATGATTGTATCTGAGGGGTAATAGGCTGATTAATTTTGTGAACAGGATTGTTTTCATCAGCCATTAGCTTAAGCTGGCCCTCCTTCTAGTGCCATTGTTGACAGGCCGAAAATGGCACAAGTGTCAACCAAGAGACAACCCGATCCAAGAGTTTTCGAGATGCTCTCAGTCATTTAAATAGCTGTCCCTGACGGGATTAAGGCCCCGTTGCCTTTCCTAAACTATTCCTAGCTATAGGAGAAGACTCCCTAAACTACAGTTTGGGGATTAGATCTACACTATACCTACGAATGTAAAAAAAAAACTAACTGATCTAATTGCTAGTTAATTAATATTACAAAATTAATCACTGAAAATTAATCTACTCAATCAGTTAATTCATAATACAAAAATAAATAGTTAATTGATATTAAAATGCTCTATAGATTACAGAAGGAATACATTATAAACATATGTATGCTACTCACAAGATCAGAGAATAATTTTAACAGTGGTATAAATATAAGGATCTGATTTGATGGATTTTCAATAAAATAAGTAAAAGAAAACTATCTACTTTAAATCCTATCCTGATCAGGAGCGTAGAAGAACATTAACCTAGAATTAAATTGCTAATAAAGCTACTGTGCTAATGGTCTTGAAACTATTAAGATGAAATTCAAAATTTAAACAAGATCACACAGTAAACTCATAAATCACATATATTTATTGATGACAACACCAAATTTATAACATGACATTATATCAGCAAATCAAAACCAGCATAAGTCGACAATTACATGATGTATTTGCATAATTCATTAAAGAAATCATGACAAACATAAATATTGTAGAAAAAAAGTGACAAGATCAGAAAATGTCATAGACACAGTCGCATAGCATAAATACTGTGAATATATATATTAACATCACCAGTTAAAAGTGTTGTAGCTGTTGACAACAAATTGTCTGAAATCACAAGAAAAATAACAGTGATCTTGTCATCACCCTTTTCACAACTATCGACCCCTCTTCCCAGTACAAACATGTCTCTTTTAAATACCTCAAATGTCATACAGAGACAGTTCTACAAAACTAGAAAATATCTATTCTAAATCTCAACCAATCTCATTAAAAATGACAAATGAAATATGTCATTTATAATATACGTAAGAATGTTTTGAAATTGGAGAGATTCA
Organism: Pseudotsuga menziesii; assembly: GCA_001517045.1. Classification (NCBI taxonomy): domain Eukaryota; kingdom Viridiplantae; phylum Streptophyta; class Pinopsida; order Pinales; family Pinaceae; genus Pseudotsuga; species Pseudotsuga menziesii. The sequence goes on along the minus strand of LPNX010265868.1, from coordinate 76,496 downwards.
ACTCATAGTGAAAAATCAAAAATGACAAAAGCACTGGTGATATATTGACACCTGGAAATAAGATTGCCAATGGATTTGTTCCCGATTATCTAGGGATCGTCCAGAAAGTAAGCGATTATCAAAATCTGAGAGAGAATAGCAACAACATCACCTACGATACTACACATAAAGGATATACAATTAAACACACGCAGAAGCGAAATAAAATAAACTAAAAAATGCAAAAAATCAATACACACCAATACCTGTAACAATATAACCTGATTATCACTTGATCAAAACTTCAAACCTGATATCAATAGTAAGTGTGCCCAAAACATCATAATTGAACAGGAGCGTTAAACACCTGAATGTTTACACCACTTGATGGATTCTGTGACTGACCCTTGAATTGCATCAAAGTGAGTTGTGCATTCAATTCACAGATCTTCTCCTTGTTCTTATGACTCTCATTTTGGAATTTCAATACTCTGCGAATTAACCTATTCTTATGCTTCTTTAAACACAGTAGACACGTATCACCCGAATCAACCTTCTCTCTCAGCCTCAAATTTTCAACTCTGATAACATCATCACATGTCACCATCTCTGCCAGTTCTATTTCCATCCTGTTTATTTTATCTAGTAAACAACTGACGAAGAATGGATGAACAGTGTCATCAATTTGACAAGACCTTGGCAAATTAACATCAATAGACTTTCCATTTGTTGGACAGTCGACCACAGGGTCAACCTAAAGATCCTTAACAGCATCATGAGGACTATTACCTGCAGGGCTTACGAAAGGCTCATAGTGAAAAATCAAAAATGACAAAAGCACTGATGATATATTGACACCTGGAAATAAGATTTCCAATGGATTTGTTCCCGATTATCTAGGGATTGTCCAGAAAGTAAGAGATTATCAAAATCTGAGAGAGAACAGCAACAACATCACCTACGATACTACACATAAAATATATACAATTAAACACATGTAGAAGCGAAATAAAATAAACTACAAAATGCAAAAAATCAATACACACCAATACCTGTAACAATATAACCTGATTATCACTTGATCAAAACTTCAAACCTGATATCAATAGTAAGTGTGCCCAAAACATCATAATTGAACAGGAGCATTGTTATACACCTGAGTGGCACCTCTCCGTCCGAGTGCCGACATCCCTCATGTTGGCACACAAAAGGACACCTATGGATAGAGGTTTTCCCAAAACACTATAGCTTGGTTTATCATGAAATACATTCTCTCACCATCCACCTAGTTACTTTGTCATTCAACCATGTTGAGATGTATTCGCGACTTTCCTATTATACAACTCGCGCATCATTCATGAGTCTCAGTTGTTACAGGTCGCGCATTCTTGTATTCGCGGGTTGCTCTTATACTAAGCCATGAATCATTCGCTGGTTGCTCTACTGCATACCTGCGTATATGTCTCAAACATTAAAACATAAAAACTTTCGTTGATTGGAGATTAGTTAAGCCATTTAACTTAATTTCCTCAACTGCCACAACTTCCCCAACCTTCGAGAACTGCCTTATTTCACCCATATAAATACAGGCCTTGGGGAGGGTGTGGGTTACTTACACTTGGAGAGCAAATTTATGCTGGTGGATTTTATACAGAAGTCTTTGGAGCAGTTGAACTCAGAATCCTTTGGTTGCAAAGGAGTCCTTGTCTCAGATGCTGGGTTGTAACCTTAACTCTTTCCATCATTGATAATAAAGAGATTACTTCTTCCATATGTGTTTCATGTCTTGTGATTGGATGAATGTTTATATTTCAGTATGATATATGTTTTATCTAACCTGCTTATATGTACATGAATCATCTTGTATCTGGAAGAGTGTTTCTTGACAGGTGAAAGAGGAGCAATCTTGAAGATTCTGGAAGTGGAACAAAGAGGAAGAGAATAGCAAGGATCGAACTTCGTTTAACAAGTAAGTCCTTCTAACCCTCCTATTTCCTATTTTGTACTTTAAGAGTCAATTGTCTGCAAGTAATTGAGTATGTTGGTAACCCTAACCTTCGGTTATTAGGTGTATTATCCTGTACAACAGAACTGGTGACTCCGCTAGGGAAGCCCTAGACTGCTATAGGTTTTTCTATCCCTGACCAGTCTTTGCTTGGAAGTCTGTGTGTGATTTTATATCCTGGTTTTCACTTGACTCAGCTTTTTGAAAGTCCTTTGATTTTTTCTTTGTTTTTGAGAAAAATTTCACACGCATTCATGGGTTGTCTTTATAGACAGTCGTGAATACTACTGTGCATTCGTGGGTTGTCTTTCTAGATAGTCATGAATCATTCGCGAGTTGCACCAAGTGACAGTCGTGAATACTCTTGGAAGTTGAGATTTTTAAGTAAAGTTTGCTTGTTCTTTTCTTGTTATGATCTCTGTTTCCTGAGTGGATTTTCCTTATGAGTGCTGGGCAGTTTGTTTGAATACCCTGGGTGATCATACTTATAGCTTTTTTGAAAGCACTTGAGTCTCTTTTACTTGGTTTATTTACTGTTTGCTTTCTAAATTTTTTGGCCTATTTGGGTACTAGGTTAAAGTGTCGTGGTCCAGATCAATGATCAGGGTCTTGGACTCTGTCTTTCCAGTCTGTCATTTGATAGTGGCTGGTTATCACTTGTCCTTTTTTAAATTCTGCAGTGATTTTTCATCATTGTTTGCACCCAAGCTAGGTTACCTAGCCTTCCTTTATAGGTTGCTTGCTGCTTCAGTTTGCCTGTTTGCTTCAGTTTGTTGCTTCTTTACAGTTTATAAGTTCCAAGTTTACTCAAGTAGAGTGCATTGTAGATGCATAGTAGTTTTTTGAGCAGTTTTAAATGTGAAAAGAAAACATAGTTAATCTTTTGCATTGTGATTTTTGCATAAGTAGTGTTTGTTTCATTTTAAAAATATTATCTCAAAAAATACAAAAATATAGGCTTAGTTTCTCTTACCATTGCTTTCAGTTCATCAATACATATTTGAAAAATGAAAAGAAGTTTATTTTATAGTAGTAGTTTGCTTTGAATGCACCTTTACTTTCATTTATTTCTTGTTGAGTCAAAACACCATACAGTATATCACTTCCATTTCCTCTTGAGTAAGAAACATCCCTCTAAAATAAACGCATAAATTAAAATTTACTAGTAATTTTTATTTTTAGGGGCCTTTCACCTACTAGCTTAGGCTAGACTTGTGGGATAGGAAGTTTAAACTTCCCACAAGTTATAAACTCAAACGTAGTGGACTTTTCATTAGGTAAATCCTTGATTCTATCACTGTATCTGGGAAGCTCCTCTCAAACGGGAGTTAATCACTAGGACGCGTAGAGTCTTGGACATAGGAGATAACCCTCCGTATCCTTGTCAAAACGTAACCCAGGAATTTTACACATCTAGGGATTCTATCCTAGACAGAGTTTCGGGCTCAGCTACCCTGCCCATGCGTACGATTTCGGTTGACCACTGTCCCCACAGACAGCTGGTATTGTCAAGGTAGCCTTTAGTCTCTTGTCGTTTAGGGTTCATACCTAGGTAAACCAGAAGGTTATTTCTGGTTCACCTTGAATGGGCTTGGAAGGTAACCCTTGTGGAAAGTGTAGGAGGGTGGTGGGTGATTCCTCTGCTTGTGCCTAAGAACCACCTCAAGGATGCCAAGTAATCGTTCATCAGCTTTCTTCGGGAAAGTATATCTTTTACCCTGGTTTGATTGCTTGAGACTCTAGGAATTTTTTAGTGTATGCTTTGTGGATTTGCTTGTGTTTAGTTGGCCTTAGGGTGTGATTAGTCAAATTTTTAATTGTGGAGGACCAACCTATTAGAAGGTCAAGAAGGTTGAGAAACCTTCCTCCTATCACTGCATTGGAGCCTCCACCTTTACCTCAAAGGCGGAGATTAGACACAGAAGGTTCATTTGAACCTGTAGGAATAAGTGAAGTTCTTAGTGAGCCAGAACTCATTGCTAACCGCTTTAATCTTGATACAGTCAAGATAGAAGAATTGCAGACTGACGAGTTTGCAAGAAATTTTAACTCCCCCTTGACTGATTTGAACGATCCTGTGATCATGCAGGTTAGACCATTTGATTCACCAGTGCTAGGTGTCCTTGTGAGTAGAGTCATGTCTTCTGCGGAAGAAAGTTCTTTTGTGTTTACCTCAACCCTTCCAGTTGAAGGGGTACTACCTCCCCCGGTTAGTGCCCCTAGATCTAGTTTGCCTTCTACACCTTTAACTACAGCGAGTCGGGTGGTTCAACCACCGGTTCACTCCAACATAGGAGGTACTTCTGGTAACATGGTTGCTGGGATCCCCATTATACCTACCATTCCTTCTTCCTTTCCTTACACTACTCAGAGCGGTCCGGTAGGATCCTCGGCTTATGTCCAAGGATTTCCTTGGAATGGGGGGCACATTCCCCCATCCAGTCCATTCATAGGTCCATCTCCTTCATATGTGGGAGTGCAGTTTGGGAGCAACACCTCTTACGGGTAGAGCTTCCAAACCCCTATTTTGGTCCCATACATGAGCTCCCCCTTTTCGTTGTTTAGCGGAGGGATACCTACTCCAGCCTTTCAGACCCCTGCTTCTATGGGGACGGCCCGAACCACTTACACTACACCTCCCACCCAAAATCCTATGGCCTATGGATGGAATCTATTTCAAAGCAACCTTCCCACTTCACAACCAGCGTCTGGGGGAAACCCCACTTTTACCCATGGGCATTCGGGGGCAGGACCCTCTAATCCCCAAGTTGGCACATCTAGTGAACCGATTAGGCCCAAACTTCCTTTCCTAGCAACTTTAAACTTGCCAGACTTATCAAAGTTGATGAATGACCCAGTGAGGCATGACCCCTTGTGGCCACCTGTTCCCACCAAGTTGCCCTCGGATATCCCTAAATTCGAAGGTAAAACTGGTGAAGATCCTGGGGCACATGCCACCACTTTTCACTTATGGTGTTCTTCCAATTCGTTGAATGAGGACTCAATTAGATTAAGGCTATTCTAGAGGACCTTGATAGGTACAGTGGCCAAATGGTATATTGAATTTCCTTCTGCTGCCTTTAGCAGTTTCTGGGATTTGGCTAGTGCTTTCCTTAGCCACTTTCAGCTTTCGGTTCGATATGATTTCGGAACGGACTTTTTGTCTACATTTAGACAAAACAAGGATACCCACATCTCGGATCATATCCAAGAGTGGAGGAGGCGAAAGAGCCTTATCAAAGCCACCATTCCTCCTGAGTTTCTATTAGAATGGTTCCTTAAATCATTGTTGCCATACATATATAAGGATGTTTCCACATCAGGAGTTACGAGTGAAGAAGAAGCCATACTCAGGATCCAGCAGTTAGATCTGATTTACTCACAGTCTGGGATCTTATATGAGATCATCCCCGAGGCACTGAGGCTTTCGCATGAGGCGGAGAAGCCTAAGCCTGGACCCCATGCCGATGGTGTGGTTGGGTCCATCAACTCTCCCACCGTAGAGTCTTTAACTAAACAAATTCACCAGTTGTCTTTCCAACAGTCTACGGCGGAGGTACCAAAGTCTGCCCCCTCTCCCCAAAATGCAAATGTTTTTGCTCAAATCTCTCAGAAGGGCAATCAGCAGCCCGGTGGGAAGAAAAAGAAGGGTAAAAAGGGAGAGGGAAAACAAAACAAGCCAAATCCCGCAAACAATGTTGATGGGGGCAAAAAAGAAAAGAAGAAGGTCAAGTTCTCTTGTAAGTTGTGCCAAGAGGACCACCTTACTCACCTTTGTCCCCTCATGGATCAAGCCCAGAAGCTTCTCAAAGCTCAACAATCGGCTGTCCTGAAGGATCCTATTCCCCAAGGACAGAATACTGCTTCAGCTTCTACCGTAGCAGGGAGCACTCAAACTGCCCCTGACCCTAATTATATCAACATGGTTCAATCCTCGACTTTGTTGCAAACCAGGAACAAAAAATATGAGAAAGAGGCCGATGAGAAGGGTAAAGCTGTAGTTGAACCTTCCAACCCTCTCACTATAGAGAAACCTACCGAGATTATGCCAAAGATACCCAAAGGTGTCTTTAAGAAGACTTTGCATAACCCAAATGCTAGGGTTGCTTCTAACTACTCTATGGTTGAAGACTTAGCTCAAACCCCCTGTGAAATGTCAGCTTTAGAGGTGCTTCAGAGTTGTCTTGCCCAGCGGGATGCTCTCTTAGCAGCTTTAGGTAGCATGGATTCTTCGAGTCTCATGGCGAAATTCAATCTGTCTGATGTCAAAATTCACTTGCCTTACCATGTAGCCCTATCAATAGATGTCATCCATGGTGGTAAGACCATTGGAAGGGAAGTTGTTGATGAGGGAGCCTCTACATGTGTTATGTCCCTGGCCTGCTGGAAAGCTCTTGGATCCCCAGAGTTGGTCCCATCAAACACTTTATTTACTACTTTCGATGGAAGATCCTTCCATCCTCATGGTATCCTACCATCTTTTGAGATTAAGTTAGCAGACAAAGCAGTGTCTGTTGCAGTTGAAGTGATTGATGCTCCCTTGGACTACAATTTGCTTCTGGGAAGGAATTGGACTTATGAAATGTCTGCTATTGCATCGGCTATTCTTCGTGTCGTGGTTTTTCCACATGAGGGAAAGTTGGTTACTGTTGACCAACTTGATTTTACCCAAAAAGGCCGTTTAGATTCTAAGGAATCCACTATGCCATTGGTTGATCAGGTAAAACCTGCTGCACAGAGCTTGGGGGCTGGAATGTATACATTATTGATGGGCACATTCGATTTTCCAGCCTCGGTTAACTACATTGGTTCTACTACTGTGGGGAAGTCCATCGCTTTGGTTGTCGATAGGACTGATCCTTCGGTCCTCCCAACTCCCCATGAACCAGAAGTGCCCTTATCGGCAGTGAAGGTGGCCTATCAAGCCATCACTCAAGCCATTGTTGGTCCTATTCCAGATAATTTATTAGTCTCGGATGATCTGGAAGAGGTCTATTTGCCTGCATGGGCATAAAACTCTTCACATTCCATAGATTGCTTAGATACCATTTTACCTTCCGATGAAGCTATTCTAGAAGCTATGAGTGGACGTGATAATATTTGTGAGGATCTTCATCATCGATCCTATTTTCTTCCAGATCTAAGCAAGATAGAAAACCAAGAGTTTAAAGTGAGACTGTCAGATGATATTGAGGTACCTATAAACCCTTTGCCTAGGGAAGGGGTGTTTGCTGAGGGGAATGTGGCAAACATTTCCGCCACTATACCGATCAATATCTCTATGAATCCAGATGTCGTGGAAAACATCTATATAGGTGCAAACTGCTCTCCGGAGGAGATTACTATCTACACTGCCCTTTTCAAGGAATTCTGCGATATCTTTGCTTGGTCATATGAGGAGATGCCAGGCATTGATCCATCTATTGTTCAACATGAAATCCAAACCTACCCTGATGCTAAGCCGGTTCGACAGAAATTGAGACCTGTGAACTCGCGTAAAGTGGCGGTTGTGAAGGAAGAAGTTGAAAAGCTCTTGAAAGCTGGTTTTATATATCCCATAGCTTTGATTGAATGGGTGTCCAACCCTGTTCTTGTTGATAAAAAGCAAGGGACTATTCGCATTTGTATGGACTTTAGATATCTAAATAAAGCCTGTCCTAAGGACAACTACCCTACACCATTTATTGACCAGATCATAGATGCATGTGCAGGGAGTGAGGTTTTTTCGTTTATGGATGGTTTCTCCAGCTATAATCAAATCCAAATCAAACCGGAAGACCAGCATAAAATTGCTTTTATTTTTCCTTGGGGTACATTCACGTATAGGAAAATGCCCTTTGGATTGAAAAATGATGGGGCTACCTTTCAACGAGCCATGAACTTTGCTTTCCATGACATAAAAGCCATTGTTGAACCATACCTAGATGATCTACCCGCACATTCTCGCAAGAGGATCCAACATCCAGATCATTTACTGTTAACTTTTGAACGATGCAGATATTATAAAATTCGCTTGAATCCCCACAAGTGTGTCTTCTGTTTCAAGTCAGGGAGATTACTCGGATTCATTGTCTCTAGTAGAGGCATCTAGGTGGATCCCTTAAAAGTTGAGGCCATTGTAAATATGCCTCCTCCTCGTTCTCTCAGGCAACTTCAAAGCATGCAAGGAAATTCTAACTTCCTTCGACGTTTTATCATTAATTATGCCAAGATCACTAAAGGTTTCATGCGCTTGCTTAAGCAGGACACCCCATTTGTATGGGATGAAACCGCACAACTTGCGTTTGAGGCATTGAAAAAATATTTGCTGTCGGCTCCTTTGTTACGTCCACCAGATTATTCTAGGGATTTCATATTATATCTGGCCGTGCCGGAGTCAACCATTGGGGTAGTTCTGGTTCAGGAGGACGATAAGCTTATTGAGCATGTCGTTTATTATCTTAACCGTGCTTTGGCTGGACCTGAGCTTAGATACTCCCACGTCGAGAAGTTAGCCTTAGCAGCTGTTTATGCTGTTTAGAGACTGCGCCACTACATTTTACTGAGGACCACTACAGTAGTGGTGAATGTAAATCCTTTCCAATATGTTTTATCCCGACAGATTGTTGGGGGAAAATTTAATAAATGGATAGTCATTCTTCAGGATTTTGACCTGGATTTTCAGTCCTCCAAGTCTAAAAAGTCCTTAGTTTTTGCTGAGCTAATAGAAAAATTTCCCACCGAAGAAGATGTAGTGGTTGAGGATGACTCATTCCCAGATGAGCAAATCTTCCTGATATCCACCTCTGATCCTTGGTACGGGGATATTCTTATATATCTCCAGACTTTGAAGTATCCTGCCACTTACTCTAGGGAGGAACGACGTAAGTTATGCCTTCATGCCAAAAACTACCTCATTATAGGAGATACCTTATATCGACAGGGGGTAGATTCTGTCTTACGTCGCTGCCTTACTCATGAGGAAGCGGAGATTTTCCTAAATGATTCTCATAGTGGAGCATGTAGGGGTCATTTATCTGGGTTAGCAACGACCCAGAAGATATTGTGTGCTGGTTATTTCTGGCCCACGAGCTTTAAAGATTGTGTGGAAGCCGTGAAGCGCTGTCATCCTTGTCAGCTTTACACCAGAAAGATGCGGTCACATCCTTCTCCCTTATTCACTGTTGTCTCGGTAGGCCCCTTCATGAAATGGGGGATTGATTACATGACCTGCAACCCAGTCTCAGCTGGGGGGCACAAATACATCATTGTCGTTGTTGACTATTTTACGAAATGGGAAGAGGCAATGCCTACTTTCAAAGACAATGGGGAAACAGTAGCTTTCTTTGTTTTCAATCAAATTATTACAAGGTTCAGTATTCCCAAAGTGATTTTCACTGACCATGGTAGTCATTTTCAAAATAACATGATGACGGAACTGACCACCATGCTCAGATTTAGACAAGGACATTCTTCTCCATACTATCCGCAAGCAAATGGTCAGGTTGAGGCTGTAAACAAGACTCTAAAAACTATCCTTAAACGGACGATTGATGTAGCCCGTTCTAATTGGCATATCATGTTATATCCTGCTCTTTGGTCTTACAGAACTAACGTTAAGAATACCATAGGTTTTTCACCTTTCCAACTTGTTCACGGGGTGGAAGCAGTCACTCCGATTGAATGCGAAATCCCGTCTTTGAAAATAGCCATTCATGTGTTACCTGATACGACTGAGCTTGAGGAACATCTATTACATTTAGAACACCTTGATGAGCAACGTAGAGATGCGTTGACTATGAACCAGGCTCATAAAAATAGGGTTAAAACTCAATATCATAAAATGGTCAAACCTAGGGTTTTCTCTGAAGGGGATCTTGTCTTGCTTTGGGACCAAGATAAAGAACCTCTGGGGGCAAGAAAATTCAAGGCTATGTGGTTAGGACCCTACGTCATGTCGAAGGTATTAATTAAAGGCACATATGAATTGATTGATTATGATGGGAATAAGCTACCTGAGCCTAGAAATGGGCTCTACCTAAAGAAGTACTATGCTTAGGCTTAGCACTTTTTCTTGTATTTTTATTGTATGTATTTTATGTACATTAGGTTGTTTGCTTTGTTCTTTATTATCTGCTGGTTGTTGCAGATGTCTTCTGAAATGTATGTAGGTTTCACTGATGGTGCCAGTCATCACACTTGTAACCTAGCTTCAGCAACATGGGTTATCTATTCTCCCACAGGACAGCTTGTTGCCGCGGGTGGCGCTTGTCTTGGTCCTGCTTCTAATAATGTTGCTGAGTATAGGGCTGTTATTGAGCTCCTATGGGATGCTTTGTCACGTGGCATTACCTAGCTTGAAGTCCATTTGGATTCTCAGTTGGTAGTTTCCCAGCTCAATAGAGATTATCAGGTACGAAATCCTATCTTGTTACGTCAGTTTATGCAAATTCGTTTACTGGAAAGACATTTTGAAGTTATTACTTTCAATCATATTCCACAAAACCAAAATTCATTGACTGATGCATATGCTAATTATATTTTGGATTGGCATCTCACACACATTCCATAAAAATTTACAGCAAACACATAAAAAACACTTGTAAATAAGCCGACAACCAACATCATATATATATATATATATGTACAAATAATCTATTTGTAGATAGATCGAGTCTGATCTGTAGATCCCAAAATATACAAAAATATGGATCATCATCCATCAAAATTCCCTAGAACTAAGCCTGGCCGCCTTGGCCACTAGGACCACCTTGGTCCCCATGATCTCTATGCACCCTGGCTTCCTCAGCCTCCTCGGCTTCGGCAGCCTCGATCGCATCTCTGTATACAAGTATTGCTCTAGCTACTCGTCTGAAAAGACGTACCCAAACTGCTGGAACCCCAACTACAAACTCCTGCATGGCCACAGGGATATGCTCAATCCATATAGTGGGAACTCATTGGGTTAGCCTAGCTAGCTTCCCCTCGAGTACCCTGACCAATCCTGGGTCTCCTCCTACAACTAGATGCACGAACATGCGGGGGTGCCCTTCAGGGTGGACTGGTCCAACATCTGCATTTTGACACATAAATCGGATTAAGACTTGTACATATGTATATCACCATCATTTGAAAAATTTCATAAAAATTTGATAATGATAAAAAATTAAAAAATTACTTACCCATATCGCCCCATATTCCTCTTGGAGGGAGAATGAGATCGGGATCACCTCGAAATTCCATCCCGGCGTATGGAAACTGCTCCAATGTCGGCAGCTGTCGTTCCCACCATGTATAAAAGTCATCGTCATACACACTCTGTACTATGTCTCCTCCTCCGTGACGGAGGAAGATGTCTCCCCACCAACTTAGCCTCGGCTAACGTGGATGTCTGACCTGTAGTGGTATAGCAGGGCTCATAGCTGGCACTCTCGAAGAAGAAGAATGCTACTAGTATACTCGCATAGCCGAAGTTCTTGTGTCTTCCCCTCTTACAGTCAGATAATTGCCTCTTCATGATGGGGGAAATTCCTGAGCACCAGTCATAGAGAACGCCTCTAAAGCAATCAACTGCCACCCTCATTTGATTCCTGGTGGCCATATGTAACCCCGATGACCCTGCAAGTCTCACAATAGTACTGGCCAATACCTGCAGAGTGAAATCCTGGATGTCTGCAATGAGAACATTTCTCCCTTTCTTTTGAGTACCTGGTATGCAGAACATGTCAACATAGTTTTGGACACTCAAGGGGTCCCCACCCCTGCCAGTGCCCTCCAAGTTCAAAGGTGCTCCCCATTGTGATAACCCGGTAATGAAGTAGATATCTTCCATGGTAAGCTCTAAGGTCTCACCCTGAAGATTAAACATACCCAACTCATGGTCCCAGTAATTGACCAAGAATTCCAATATGCATACATTGGCCCACATGGGAGAGGTACAAAAGAACTTTAGCAAACCACAAGTCCTCAATGCTTGTATGGTGGGCAAGCTTTGGAGCGCCGCATGATCCATTGCTTCATGTTCTCTCTCTCTCCACTCCAAAACCATGTTTCCTGGCAAAACCATAGAATTTGGATTCAGCATTTCACAATCAAAATTTAAAAATTTTGTACATTTTTAAAGCTTTGCCCTTTTGCGCAGCATTCGTGACTGTCCCTTTGGACAGGTCGTGAATCATTCACGACTGTCCAGTTGGACAACCCGCGAATGAAACGCACATTTGTGACTCTCCTATGCAGCAACCCGCGAATGCACACTGTGGTAGTTTTGGGCTGCTCATAAATAATGAATTCACCATTAATTTTAAAATTTGCTTGGATCAAATTAAAGGGCTTAGGGTGTAGAGTTACCTGAAGGTGATGGTTCCTGATTCTGACGGTCCAATTGTCCTCGGCGATCGATCGAAGGTAGAAGGTATTCTTGCTCTTTATGGTTCAAAAAGTTCAAATGGTATGAAATGTTTTAATTTTCATTCTATTTATAGAAATAATATTTCAAAAAGTGGGTTTTTATCCTATATTTTGAAATGCTAATTAACTAATGCCATACTTTTGTCCCCTGGAACAGGTTTATCGACTTTTATAGAATGTTGTTTCTCTAATAGTGTGGTTTCGCTATTTCCAACACATGTTGGCATATTCTCACTCCACATTAACCTTAGTATTTAACATTTTGCCATGGACTATGGTATTCTAAGCCATTAGTCCCTTGTCTCTACCATTGTTCTTCAGTGGCTAGGGCCCTTATTCCATGAGTATCATCTTTATATGTCTTTGTCATCCTTTGATGCTCATGCCGTCACTGTTTCAGGTCCAGGGGTGTCGTCTTAGCTATTTTTTACGCCAAATAGAGCTTCTTCTGAACCTCTTTTTACAAGATATCCTTTTATAGGACTCCCCATCCTTATAGATTTTCTTTAGGCTCGGGTCTGACTATTTCAAAACAGACTTGACTGCCGAGTTATCTTGTCTGTTCAAGCTCGTTAAGAATATGTGAATGGGCATCCGCATTGGTGGTAGGTTATCTCTTTCTCGGAACATGTGGAATAATACGAGAAAGGATCACTCTCTTTTATTTTGAATTGAGAAGAGTATTCTCAGGCATAGGTTTATCACTTTTCCGGACCTGAGGGACTAAATTTACGGAAAAGGAACACCCGGTTTGAGCTTAGTTTTCTCTTTTTCGTGCTCTGGACCCAAACATGAAAAATATTCCGAGTGTACTTTGTGTCTTTGTCATGATCGTTAAACACTAAAGAAAAAGGCAATGAGTTTATTGTTGTAAGCCCCATTTCTCGTAACCAAATGGATCTTTTCGAGTGATCTTGCTTTCCTTCACACTCGTAAAACTCAAGCTATTCTATGTTGTTCTGGAAGGAGCGTTGGGTAGGTGGTAATTTAACGTTTTTTAGACCTCCCTGACTAAGTATGAAAAAGGTTCACCTTTTGTTCTTCGGAAGTTAAGAGAGTTCTTCTGTGGTTTGTTTTATACTTTTTCGGCCTCAGGAGACTAAATTGGACGAAAAAGGACCCCCCCTGGAGTCTTCTTTTTTCATTTTCAGACTCTCTAAATGTGAAAATACCGGCTGAGCATGTACTAGTTTGGGCTCATTAAATCCACGAATAAGTGTATCAAGCATTATTTTCCCATCTCTTCAAGCTTGTTAAAAAATGAAGACGGAACCGAGTTTACTTTCCTGGACTCGTTAAAATTTAACAGGGAAGGTAAGGAAGAAGTTTTCTCTTGTTTTCAGTAATGGTAGCATGTTGTCCTTGAACATAGCACTCTTTGCTTTCCGATATCCATGTTTCAGTATACACTTGTGTTCAGCTATCACTTTGAGTTTCTTACTCCTCTTGTCCATTATACCTAGGGAATCTGATCATGTCTCCTACATGATAGATAAGTCTAGTTGTTCTATCTATCCGTTGTATGCTGCCTTAGGTCATCTCTGTGTTGTGCTCACTGTTCAAGGACTATACTCAATGTCTGATCTATAGCCTGATACCATCATTGTTATATATGTTATCTATTTGTGTCTCCCTTCTTTTTCCCAGTTCCTAGTCACTCTTGTGATCCGTTGGAGGATCTGTTGCCTTCCCTATCACAGCATGGTTCCATTTTCAGTACTTCCTGATGGCGTAGACATAGAATTTTGATGATCGTATCTTAGGATTCACTTTCATCATTGGTGAATTCCTTTGCTTCAGTTGTCAATTATCACCTATTGGTTGACAAACTGTTGAATCCTCTCCATGTTCGACTTCAGCTTACCCTTATTCACATGGCTTGGATTGTACTGGTTCTTTGGGATCCTTTATGAAGACCTTAGTTCACACTTATGGACTAAGTTGCGCAAGATTATGTTCGATAAAACTACACAACTTCCAGATCTTTGAAGAATCATCATGATTGTATATTGTGGCTTCGATCCACCTTTGTAATATACGTGGTTTTATACCCGTATCATATGATGTACTCAAATTTTGTAAAGGAGCTAGTTTTCGAGTAAATTGAACATAGCATCCTCAGATGTAACTTTGTATATGACATTATTATGTATTTGTTTTAGGTACTCTCTCTGCTCCATTGGATTTCTGAGTTCTTCAACGCTAACTATTATAATGTATTTCATCCATCGCTTCCCTCTGACCTCACACATTAGGGGGCATCTGTTATACACCTGAGTGGCACCTCTTCGTCCGAGTGCCGACATCCCTCATGTTGGAACACAAAAGGACACCTATGGATAGAGGTTTGCCCAAAACACTATAGCTTGGTTTATCATGAAATACATTCTCTCACCATCCACCTAGTTACTTTGTCATTTAACCATGTTGAGATGTATTCGCGACTTTCCTATTATACAACTCATGCATCATTCGCAAGTCTCGGTTGTTACAGGTCGTGCATTCTTGTATTCGCGGGTTGCTCTTATACTAAGCCGCGAATCATTCACAGGTTGCTCTACTGCATACCCGTGTATATGTCTCAAACATTAAAACATAAAAACTTTTGTTGATTGGAGATGAGTTAAGTCATTTAACTTAATTTCCTCAACTGCCACAACTTCCCTAACCTTCAAGAACTGCCTTATTTCACCCATATAAATACAAGCCTTGGGGAGGGTGTGGGTTACTTACACTTGGAGAGCAAAGTTATGCTGGTGGATTTTATATAGAATTCTTTGGAGTAGTTGAACTCAGAATCCTTTGGTTGCAGAGGAGTCCTTGTCTTAGACGTTGGGTTGTAACCTTAACTCTTTCCATCATTGATAATAAAGAGATTACTTCTTCCATATGTGTTTCATGTCTTGTGATTGGATGAATGTTTATATTTCAGTATGATATATGTTTTATCTAACCTTCTTATATGTACATGAATCATCTTGTATCTGGAAGAGTGTTTCTTGACAGGTGAAAGAGGAGCAATCCTGAAGATTCTGGAAGTGGAACAGAGAGGAAGAGAATGGCAAGGATCGATCTTCGTTTAACAAGTAAGTCCTTCTAACCCTCCTATTTCCTATTCTGTACTTTAAGAGTCAATTGTCTGCAAGTAATTGAGTATGTTGGTAACCCCGACCTTCGGTTATTAAGTGTATTATCCTGTGCAACAAGCGTTAAACACCTGAATGTTTACACCACTTGATGGATTCTGTGACTGACCCTTGAATTGCATCAGAGTGAGCTGTGCATTCAATTCACGGATCTTCTCCTCGTTCTTATGACTCTCATTTTGTAATTTCAATACTCTACGAATTAACCTATTCTTATGCTTCTTTAAACACAGTAGACACTTATCACCCGAATCAACCTTCTCTCTCAGCCTCAAATTCTCAACTCTGATAACATCATCACGTGTCACCATCTCTGCTAGTTCTATTTCCGTCCTGTTTATTTTATCTAGTAGACAACTGACAAAGAAAGGATGAACAATGTCATCAATTTGACAAGACCTGGTCAAATTAACATCAACAGACTTTCCATTCGTTGGAGAGTCGACCATAGGGTCAACCTGAAGATCCTTAACAGCCTCATGAGGACTATTACCTGTAGGGCTTACGAAAGGCTCATGATCAACATCAAGACCATTATCAGGAAAAACAGTTTTCACTTCTTCATCGTCAATCACAACTGTCTCAATATTAATTTTCTTATTCACAGAAGGTTTAATAGTGCTACCGTTAACAACCATGCTTCTTGTAAACCTAGCAGTGAACTTATCATTCAACCTTTTCCCCTTTAGTTCACGGGTATTATCAAGATTATGCTTTGGTGTAACCAGCGATAGATTTGAATACCTCCTCAAGTGCTTAGAAGGAAGAGGAGTACCGGTACTACTCACAGGAGAAGGAACATAGTCATTACAAACATTGGAGCTCATACGGCCGGTAGGGTTTGACATAGGCTCGCGTAAAGATGAAGCCAAAAATTGACTAGGTTCTTGGTGCCTAACACATTCTTCAGGACAATCAAATTGACAGTGACAGAAGGCCAAGAAGCCATTAGACTCAATAAACTCATCCCATGACCGGTTTTGTTTAGATAATTCTTTCTCAACTAAAATCCTAACCAAGCCGTGATAAAACAGGCTGTGACTAATGTTCTTCGAACCCTTTTTAATGGCCGAGGACAATTTTGTCATACTCTTAACTAGATAATGAGGCAAATTAAGAGGGAAACCGATAAACACAGCCATCAACCGAAGGTGATATACGTAAGCCGAGGAGAGACGACCTTCACAGGTCATGTA
The DNA here is from genome assembly GCA_001517045.1 of Pseudotsuga menziesii. Classification (NCBI taxonomy): domain Eukaryota; kingdom Viridiplantae; phylum Streptophyta; class Pinopsida; order Pinales; family Pinaceae; genus Pseudotsuga; species Pseudotsuga menziesii. Next base: position 59,781 of record LPNX010265868.1, on the reverse strand, counting down.
CCTATGGATAACTTCAAGGACCGGTCTCCATTCCTTTTTGAAGCATTTTTGAGATACCCCCGTTCTGAATGATACGTCTTGACAGGGATTCTTCAACATTTGCCACCACTTAGTCACCTCCATCTGCTTATACTTAAACCATCATTCGCCTGTTAATGACAAGCCAGTAGCAAGAGCGATTGAACGCTCATCCACCCTAAACTGGAGATCAGCTATCTTCACCCGAGAATCAGCCAATGACAAAGAAAACAATCTTGTCACCTCCGGGTTCAAGTCCGAGAACTTGCGGATGAATGGAAAACATCCAACAGCTTCGACCTTGGCTGAAATCTCAGGTTTTGAGTCAAGGAGTTTAGTCTCACAGGGCTCAACCCTTACCATCGGAGCCATAGCTACCTGTGCAAATGCCCGAAACCACGCACAGAAAATACACCACAAGTCGAAACGTGACAGTGAACTGGAGAGCAAGCACTCAGGGTGCAGACTAAGGAGAACACATAGGCAATGGAACCCGACTCTGTGAGAAACAAAATACATCATAAGCAAGCGTAGCCGATAACCCTAAAAACTCGGCATGGAGGTGAATGATCACGCAGCGAGGAAATTGAGTGATGAAAACTGATGGCAAAGGCTCTAGATAAACTCATGCTGCCATTATTTATTCGGCGTTATTGACATGAAACCACTCATTGTATACAACACAGGTGTTGAACGAGAAGGAAGGCACGACATTAATCATGTACTGGAAAATGAATGCGATTGATAGGGTTAAGTACAAGTGCAATGATGCCAAATCATTCTTGCAGTAGGTGGATCAAGTTTGGAGGTGATGGCACAGGTCGAAACGACCGTGAGGGTTAAACCTTAGAATTTAACACATACACCTTACCGTATGACCATATAATCCTTTGAAGGTGGCGAGCATATGACGTGACATAACCATGAAACCCAACATCAAACCTTCATAACACGGATCATATTATAAAAATCGACATTGAACGATTATAGTATGAGAAAATATGATTCAGAGTTTGTAAAAATGAACTTAGGAAAATGCATGTTTAGATAAATTATTAATCCTTCGAAGCTCTAGGACTTTGTCCAAGTTACAAATAACCAATGATACCTGTCCATTGATTAATATTCAAATGAAGACTTATGGTAAGAGGCATAAAACCCAAAACTTACCCCATAATCTGGAAGATAATTCATCCAAGTAATGATTTTAAATATAGTAATTTCTTGTCCATTAACCATAATTCACAAAAGGTTGTAAAAACCATATAATTTCATTGATTCAGTAGCTCGCGGAATGTCACCATTTCAGTATCTGTCAAGTCTGTAGATTTGCTATAGGAAATTCAAACATTTCATCAAAACAAAATAGGATTTTGTTTGATGAAATATGTTTTTTTAAGGCTATTGAGTAGGGGCACAACAACAACTCATTCAAAATGGTCATTTTCCCATCCCTACATCCTATAAAGGCATTAGCAGTGGCTAACCATGGTCTCCCTAAGATAATAGGATTTCCTTTAGAAGGATCCTTTGATTCTACAACCATAAATTTGACAGGGTATTCCCATGAAGCTATTGATACAAAAATATCATCCAGGACTATAACAAGTCTTACCGTGGTTCGGTCAGCTAGTTCTAGGATTGAAGGGGTAGGTCGGAGAAACTTTCCCAACTGTAATACTTCTAAAACTGTGGTGGTCATCGTATTAATGGCAAATCATAAATTGATAAGTGTATTTTATATGGCGGTATTATTTACAATCATAGTTACTACTAGGGGGCCCAGATTTGTATATTTTGCAATCCGAGATTGTTCAATCATACACTCAGACATTTATCCTATAACATGAATTGTGAGGGGGTCTTTTTGCTTGTTTCTAGGGTGCTTAATTCATAGTTCCTTTATTACCTTGTTGTAAATTGGATATCCTTAATAGCCTGTAATAGAGTAATTTTGACATAGATATTCTTTAGCTCATTCATAATGTCATACTCGGGATGAATCACAGGATTTTCTATTTCTAGTCGTTCCGGAACTGGAGGAATCCTTTGTTCTTGAATGGGTTCTTGCTGAGGATGGGTCTGAACTGGGATCTTTGGAATATCCACATCTTGCAGAATAGCATCATTCACGACTTCATTTGAATCTTCTTCGTCATTCTCTTCACGAGTGATGATTGATGACTTGGGACTGTCATTTACAACTCTTCCAGATTGTAACTGTATCTCATGTACAAGTACAGTCAAAATAACGTAGGATGAAATATTTTTCAACTAAATGCTATTAAGAGCTTGAGTTGGCTTATTATTGGGATTAGGTATCTGTTTTGCAGGTAACAATGTAGGTCATGGAGGGTTTGTATTTTAGAATTGATGAGGTTGTTGTCTAATAAGGGGAACTGGAGGCACAAAACCTGGTACAAATTGTTGGGTATTGGCTGAGTGTTGAGGATACAGGTGATTAGGTGCAGAGACAGGTGGTGGTTGGGGGTAGGATTGTTCCCTCGACCCCTATGGAAAATATTGTTGCTGAGTAAAATGAGGAGGAGGAGGATACTCAGGTGGCCACTACTGTCAACTTGTAGTGTTCCAATGTTGAGGTAGTTGGTAAGGTTGGTAATAAGGTGGAGGCTATGGTGACAAACTATGATATGGTGGTGGGTCTCTTGGTTTCCAAGGAGGCCTCCCAGATGTTTCACCAACATCCCCACTCTTGTATATGGCTTGTAACCCTAGTAATGATGGGTAATCGTATGTTGGATGCTCCTCCATAAATATGTGACATACGGAGATGTTATTTAATGGGAATTCCCATTGGGGATGTTTAGTCCTCCATATTGGATAGAAAATACTCATCGTCGCTCGTTCCTCATCTTGCCTTTACTTAGCTTTTAACGCATCTATTTGGGAACCCATTGCTCCTAAAATATCAGTTTTGAAATTTTCCAATAGGTTTCCTAATTCCATCCTTGTAACTCCTCCTGAACTGGGAGTATTTCCTTTTATATTTCTATTATAAGGCTCTCAAAGAGTTCTCCCAACTTTCCTCCTACTCCTAGAGTAATTTCTACATATCTCCCCAATTTTTGCAAAAGGTTTATGAGAGATATCACTAGATGCCATGAGATTAAGGCTTTCTACCAGGTCTTCTGAGATTCCTTTAAGGAAGAGTGTGCATATTGCATATTCTCGAAGGTCATTATGTTTATATTTATGTAATATATAGATAAATCTCTTGAGATAGTCTTCCAATATCTCGTCTTCAAGTTGTTGTATCTTAAAGATATCGTTTCGAGAGTCTCTTGGTTTACAATACTCTTGGTACTTCCGTAAGAATGTTGTTTTCATACCTTCCCAGGTCCTGATGCTAGATTCTCCTAATCCCATGAACCATCTTAAGGCAGAGTCTTTTAATGTATCTAGAAAAACTTTTAATTTGTGGGCATCTTGTAGATAGTTTTAACTTCTATAGAGGATGTCAAACTCAAAAAAAAACGTATCCGTATCTTCATTATTTTTCCCATAGAAAGTAGGTAAGGAGGAAGGAGGGATGTTCTTCATATTTATATCTTGTGCAGTGTCTAAAATAGGGAACCCGAAGGTAGTCTCAGTTCATTTTTCTCCTTCTCCTTCATCATTTCTAACCTTGTCATTATCTTCATTCTCTCCCCATTGCTCCATGTAGGTTTAATTCCTAAAGAGTGTGAACCTAGGAGGTTCCTTTATAGGTGATAATGGGTCGTTCAAATGTTCTTTTCCGAGGGAGATATTCCTACGATCAACTATGTTTTTATTAGATTCTATAGGAATAGTAGGTGCTACCGTGGAGATTTCTATCTGTGAAATAACTAGATTTGTTGAGCTGCAAAGAGGGCTTGTACTTGGGCAGGATCAATGAAATCAACAAAGTTAGGATCCCCTACTAATGAGAAGGCTGTATTGTTAGGTTTCTGCGCTAGTGGAGGGTTGAGGGTTTTGGAAAGTTGACCCTCTTGAATTTCTTCAGCAATGGGATCCTTAGGACTTCCCTCCAGGATTTCTTCCATGTCTATGGTTTCTCCTATAAAATATTTAGGTCTCCAAGAAGAACTACTTCCTATGTGGATTTTCCGATACCTTTATGTTGAGTTAGTGGTTGGGGTATTTCATCCCTCATAAAGATTATTAGGGATTTTAATAAGGTTTGGGAATTAGCTCTAAGGTATCTACCTTTAGAATCTCTAGGTCTGTTCATGAAAAAAAAAACTAAAGGGAAACATATTCTACTATTACCACTACTACTGGATTTGAGGGCACTTGTTATAACAGATGCGCAGGATCTTTCCTCTCATCTTACTACTCCCCTGCCACTAGCCTATTACTAAACTTCATAAGGGAATTCTACTTAATCTACCTTACTAAACAACTCCTCGGCAACGGCGCCAAAATTTTTTGGGTGCTATCATGTCTTAATCAATTCACCTAATATTTAATTATCGACTGAGGTTGGTAAATTTTGAGTTGACACAAAGTATATGCGAAGGTAGAGGGGTTCCTAGGGTGTCATAGAAATATTTAACAAAGAAAATATCGAAATATAATTCAAAATGAAAAACTGAGTCAAAATCCTATAAATTCAACTAGAAAGGTAACTAAACAAAACATAGTGCTATACTAGAGTAGTATCAAGCTATACTACTCTACTCTATGGACAATTATTGAAAGATAAATATATAAACAATACTATTCTATTCTTTATGAACTATTCTACTTCTTAAAAATTTTAGAAACTAACTATACAAGGAAGGATTATATTAGAAATCAACTATACATGCAACTAACAAATATACATTATGGCTCAAGCTAAACTTATCTAATTCCACTCTCCTTGATTGTTACGTGGATATGCATTCACTATGATTGGAGTTGGGGTAGGAGTAGTGTGAAAATGGCTTTCAAAAGAAGTGAAGAAACTAAATGGGATCAAATCTAACTTAACTTCTACAAATATGTGCAAACTAAGGAATGTCCAATTACATGTTATAGTAAACATGATGATCTATTCCATAAGAAAATGATTCTTAATTAAAAATATATTATCAACAACTAATCTATTAAGAGACAAGGTTATTTTTAAAGATTACTTTAATAAATAACCAATTCTTATATGAAACAAATGCAAAGGAAATCTAACTTATAAACAAGTAAAATATATTAATGAAAGAAGCAAGTAGAAAAATTAATAAAAAATATTTAATTGGATGCAAGTAGAAAACTTAATAAAGGTAACTCTTTTAAGTCCTACTCTCTAAGTTTACTCAGTCACCACACAGTGAAAGAAACAGGTCCTACTACTATAACCAATATACAAAGTGCTAGTGTACTTCCCTATAAATTTAACATGTCTAACCCTAAACTTAACATACACAAGGATAAATCAAATCAAACTAAAGATATAATTACAAAGCATCACAACAATTTTGAAGGAAGAAATCAAAAACTACAATCAACCAAAACACAAACATAAACTCAAAAACATAGGGTGAAAGGAGAGAAAAATAGGAATAAAAATTTAATAAATACTTTTAACAGTCTAACCTAAGGCTTTAATAAGAAATATAACTATTATCTAACTACCACAGTCAAAATACAATCAAAAGGCTAAAGAAACAGGCTTAAAACAGATTAAAAACACTAAAGGTTGAATGAAGGACTGGATAACAGATTGGAAGGTAGGTCTAAACGACAGGCTAAACAGGCTCTCTGAATGACAGTCTATATATAGAAAACACTAGAATTTTAAGAAATAGTTAATCTAAATGATTTCGAGATCAGCTAATTAAAGTACATGATAGAAAAATGCATAAGGAATGATAAGCAACCCTACATAATGATCAAATTCAATAGTAAAGTAACTTAAACGAATTCATAATTATAAATACATCATTATCTATTGCATTTTTCAACAAATTGAAATATAACTAAATGAGTTTATAACAAAGCAGAAGTAAACAGAACTAAACCTACTATAACTTGATCCTATAATACCAAAGCAATCTACTCTATGTATTTGCAAACATAAAATTGAACAGTAAGCTGGAAAAGACTGAAAATGGAAATTGAAAGAAAACCTATGCACAACCGGTCACTTAATTCATGAAGGGAAACTTCATTAACAGCATGAGATCCAAGTATAATCTATGCTACGGGAAATAATGACATAAACAATTGTAGAAACTGAATCACATACACAAATTATAAATGAAACTACTAATTGCAAAGAAAGAGATAACAAAAATAAACAAAGATGGAAACCGGTGGTTGATGAAGGGCCCTCTCAGCAATCAGGGTGGCGACTTGCTAAACGCTTACATGAAAACGATCATACACAGCATAAACATAACTTCTATTAAATTGAGAAACAGTATTACAAAGTTATTTAACAACGACTGATTACATGCATAAACAGGCTAACTAAGCACTCGCATGGAGTCTGATATATATATTGTTTACAAAGGTGAGCAGGTAGACCCTTTAATGGTCAACCAGTCTCTAAATTTAGTCAACCTTGATTAAAAATGTCTGATCGAGAGCCAACACATAAAACTTCTTCCTCCTTTATCATGCATCAATTCTCCTTCATGTGTGAGGTGTTGTATAGGTCCTCTTTGGTGTGGCTGGTGGAATAGTGTCCAGCAGAGGAGCACAGTGGTGATTCTTCTAGAATGAGGATCATACTACCATCCAGATGTCTGCACCATAGGCAATTATATCGTTGTTATAGCTGATTTTACCACTCCAAGTGAATCACACGTGTATGGCCTTCCCCTATCCCTATGCAGACTCCTTAGACCCCTTGGACCATTTTTTTTCCTTTGATGTTCCCTTGACCATCCCTAAAAACATGTGAAAATTAATACACATGACTTTTAAACCTATAATCGCGTATATACGCGGGTTTGACCCCTAAAACTACGTACATCGGGATGTGTGCATAATCCAAGTCCTTTTGGAGTTTTCCTTGACATGGATCCAACTCACTTGACTCCTAGCCTTCCCTATGCCATGAGATCACTCAGATTCGACCTTTCATTACCCCTTTGAAAAGCTATATAAGGAACTCTATGGTACTTTGAAGGCATATGAGAGAATTGAGAGCAAAGAAACTATAGTCCATTGCTGCTGGAACTTGTGCTTGAGTATGCATCCCTTTGTCCCTTGGAGCACTTTTATGTTCTTCCCAAGCTTGCCTTTTGTTATACACCAGAATGGCACCTCTCCGTCCAAGTGCCGACTTTCCTTATGTTGGCACACAAAAGGACACTTATGGATTGAGGTTTGCCTATAACACTATAGCTTGGCTTATTATGAAACACATTCTGCCTCTATCCAGCTAGTTACTTTGCCATTTTTGCCATGTTAGGATGTATTCGTGACTCTCTCTATTGACAACTCGCGCATCACTCGCGAGTCTCCCTTGTAGCAAGTCGCGAATCCTTGTATTCGTGGGTTACTCTTCTATATAGTTGCGAATCATTCGCGGGTAGCGACCCGCGAATGTGTCTCTTAACATTTAAATATTAAAACATGCGTTAATTGGAGATTAGTTATGTCATCTAACTGAATTTCCTTAACTGTTGTAACCTCTCCAACCTTCGAAATACCTTATTTCATCCATATAAATATAGGTAGGAAAGGCCATGGGAGGGGACTTGAATTTTTTGCACTCTTATGCTGGAGGAATCGGGAATCTCTTTGCCCACACCTTTGCCCTGGAGGTCTTTCCCTTGTGTTGCAGAGCTTGGAGGCTGAGTTCTTTGGAGAAGAGAAGCAATAGAACCCGATCAAGGTTTTGTGAGGTGCCAAACCTGAAGAGAAGGTATACTTGTACTTGTTTTCAGGATTAATAAAGATGTGATGTCCTTCTTCTTCCCAAATCATTGTTCAATGTGTGATTGAATCTCTGTTTATGATCATACGATGATGTTATTCAGATCATTAGTTCATGTTTATTTGATTATCATTGTCTTATATGTGGTCATAATGGTTTGAGGAAGGTATAACTTGTTTTGCAGGTCTCTTGGAGTGAGAAGAGCAAGAAAAGGATTGAAGAGAAAGCTTGGACCAGCCTTTAGTTTATCAGGTGTGGACCTTTCTTATCTCTGAACTTGCTTATATATACTTGCTGAACATTGTGCATCTCTCTTTCAACCCCAGTACGTTGATGGCCTCTTAAACCCTATCCATAGGATACTTTCCTTTACAACAGAACTGGCGACTCCGCTGGGGACAACCTTGTCTGTTTGGGGTTTTTCTCTTGATTTCTTTCAGCTTTCTGCATTGTTTCAGGTTCCTTTTTTCCACTTAGGAACACCTTTGCAGTCTGATTACACACTTCCCCTGCCTTTTTTGGGTAGTTTTTGACCTTTTCTGGGATTTTTCTACCCATTCGCGAGTTGTTGTTCTAGAATGTCGCGAATACATTCTTGTATTCGCGGGTTGCTTCATTGAACAGTCGCGAGTCATTCACGACCTGCCCTTATAGACAGTCGCGAATACTTCTGGAAGTAGGGATTTTTAAAGTTAAAGTTTGCTTGATCTTTGCTTTGTGTAGTCCTTGTTTTTGAGTGGATTTTATTTATGAATGTTGTTTGGCCTATCTGGATGCCTCTGTTGATCACAGTTTGTGCTTTTTCGGAAGCCCTTTGAGCCTTTTTGCTTGGATTGTTTACTGTTTGCATGCTGAAGTATTTTGGCCGGTTTGGGTTGTAGGTTAAAGTGTCTTTGTTCAGACTTGGATTCAGGATCCTGGGCCCTATTCTTTTAGTCTATCTTCTGACAGTGGCTGATTCTCACTTTCCTTTGTAAGCCTGCAGTGTTTTTTGTCATTTCTTGCACCCAAGCTAGGGTCCTAGCCTTCCTTAGAAGGTTGTCTTTTGGTCCTGTTGGCCCTTTTGTTTCAGCTCTTTGCTTTTATATATTTTGTTTGTTCAAGTTCACTCAAGTCTAGTGTATCTCAGGTGCATGCTAGATTTTTAGCCTTTTATAGCATTTGGTTTGTTCTTTGCTCTTCCCCCTTGCCTCCTTTGCTTGGTATTATTTTTGGCTTATGCTTTTGGTCAGCCTCTGTTCTTGACTTTGGCCTAATTTTCAGAAGCTTTTTGGTGTTGGTTTCCTCCTTCGTTTGTTGGTTGACTTCACCTTGCCAAAATAGTGGACTTTTCTTTTATGCAAGCCTTCCTTCCAAGTAGGGTTTATACTGACTTTAGGGCATTCTAGAGTTGGTTTGGTGGTTGTTTAGCAGAGTTCCTTTTGTCTTGTTCTTGTTATCTACAAGATTTTGCTCTGTAGATAGTTTTTTCTTTTGCCTTTATAAAAGAAAATTAAAAAGAACTTGTTTTTTGTTGCTTTCCCCCCTACCTCTTTCTTTGGTTTGACCTTGTTGTACAAGGTACTGAGCAGCCTTTGTTTGTAGGTATAGATTGATGCTTGGGACTTCTTGACCTTTGTTTATGTTAGTCTTATTACTCAGTCTCTTCATTCCAGAGTTGTTGGCTTGTCTATGTTTGTGAGCCTTCCTTTCAAGAGAGGTTTATAATCAACTTTAGGGAGACCTAGAGTTTGTTTGTGGGGAGTAGAGTAGTTGTCTATTTGCTTTGCATACAGTACTTGTTTGCATTAGTTCATAGGCTTATTTTTTCTTTTGCATTTATAAAAGAAAAATACAAAAACATATGTTTGCTTTATATGCATGTAGATTAGGGTCTTATTCTAGATTGCATAGCATATCTTTGTTTTTGGAAAAATATAAAAAGAATTTTGTTCTTTTTAGCTTTCAAGTGTCTATTTGAAAATATAAAGAGAATAGTGTTTGCTTTTTGCATTTCATTTCTCTTTTCTTAGTCAGTTTGTTTCAATTTTGAGTCAAAACACCATATCAGTTTCGTGCCATTTACCCTCTGACTAATAACAGCCCTTAAAATAAACGATATAATTTAAAAATTATTGGCAAGTTTTATTTTATAGGGTCATACACCAACTAGCTTAGGCTAGACTTGTGGGTTAGGGAGTTTAAACTCCCCACAAGTGTTAAATTTCAGACATAGTTGGCCAATCACTAGGTAAATCCTTTTCTACATTGATTGTATCTGGGAAGCTCCTCTCAAACGGGAGTTAAGCACTAGGCCGCGTGGAGGCTTGGACAGAGGAGATAACCCTCCGAATCCTTGTCAAAATGTAACCCAGGAATTTTACGCATCTGGGGATTCTATCCTAGACAAAGTTTCGGGCTCAGCTACCCTGCCCATGCGTATGATTTCGGCTGACGACTGTCCCCTCAGACTGTCAATTTAGTTAAGGTAGCCTCTAGTCTCTTTGACATCTAGGGTTCATACACAGGTAAACCGAAAGGTTATTTCTGGTTGACCTTGGACAGACTTGGAAGGTAACCCTTGTGGAAAGTGTAGGAAGGTGGTGGGTGATTCCTCTGCTTGTGCCTGAGAACCCCTCAAGGACGCCAAGTAACTGTTCATCAGCTTTCTTCTGGAAAGTACATCTTATACCCGTTTTTCTGTTTGGGATTTAGGAATTTTTAGTGAGTGTTGTGTGGTTTGTCTATACTTAGTGGGCCTGTAGGTGTCTGCTTTGTAATTTTGGTTGACCATCAACCTCAGACTTTGTCTCTTGTTTTGAAACTATGGCTAGCATCCCTTTGAACACCAAACAAGATATCCCCATGATGGGAGCTCCTTGTTCTATTCCTCTCACAGGGAATGTTGGTGTTCCCTTGATGGCCACCTTGAATCTTCTGGGATTCACCCTAGGGCTACCGGTGTGGTTGTTTTCACTCCAATTGTCCTAAATGCTCTTGATGCTTCTCAAGTAAGCTCCTTATATCAAGGGCATCAAAATACTGCTACCCCTTCACCTATAGTTAGTTCTCCTCCTCCTTCTACCTCATGCGGTGAAAGTACTGATACTAGTAGCCGGCAGTCTAAAAGGAGTAAAAGAAGGAGGAATACGAAGAAAGCACATAAGCAAGGGGGCACCCGTTCAACCTCTGCAATTCATGTTGAACCTCACCACCCAGCCTCTGTTATTCACGCTGGGGGCACTCATCCAACCTCTGTTGTTCAAGTTGGATCTAAGCACTCAACCTCTGCAAGTCAAGTTGATATTCACAATCCAGCCTCTGGTGATCATGCTGGTGGGATCCTTCCAACCTTTCCAGGCCCAGTTGGATCCTCTAACTCAACCTTTGTTGTTCAAGATGAGTGCATCCGTTCAACCTCTGGTGTTCAAGTTGAACCTACCCATTCAACCTCTGCAAGTCAAGTTGATATTCGCCATCTAGCATCTGTTGATCATGATGGCAGGATCCTTCCAACCTTTTCAGGTCATGTTGGATCCAGTCACTCAGCCTCTGGTGTTCACGTTAAGTGCACTCATTCAACCTCTGGTGTTCAAGTTTAAATTACCCATCCAACCTCTGTTGTTCAAGTTGGACCTATCCACCCATCCACTGTTGTTCACGCTGGGGGCACACACTCAACTGCTGCAAAGCATGTTGATCCTAACCATTCAGCCTCTGTTGTTCATGTTGATGGTGCCCGTCCAACCTCTACAAGTCATGTTGGACCCAGTCTCTCAGCCTCTGCCAGGCACGCTGGGGGTAGTCTTTCAGCCTCTGTGGTTCAAGCTAAAGATAACCCGTCAACCACTGTGATTCATGTTGACACTGTTGACAAGTCTACCCATTCAAAACACAAGCCCAAGTTTCCTTGTAAGCTTTGTGAGGGACACCACCTTACTTATAAATTCCCTTCTATTGCTGAGGTGCAAAGAGTTTGGATTCATGGTCATCCCGTTTTTGAACATTCTGGAGTCTCTCAACAACCAGCCTCTCTTAGTGAGGTTAGATCCAGTCACTCAGCCTCTGTTGTTCATGCTGGGGGTAAACTCTCATCCTCTGCTAGTCATGTTGAGAGAAAACTGTCATCCACTGCTAGTCATGTTGACTCAGTTGAGAAAACTAGTCGTTCGAAGCATCATCTTAAGTTCCCTTGTGTGCTATGCAAGGGAGATCACCTTACTCATCTGTGCCCTGCTATCCCAGAGGTGCGAAGAGTGCGATCCGAGACTCATGGATTTTCTTCTCCTGAACACCCTATAGTTTCTCAACAACTTACTCAACCTTTGGTTGATCAAGTGGTCGAACAAATCTCAGATTTGGTTGATCCAACTCTTCTTTCAGAGAGTGATCCTCATGTGATTAAACAAATGCCATCTTTGGTCAATCCCACTCTCCCTTCGAAGAGTGACTTTCACGAAGCGGTTGAGTCAATTCCAGTATCGATCAATCCCACTCTTCCTTTGGAGAGTGAAGTGTCTACTAGTCACATTTTCTTCACTGCCAGTTCAGATCTTACTGAACAAGGGGGCACTGAACTTGTTTCGGATCAACCCCCACCACGCCCTCAGATTGCTTCCTTTGATTGGGATAGCCTAGTTGAACCGCGCCTTCCTTCCGCTGCACCTTTCCAGATAAAGGTCAAAGTTGAACCATATACAATTGCTCATTGTATTGTTGATGAAGGAGCCTCAGTTAGTATTTTGTCTGCTTGTGCTTGGCGAGGTATGGGATCTCCCAGCCTTGTGTCGACTGCTAGTCAGTTACTGGCGTTTGATAGAAGAACTTGTATAGCTTTGGGAATTCTTGCTCAAACCCCTGTTACTTTAGGTGGGAATACCGTCTTAGTTGACTTCATGGTGATAGAAGACCCCTTGGACTTCAACATACTCCTTGGAAGTGATTATGTCTATGCCATGCAAGCTGTGGTGTCAACATTCTTTCGTGTGATGTACTTTAATCATGGAAAAGAAATTGTAACTATTGATCAGTTGGATTTTCTTGATCCATCTCCTGACCTAGCTAGAGACCAGGTCTTTCCTTTATTGATTCCCAGTGTTTCTATAGACACCACCCCACCACAAGTGAACTATGTGGCCTCTTTTCCTTTGTGTTCAATTGCTACTGAGAAGCAGCCTCTGTTTTCATGCTTACCTTCTCAAGACTTGGTCCCAGCATTTGAACTGGTGAGTCATCCTATACAGACTGTAGAGTCTTCTCTCTACTCTGTCGATCCATTTGAAAGTTTAGACATGTGTCCTATCTCGGATTATCTCCTTCCTTTGGATGAAGTCTTCCTAGAGTCTTTGATACAGCCTGACCTTCTTTTGGATGTTGGTTCAGTTGTGACTAAGTCTAACCCTGATTTTCCTAGTAAGCCTGACTTTTCTTCTTATGTTGGTCTTGATGAGTCTTTTGACTTTTCCGTTGAACCGCAAGTCAGTGATCCTGATGAGTTTGATTTTTCTTATGAATTTTTCGACTCCTTGGATATTGAGTTTGTTCCTATAGACTCCATCTCCCTTGTTGATTTTTGCTCTCCTTCTGAGGTTGATCTTATTGATTATAAACCCTCGAGCCTTGGTTCTATAGAATCTTCTTCGGTTGATTCTACCTTGACTTTACCTTTTATAGAAGATAGCAAAGTCACATGTGTTTCTGCCAAAGTGACCCGCATAGGATCATTTCTTCTGAATATGATTCTGATGTTGTTGTTTCTTGGAGACAGGATTTTTAATTGGATTCACAACTGTTTACTAGCCTCACCTTGTTGTTCATGTCGTAATTGCATTTGCATGTGCCCTGCTCGCACTCATGAGCCTGATGCCGGCTTCCACGCTTTTAGCTCGTTGTATAATCCCTCATCTTTGTTCTCATCGTCTCTAAGCCTTGTATCATTTTGCCTTTGCAACTTGACACCCTTTACCTTGAGGAGATGTTCCCCAAGTGTCCTTATCTTTCTCACTTTCCTTGCGCTTGGAACTAGTTTCGCCTGCCTATGACACTCGTCTCCTCGCATTTAGAGCATTCTTTCTGCTCTCCTTCGAGCTCTTTAAAAACAGTAAGGAGGCCACGAGCTGACTTTTCCAGACTCGTTAAAACTTCATGGGAAATATTATAAGTTTCTTTAGGCCCAAGTCTGACTCCTCAAAATAGACTTGACTGCCGAGTAAACTTGTCCATTCAGGCTCGTTAAGAATATGTGAATGGGCATCCACATTGGTGGTATGTTATCTCTTTCTCGGACCATGTGGAATAATACGAGAAAGGATCACTCTCCTTTATTTGGAATTGAGAAGAGTATTCTCAGGAATAGGTTTATCTCTTTTCCGGACCTGAGGGACTAAACTTACAGAAAAGGAACTCCCGGTATGAGCTTAGTTTTCTCTTTTTCGTGCTCTGGACCAAAACATGAAAAATATTTCGAGTGTACTTTATGTCTTTGTCATGCTTGTTAAACCCTAAAGTACAAAGCATCGATTTTATTGTTGTAAGCTCCATTTCTCATACTCAAATGGATCTTTTCGAGTGATTTTGCCTTCCTTCACACTCGTAAAACTCAGGCTGTATATGTTGCTTTTGAAGGAGCGTTGGGTAGGTGGTAATTTAACCTTTTTCAGACCTTCCTGACTAATTACGAAAAAGGTGTGCCTTTTCTTCTTTGGAAGTTAAGAGAGTTCTTCTTTGGTATGTTTTATACTTTTTCGGCCTTAGGAGACTAAATTGTGCGAAAAAGGACCCCCCTGGAGTCTTCTTTGGAGTTTTCAAACTCTCTAAACTATGAAACAACGTCGAGCATGTACTAGTTCGGGCTTGTTAAATCCACGAATCAGTGCCTTATCAAGCATTCTTCTTTCTTTTCTTCGAGCTTGTCAAAAAATGAAGATGGTCTCGAGTTTGCTTTCTTGGACTCGTTAAACCTTTACAAGAAAGAAGGGAAGGGGAAGGTTTATTTCCATGTCTTTTTACATCATGGTAGCAAGTCTTGTTTCCTTAAAAAAAGCACCAGTTTTGAGTCTATCAATAGTTGGGTCCTAGTCTTTTGACCTTATCCTGATTCAGAGTTTTCTTACTCCTCCAATTGGTCTCTTTTCCAATTATATGGGGAATCTGTCAATGTTTCCTACATTGCATATTTGTTTCGTTGGTCCTATTTTGTGTCAAAAGCTGCCTAAGTCACTTTTGTGTCGTGCTCACTGTTCAAGGATTAAACCTTTGTCGTCCATTCTGCAGTTGCCTTGACCTTTTGTGTCATCCATTCCCTAGTATCAGTTCATTACATCATGTCTTCGGCGTTCCTTGTCGTGAAATTCAGTACCAATTCCAGATCCAATTAGTCTTTGACTTACCTCATGTTGGATGATGAAGGATGCCTTAATGCCTTCCTTCCAACAGATCTCTTCCTATCGACTGCAACACAT
This sequence comes from Pseudotsuga menziesii, assembly GCA_001517045.1. Taxonomy (NCBI): domain Eukaryota; kingdom Viridiplantae; phylum Streptophyta; class Pinopsida; order Pinales; family Pinaceae; genus Pseudotsuga; species Pseudotsuga menziesii. The sequence goes on along the minus strand of LPNX010265868.1, from coordinate 44,454 downwards.
CTTGCTCTGGGGACGAGATTTAGAGTTTTATGACAGTACCTTGGGAATTGTTGTCATCAATGGAAATTTCCCTTGCTATTGGGTAGTTGGGAATCCCTTAATGTCTCCTACTCAATGGATTCTTCAAGTGTTCGACTTCAAGTCCTTGTAATCACACTTGTTAGAATGTACTAGGTACCTTGGGGACCATTTTCATTAATGGTGGTTTCCCTCGCGTTTGTTAACGGTTTTCATTATTGACCGGTAATCAAACGGCTTCCTCCATGTTCGACTTCAAATCCTTTATTCGCATGGTTAGGATTCATACCTTTTTTTGGGCGGTTTGGATTGAAGACCTTGGGTTGACAGTAGCATTTTCATCATTTTGCTATTGCCCAAGTTGCGCAAGACCTTGTTCTACTTTATATGACATTTTGCGGAGACATAGATCCACCTTGTATTTTTGTTGCTATGATCGATTGTTGAGCATGGATCCACCTTGTTCATTTGTGGCCATGGCTCCTCTAGATTTGATATGGCGCCTTTTTGCATATTGAGCAACCATGATAGTTTCATCAGTTATACATATGTTGGATCTGCCTGTATCTTTATGGAAATGTATTGTATATGGACGTGTATGTCCCAGAGATCATTTTTTCTGACATTTATCTCTCTTACAGGTACCTTCACTCGAACCTTTCGATCTTGGTTTCTCTGCTCTCTCCATACTCAGCTGTTTCCTTTATAATGTATTTCAGCTATCGTCTTCCCCTCTAACCTCACACATTAGGGGGCATCTGTTATACACCAGAATGGCACCTCTCCGTCCGAGTGCCGACTTTCCTTATGTTGGCACACAAAAGGACACTTATGGATTGAGGTTTTCCTAGAACACTATAGCTTGGCTTATTATGAAACACATTTTGCATCTATCCAGCTAGTTACTTTTCCATTTTTGCCATGTTAGGATGTATTCGCAACTCTCTCTATTGACAACTCACGAGTCTCCCTTGTAGCAAGTCGTGAATCCTTGTATTCGTGGGTTGCTCTTCTATATAGTCGCGAATCATTCGCGGGTTGCTTTATTGTGGACCCGCGAATGTGTCTCTTAACATTTAAATATTAAAACACACGTTAATTGGAGATTAGTTATGTCATCTAACTGAATTTCCTTAACTGCTGTAACCTCTCCAACCTTAGAACTAGCTTATTTCATCCATATAAATATAGGTAGGAAAGGCCATGGGAGGGGACTTGAATTTTTTGCACTGTTATGCTGGAGGAATCGAGAATCTCTTTGCCCACACCTTTGCCCTGGAGGTCTTTCCCTTGTGTTGCAGAGCTTGGAGGCTGATTTCTTTGGAGAAGAGAAGCAGCAGAACCATATCAAGGTTTCATGAGGTGCCAAACCTGAAGAGAAGGTATACTTGTACTTGTTTTCAGGATTAATAAAGATGTGATGTCATTATTCTTCCCAAATCATTGTTCAATGTGTGATTGAATCTCTGTTTATGATCATATGATGATGTTATTCAGATCATTAGTTCATGTTTATTTGATTATCATTGTCTTATATGTGGTCATAATGGTTTGAGGAAGGTATAACTTGTTTTACAGGTCTCTTGGAGCGAGAGGAGCAAGAAAAGGATTGAAGAGAAAGCTTGGACCAGCCTTCAGTTTATCAGGTGTGGACCTTTCTTATCTCTAAACTTGCTTATATATACTTGTTGAACATTGTGCATCTCTCTTTCAACCCCAGTACGTTGATGGCCTCTTAAACCCTAGCCATAGGATACTTTCCTTTACAACACCTTTTGCTTGTGAGCTTGCTATCGAGAGATGGAGGCCCAAGTGGGGGATTCAGTTTCTTCAATTGGCAGGCGTGCCAATAGAGGTTGTATCCATTGTAATCTCTGATTTTATATTAATAGAAATATATTTTCCTGTCCAATAATGTGTGTTTGAATGAATATTTTATCCATGGATGTTTTCAAATGCTTATACATTGTTGATTATATATGCTAGAATAGATCTAACACCAATATATATAGTATGCTTTTCTTGTTTACTTGTTGTTGAGGAAGTGACTAATCAATACAAGCTGAAGTTGGAAATCTCAATGGGGATCTACTTCAGCCGTCCAGAATAAGGTACGAGGTCTGATCCTTTAGTGTTGGATATTTAATTTCTATTGCATATTGGAAAGGATTGATTTCTAGAGTCAAGTTGTCTGTTGTGGTACAAGAAGCCATAGGAATTTCTCTCCGTAACAGAATTGGGACTCTGCTGGGGAGTTCCTAGTAGTTGTCCTTTGGGGGTTTTCTATCATCATTCAATGACTTTGAATTGCTCTTTTTCTCCTGTTTCTGTGTCGGGTACGGGGGCAAGATTTCCTGGTAGTGTCTGATTGGAGTGAAGTTTGTCTCAGCTTTTCTATTTGCCTTTAGTTTTATGCACCTTTCTTTCTGTACATGAGTTTTAAACTCACAGTCACGTATATACATGGGTTTCTCTACTATTTCCACGTATACACGTGGGTTCACTGTGAACAGTCGCATACTACACTTAGTATTTCCTTTTAGAGGAAGTTGAATGGTTGTTGGGTGAATTTTGATGATTGTTGAGTCTCCTTTGATACTGCCAGAGTCTGTATACACCTCTGTTTCTGACCAGAGACATTTTTTTAGGGTAAATTTCTTTTTTTTAAGAATGTTCTTGTCATTGCATTTTCGATTTTTTGTTTTGGGATTAGTGCATTAGACTTATTTTACCTTAGTGCTTTGCTTGAGTGCTGCTTGAGTGTGCTTGCAGAGTCTGGGGGTTGTAGAATCATTCTTTTTCTTTTATATCTCATTTTATTTCAAAAAATCCAAAAATACTTGCTTATCATCATGCATTGCATTTTGTATTTTGCATAGCACTTGCACTAGATTTGCTTTGGAGTATTAGTCAAGATTTCATATAGGAAAGCTTGTATTTATCATTTGAAGAAAATTGTGCATTTCACGTAGTAGCATACCCTGTTTTTCATGAACATAATGCATTTGCATTGATTGTTAGGTGTGCATTTTACTTCATGTTGTGTCATAACACCATTAGTTGCACATCCATATACCTCTTTTGAGTAATAAAGCCAATTAAAATCAACGCTTAATTAAAATGAACTACACTATTTTATTTGATAGGGTTCACGAACAAGATTAGGTTTTAGGGTCTTGGAATAGTTCATTGTGAGTTAATTCTCCAAGACCACTAAACAAAAACATGTATGTGTCTATCCAGGTGAATGTGTGAAATTCCTTGGTATAACCAGTGTTTCTTAGGATCCTCCTCTCAAAAGGGAGTTAAGCATGAGGCAGTGTGAGGGGTTATTGATTGGGATGACCCCTAGTCATAACTGAGTAGCACCAGAGATATTTCCAAGATTGTATTCGTATCTGGGGGCTCTTTTGAGAGTTTTGGGCTTTTCTACCCTACCCATACGGTCAATCCCACCTGTGTTTGTCTTCCTGAGCATTGATTATATTGAGGTGACCTTAGTGACCTTACCTAGGATATCGAGGGGGTACTTTGCAGGGGTTATTCTGTTGGTGTCCCAACCAGGTTGGGGTCAGAAAACACAGTCGCTTTACACATTGAAGCTGAGGGCCATAATAATTGGTTACGTACATCTGCTTGTTGTGTATGGGAGTCTCAAGCCTCTCCTAGGCGACACATACCTGATTCATTCAGGAGCTCACTTATCCTACCCTTGGTTTCTTGTGTTTGGCTTTAGATTTTATTGGTGATTGCTCTGTGCATGATATCTTGCCTAGGGTTTGCGTAGATAGAGAGTCTTTTATATTTTTTGAGTCATTCTGGATTAGGGTGCATCTCCTTGCCATTCTCTTCATTTATCGGGACTTCCGCCTTCTACATCTCCTCCTCCTTTGGGAGAGAGAAACAGACAGTCCAAACGAACTACTTTGCACATTGATTCACACACCATGGGAGACCATATAGAAGGTATTCTTGAACCACCATCTCCCATTCATGTGGAATATGGGGAGTTTACTCCTAACTATGATCCTTCACCCGATTTGACTGAGTTAGGTCCTGTTATTTCTGAGATAGGAACCTTCCATGATAGACCTACTTACTCTAGGGTTGATTCCCCATTAATGCATCACTGGTATGGAATGTCGGAGGATGATGAGACTCATTTTGAACCCGTGAGCACTAGTTATGATAGTTATGGTATGTTTGGTTTTCCCACACATGATTTGGCATTTCATGTCGAATATGAGTTTGATCCTAACACTATTCCTGGGGGCACTCTCATTCCTTACCATGCAGAGAGGTTTGGGAGCACTAGTCACATTGCACCTTCCATCCCAGCGGTGGAAACTACATCACATATTTCTCCTAGGTCTAGGGTTAGTGATCCTATTAGGATACTAGATCCGAGACGAGTGACTATAGGGAATAGTACGTACATAATTACACAGATCCCTTCATCCTCTATCCCTAGTTCTTCGAATTCTCACCCTCCACCTCATTCACATGGTCCTTTAGGCTGGAACATTGCTCCAAGTTATGTCCATACTGTGGTTACTAGACCGGTTGTGTCTCAGCTTCATGCACCACCCATTGTTTCGGGAGGTCATGTCCATACTTATAGAGGTCACATTCCTACTTCCAGAATGTATATTCCTACTTCCGAGGCATATGTTCCTACTTACAGAGTGTCTCATGGGACATCTCATGCGATGACTTATGGACCCTATTATGGGACGTAGTATGGATAGGGTTCTTCACCTTATGGAGGTGGGTATCAACAACCTTCCTACTCTCCAAATTACGGCTTTGTAGCTCCGAATAGTCAAGGTACACAACACTATCGTGCTTCCATCCCACCCTATATGGGTCAAACAGGAGGAGGGCACTATGGCCAAGTCCATGGTGGTAATCAGACCTATGTGAATCAAAACTATTAGGGAGCAGTCCATCGACCTCATCATCCTAGGCTCCCTTTCCATGCAACGTTGAGTTACATCATCTTCGGTAGCTTCAATCCCGATTATTGAGCACTCTTAGTAGACAACTGGGAGTGTGGGTGTAGGCATGTACCCATCCCTCATGGGAAGCTTTAGTTGTCCTGCACCAATCCTTATGATAGGGTCTAGTTTCAGTGAGGCTTCAACATCTATGAGATCGGTGTCTTTTCACATGAGTCATATGGAAGATCCTTGGATTCTTCCTACACCAATTACTTTGAGTGAGCCCATCATGATGGATGTGTCATTGCCTGCAAATATGGTAGCTTATCAAGCTAATATTGAGAGTGTTGCAGAGCCTAGTTCTTCCTCTTCGCAGACAAAGGAGGAGGACCCTTATGTGTTTCCTGCATGGGCAGTACATTCTTCTCACGCACACGACTACCTTGATAGTGTTTTCCATTCAGATGAAGTGATTATTGAGGCCATGTCAGGAGATGTTGGCCAATAGGGCAGACCCGGGTTTAATCCTTTTGTGTCGCACCAACAAAAGACCCACAATGTTGGCCCTTTCGGCAACAACCTACGTGCAGGTTGCAGTCTCACCCGAAACAGCTATGGGGTGCCGCAGAATCAGGTTTCTAGAAGCAGAGAGGGGGATTACTGTACCTTAGCCTTTAATAATCTTATCAATCAATAATTACAAAGCTTTACCATTCATTCTCATATAAGTTCACATATAGATAGACAACTGTGACTTGCTTAACCCACTACAGGGAATTCACAGAGAAGCTTATTATTAGCAGTGATCTAGGTTATCAGATATATATATTATTAATGCATAAAAGATAATAGAAAATGGAAACAACACAAGAAACCACAACACTGGATATAACGTGGTTCACCCCCAGTGTAGGGGCTACGTCCACCAAACTGCGTTTTATTCAACTTGCTGCAAAACCAGAGTTTGATCTGCGCACTCAGCTGCAGATTCCTTCAGTCCTTATAAGCCGCGCACACAGCAGCAGGCCTCTGTGCACACAGCTACAGATCTTTCCTTAACCTTCTTACAAAAATCCTCTACACACACAGCTGCAGAGGTCGTCCACGCACACAGCTGGGACTTAACCTTTCTTTACAAAATCAGCCTTAGCCTTGCCTTAATCTTTCTTACATCATAAAACCTAACCTTTCTCTATTATACGAGTGCTTATTTATACTGCGCATTTTTACAAAACCATGGTCTTAAACCATGGGCACCCCAAACCCTAAACCCTAGACTTAAACCATCGGTTATTTACAACAGAAGACTTTGACTCAACCCCGATACCCCTAAGACTGTTTTGAGTCAATACTCGCGGAGTTATCCATCCTAGGGACCGTTAGGGTGCACGTCCCAACAAGCCCCTAAGATTCACTAGTGGCCCGTCCTGGGACACTGATTTGCTACTCTGAAAGGAAAATCCCGCTGGCGTACCATCAGAGTGGGCTGCTTGCTTCTCTCCTTCGTATGCTGATGAAGGCCCTCTGAATCCATCTGCAACACCATCCTTCGCTCAAGTTGCTGATGCTTGACCATCCACAACTTGGGGTCCCCTGGAATTGCGTGTCACAATGCAGATGACACACAGCTGCCACGGTTCTGCTACGCCGAAAGGTTTCATGGCGGGATTCCCCAGATTCTATTTACGAGGTCTCATGCCCTTTGTTGCTCTATGTTAGAGAAAACTCCCGCCTGACTTTGCAACTTTAGATCAAACTCCTGCCTGCCGATGTACTCAGCCAGATAGGACTATACTGGCGGAGTACTCAGAAGGTGCTGCAGACCTCTGTCCCTGATTTCTCGTACTAACTCCTGAACTTCACAGTCGTTCGACATGGTTCGGGCTGAATATCTCACAGATGAGCTTAAGGAAGAAGACACAAGTCGAGATGGCTTCTTATAGAATCCTGAGGTGAAATTGGTCATCATGGTGTATTAATGACGCCAAATCTGATGGAGTGCCGGAAATCTTCTCCACACAGTGCCAGATTTCCCAAAATCTCATTATGACGAATAATGAGAGTAGCTCTCATGCCAGCGCCGCCAAATCCGTTTTGTCCCATCCGTCACATTTTAAGCTGCGACTCAGCCTGGGTCCTACGACATAATAGCAACCTTCGACTGCGACACAGTATGACCCTGCGACCTACGACCAACCTTCAGCTTCCCATACTTCATCTTTTAGACAAAACAGACTACTTTATTCCATAATGCTACTAACAGCTTTGCTTATAGTCTAGGACCCAACTGAGACTCCTTTTTTGTGGTGCTACTTCTGCTGCTGAGTACCTGGCCATTCCTTGTAATTTTTTAGATGACTCCCATTGATCATAGAAGGGAAAAGTTCTCCATTTAACTTAGCTAGCTGGACTGCGCCCCCATCAGTAGCTTTCTGTACTACATATGGTCCCTTCCAATGTGTCTTGAACTTTCCTGGGAACTTCATGAATTTGCTGTCATAGAGGAGCACAAGATCACCCTGGTGAAATTGTTTCTTCTTGATATGTCTGTCATGCCACGCTTTTTCTCAAGCTTTCTGCACCTGTTGTTGGAAACCTGCAACAAATCTATCTTCTTCAAGTTCTAATATCTGTTTTAGTCTCTCTGTCATTATGGATGGGTCATCCATCTCGGTGAAAGAAGATATCCTAAGGCTGGGAACAATGTATTCCATGGGCATGACAACTTCTTGCCCATAAACTAGTCGAAAGGGTGTATGGCCTGTCAACTTTTTGCAAGTAGTTCTGTAAGCCCATAGCATTGCTGGAATTCGAAGATACCAATCATTTCTATTAGCGTTACAAACCTTTGTCAAGGCGTGCTCAAGGATTTTGTTAAAAGCTTCGACAGTCCCATTTGCTTGTGGATGATATGCTGTACTCTTCTGATGATACACCTGAAATTCTTCATTCATTACTTCAATAGTCCTGTTCAAGAAATGTGACCCCTGATCACTCATAAGAACTTTGGGACACCCAAATCTGGATAAGATGTTGTCAAAGATGAACTTCACAGTGGTAGCAGCGCTACAGGTCTTGACCGGTTGAGCTTCGACCCAACGGGTAAGATAGTCAGTCACTGTAATGATGTATCTAGCTCCTGACTTCTTCGCAGGAGGATTGATAGGGCCAACAAAGTCAATAGCCCATTTTTCAAAGGCTTGTAATGTTACTTGCAGAACTAGGGGCATTTCATCCTGCCTGGATGGTTTACCTGTCCTCTGACAGACGTCGCAGCTGTGGCAATATTCTCTTGCATCCTTGTGAAGTGTGGGCCACCATAAGCCGGCTGTCAAAATCTTCTATGCTGTAGCTTTGCCTGCATAATGACCTCCTGCTGCGCCAGATTGTGCTTCAGCTAATATTAGAGGTTGTTCATGCTCCAAAACACATCTGCGCAGTATCTCATCTGGTCCCATTTTATAGAGCTGTCCTACTATTAAGGTAAAGTCCGCAGCTCGAACCACCAACTGCTTCTTCTACTGTGTAGTCATCTCTGGAGGGGGAATACCTGTAGAAAAATACTGAGCAATATCCCAGAAATATTCATCAACCATCTGGATAGCAAATAATTGGGAATCAGGGAGGCCCTCGTCCAAACTGGTAGGTTCTTCGCCTGACTCGAGCCTGGACAAGTGGTCCGGTCCTAGGTTAAGTCTTCCAGGCTTCACAATGATCTCAAAATCATATTCTTGAAATAGAATCAACCATCTGCATATTCTTCCTCCTAGCACAGGCTTGTTAACCAAGTACTTCAAAGCAGAGTAGTTAGTAAACATCTTAAAATGAGATCCTAGCAGATAATGTTGAAACTTTTGTAGTGCATATACCATAGCAAGACCTTCGCGTTCTATCGTAGTATAATTTTTCTCTGCTATAGACAAATTTCTGCTTGCAAAAGAAATAGGGTGATCGATATTACCTGCACCGGGCTGAGCTAGCACAGTACCTAGAGCAATGGAGGATGCATCGACATGTACATGAAACTCCTTGTTCCAATCAGGGAATACTAGAATAGGGGCAGTGACCATTTTTTCCTTCAGAATGTCTAAGCTTGCTTGGGATTCTAGTGTCCATTCGAACTTAATATCTTTCTTCAGCTGCCTTTCCATCGGGGCTGTAATCTGGGCATATCCTTGGATAAATTTCCTATAGTAGCCGGTGTGACCAAGCGTCGTGCGAAGTTGTTTAACAGACTTCGGAGGTGGCAGGTTCACAATAATAGCGATCTTCGCAGGGTCCATCATCAATCCCTGCCTACATAGCACATGACCAAGTAGAATTCCAAAGGGTGCACAGAAGATACACTTGTTTAAGTTCAAGGAAATTTGGTGCTGTCTACACTTGTTCAACATAAGTCTCAAACTAGTTATATGGTATTTTACTAGCCCAAAAATAGTCCAATCATCGAAGTATACTTCTAAGAATTTATGTATGTATTCCTTAAACACGGAGATGACTACTCAAGAAAATATAGCAGGTGCAATCTTCAACCCAAAGGGCATGACAGTATACTAGAAGGATCCCATTTCGGTAGCAAAGGTTGCCTTATGTCGGTCCTCTGAGGCAATTCGGATTTGATGGTAGCCAGAAAACCCATCGGTAAAAGAGTACACTTCTTGGCCGCCGACATTGTCGAGCACTTCATCTGTAAAGGGGGTGGGAAAAGGATCATGCAGACAGGCATCATTGAGTTTCCTTAGATCCACACAGATTCGGATTTCGCCCTTAGTCTTCTTCTCCTGTACTACCATAGGGCTGACCCACTCGGATTCTTCGACAGGTTCAATTATTCCTGCCACCAACATCTTTTCCAATTCCACCTTAACCTTTTCCTTGTATTTTGGATTCAATCTATAGGGACGCTTTTTTACAGGCTTCGCATCAGGTTTGAGAGGGATCTTCATTACACCGATGTCTCCTAGGATACCTTTCATTTCAGAGAACTTCGTCAGAAAAAGATCCTGGTATTCGTGGAGAAGTTGGGTTACCTTGCTTACCATCTCATCATCCCAATAGTCCCCAATGGTAGCCAGCTTAGGCTGTTCATCGGATCCAATGTTAACTGTGCACGTCTTCAGGGGATGCGTCACTTCGGGAACTTCGACTACTGGCCCATGCACGTCGCAGCATCCTTTTGATTTAGGGATATCAAGACGGCGCGGGTCCTCATCCTCGTCGACTATGAAGTTATAACATTCGACAATGAAGGCTTCTTGCGTGGCCCAATCAGGGCGATGTTCTGTCACTTCTTGTTCATTAAATACCTTAGTATGGATGATCTTGATAGCTGCATCTAGAGCTGGACAGACATCATTAGTAGAGAAAGTATTGAGAAAACTATTAACAAGACAGTCCCAACTTACAGTATCTTGGTGAAGTTCAGCCTCCACATACCAGTTCTGTGCTAGTGGTCCTAGCATGTGCACAAATCTATGTACCCACTTGTCCTGGGGTACATACTTCCATGCCTCGTAGCATTTGCACAAGTGGTCCTGGGGACAAGTCTTTCCATCAAACTTGCTTCGCGCCTTCTCTGACTGGTCCTTGAACCTTAGGTGAAGTACCTTCTGACAGGATACCCAGGTAGGGATCTGCTTCTTATGGACCTTCCACCATCTGACCACTGTGGCTCTGAATGCTGACTCCAGAGCTGCCACTTGCTGTGGTTCAGGTATCTGTTCTGAAAACTGTACAATAAATGGTTAAGGATCTGTCGAACCATCATACACAGGTATAGTTCTTGCTTATGAGTTGACCCATCTGAGGGACTTGGTAGGCCAGGAACTGTTGCGCCCATGGTGCTCAGATAATCGGTTGTGCCAATTTTCTAAGTCATCCTCAGAGTCCGTCATACAGGAGCTACCAGATTCCCACCCTGCGGCAGGAGGATCCTCATATCCTTCTTCGTGAGCGGTGATAGTGGGGATGGGTTCCACATCGTCTTGATCCTCATGTCGGAGTGGTTTGGTGTACCGTTCCCCTTGTGATGGATCCAGGGGCAGGATGACCCTGAAGTCTTTTCCCTCAAAGATCATCTGTCTCTTCTTTAGGTTAATGACTGCAGCATTTCCCATTGCCCATTCAATTCCTAAAAATCCTGGGTAAGGGTTGCTGTCATCAATGATCTCAATTACTTCAAAGTCCGTGAAGGTGCTGACTCCGTCAATATCTATTTGGAGATTCAAGAATCTCCCTAGGGGTACAATATTTTGCTGGTTGGCTAACCTCAACTGTATGGGGGACCAGGCAAGGGTAGGTTTTTCCATTTGTTCCCAGGTTTGTTTAGTTAAAACATTTACGTCGGACCCTAAGTCCAAAATAACATCGGTCATATCGTATGCTCCTATCTGAGCATTCAATCGCATTTCTCTGCCAGTCCTGCTGACTTTGTGAATAGTTTTGTCTCGACCGCAGGAAGCAATGACGTTCTGCAGCTCATCCAGAGCATCCTGATTTCTTAACAGTTTGAGGAAACTTTGTAAAAAGGCGGACAGTGTACTTACCTTGTCCAGCGAATCTGCGCGGGGCGGAGACGATAGTTGCTGTGGCTGCGCAGGTGCCATGGATGTGCTAGGGCCGGAAAAATCTTTCTTAGCTTTCATGAATGTCTCTTTTTCTCTTGTGATATCAAATGCGGGGAGTTTCTCATGAGCCTTACGAACCAAGGCTTCAGCAGGTCGATTTGCCGTATTCTGTATGTGTGTCGTAGCTCCACTTCTTGTAACAACATTGAGGGCAGCAGTAGGTTGGGGCTCAACTGAAATCATTTGGATGGTCTGAGTAGGGGTGCTCTGTCGTGCCTGAATCTTAGCTATCAGCTGGGGGCACTGCTCAATCACATGATCTACTGCACGGAAATACCGACATGTCGTAGTGGGGTTTCAACAGTCGCAAGCCAAATTCCCAGCTTGGTTACAATTATAACACACCAACTGGCTTCGGCCTCTTCCGGCCATACCACCATGGCCTCCAAAAGTACCTCGTCCAGAGGCACCCCCCTGGTAACCGTAGCTATCATTACTTGGGCCTTTAGTGTGCACCGAGTAAGAATCATAGGTGCGGCACTCATCCTCATTATGACCTACCGACTTGCAAACATTACAGTAGGGGTTCTTAGGTCCTTTTCCATACCTTTGCAGCAGGTAACAGTTCTCAGGTCGATGCTGGCCTGTCGTTCTACAGAGTTCACAATATAGGACTTGTGGCGGGAATGGGTTTGGTGCACCTGTATGCAGGTACTTGCTGACAAGAGGGAACCATTCCTTGTCGTGACCATTGGTTCGACACTGCGTACATGAAACCTCTTCGCGCTCGGGTTTTCCCTTCTTCATCTCATGAAGTTCCAGGGCCATTGCTGCGAGCTGCGCTTGGATTTGAGAAATACCAAAGTCATCTCCGACAGGGGTAGTCTCTAGCTTCATTGCGATTTCTAGGGCCTCTTGTTGGTCGGCAACCTTCTGTTGCATGAGTGGAGTTCTGATATGTGGTAATAATGCTGCAATAAACCATTCCTTGTGCTGCGCCGGACTAATGGTAAAGCTGACGTGGTCCAGGAGAACTTTGAATCTCTGGTCAAAGTCCCATGTTGATTCATCGTGTCGTTGTTGAATCTCCTTGAGCTCAGTGATGCTCTGCGACTCCGATTTAGGCTTCTTAAATTCTTTGATTATGGCTTCCTTGATCTCATCTAACATAGGGCTCTGAGTACTAGAAAATTTCATGAACCAGGTCAGAGCCCGGTCCTGAAAGGAAGTAATGAGCTGCGAGGATCGGACATCCGGGTCTGTAATTTTCTTTGCGTTCCATACTGCTTCACATAAAAACCAGAACTGTGCTGGATCTTCTGATCCTGTGCCTTTGAAGATGGGCAGCTTAATTTCATCAGCTAGGTGGGCCATGGGATTTCTGGGGGGGTTGGGAGGGGGATAGGATGCCGATGGGGGGGGATTTACGGGGGAGGACTGGCCTGTGGCCGGAATACTTGGGCTTGGTTGAATTTCAGACTGCGATGGAATTTCAGGGGTAGCAGAGCGGCGTTGCGGGGTAGCTGGAGGGTTTTCAACCAAAGCGTTTTCGTCAGAATCTGACTCGTCGGGGTTTACAGGGGTGGACGTGGTAGCCTGACCTAAGGAATAGGAGTCAAAATCTCTCTTGTACCTTTTTCCACTTCGTAGCAAACCACTTTGCTCGTCGAAGGGAGTGTCACTTGCAAACATAGGTTAGTACTACTAAACTAACAGTCGGATTCAAACAACAATATACCTTTGTCAGCCAATAGCATTTTAATCCTCAAGCTTAATAAATTCAAAAACTTACCACGGGGGCCTTTGAAGAACTGTCGTTCAGCTTCGCTGAAGGAGATACTTGCGGCAATGGAAAATTCTATCACAAAGGCTTCCAGTGTTCGCGTTGTTCAGAAATCAACAGCGCGGGATACCTCGTTGTTCACGTGTTGCACAAGATTGACCCTCGCGGGGGTCCACATGGGAACCCGTCGAGCTTGGAAATTCGTCCTTCTCTCTGTTAACCTAGACAACCACTGGTGCAACTCTATGTGGATACTACCAAAGAAAATTTCATAAGCATCACAAAAAACATACCTTTGTAAAAAGTCACTTGTACTACACCGTGGATTGGTGTTCTCGTGCTGCATGAATTTCAAACAGATCTCAGCAAACCAATCACTGATTTCCTTCACAGAGGGCCTCCAGAACATGGCCTGCGAGGTACAATGTAAACCCCTCCTGAGTAGATACTGAGTTCAACCGGCAACGGAACCAATTTGTTGGGCAATAGGGAAAACCCGAGTTTAATCCTTTTGTGTCGCACCAACAAAAGACCCACAGTGTTGGCCCTTTCGGCAACAACCTACGTGCAGGTTGCAGTCTCACCCGAAACAGCTATGGGGTGCCGCAGAATTAGGTTTCTGCAAGCAGAGAGGGGGATTACTGTACCTTAGCCTTTAATAATCTTATCAATCAATAATTACAAAGCTTTACCATTCATTCTCATATAAGTTCGTAGATAGATAGACAACCGTGACTTGCTTAACCCACTACAGGGAATTCACAACGAAGCTTATTATTAGCAGTGATCTAGGTTATCAGATATATATATTATTAATGCATAAAAGATAATAGAAAATGGAAACAACACAAGAAACCACAACATCGTATATAATGTGGTTCACCCCCAATGTAGGGGCTACGTCCACCAAACTGCATTTTATTCAACTTGCTGCAAAACCACAGTTTGATCTGCGCACTCAGCTGCAGATTCCTTCAGTCCTTATAAGCCACGCACACAGTAGCAGGCCTCTGCGCACACAGATACAGATCTTTCCTTAACCTTCTTACAAAAACCCTCTGCGCACACATCTGCAGAGGTCATCCACGCACACAGCTGGGACTTAACCTTTCTTTACAAAATCAGCCTTGGCCTTGCCTTAATCTTTCTTACATCATAAAACCTAACCTTTCTCTATTACACGAGCGCTTATTTATACTGCGCATTTTTACAAAACCATGGTCTTAAACCATGGGCACCCCAAACCCTAAACCCTGGACTTAAACCATGGGTTATTTACAACAGAAGACTTTGACTCAACCTCGATACCCCTAAGACTGTTTTGAGTCAATACTCGCAGAGTTATCCATCCTAGGGACCGTTAGGGTGGGCGTCCCAACAGGGAGTTGAGCCACCATGGAAAGAACTCCATCATAGATCTTACTTTCTTCCCGATCTTGATTGCCTAGAGCGTGAGGAATTTAGGGTGGTTCTTAGTGAGAGAATTGGTAGTCCTATGGTTCCATTAAGCTCTCTTGGTCCGATGGCTGATGGAAACATGGAAAACATATCTTCAACGATTCCTATCAATATCTCTCGCGATCCTGGCAAGATAGAGAATGTCTATATTGGGGCAGCATGTTGCCATGTTGAGATTCAAGAATACACTGAGCTATTTAAAGAATTCCGTGATATCTTTGCTTGGTCTTACGATGAAATGCCAGGTATCGACCCTTGTATTGTCGAACATGAGATTAAGACTTATCCCAACGCTAAGCATGTTCGACAACGCTTCCGTGCAATGAATCCGAGGAAAGCACCCGCAATTAAGGCAGAGATAGAGAAACTGTTGAAAGTTGGTTTTATCTATCATGTTCCCTTGACAGAGTGGGTTTCAAACCCTGTTCAAGTGGATAAGAAGTAGGGAGCGATCCACATATGTACTAGTTTTTGTGATTTGAATCGTGCCTATCATAAGGACAATTTCCCCACACCATTTATTGATTAGATTTTGGATGTGTGTGTGCGTAGTGAGGTTTTTTCGTTCATGGACAGCTTTTTCGGATATAATCAGATACAAATTAAACCTGAGGACCAACATAAGACTGCATTTATTTGTCCTTGGGGAAATTTTGCATATCGAAAAATGCATTTTGGCCTTAAGAACGCTAGAGCTACTTTTCAGCAAGCCATGACCTTGATCTTCCACGATCTCAAATCGATTATCGAAGTATTTTTGGATGACCTTGCTGCTCATTATCATATGAGAATGTGTCATTCCTATCATTTGCGATTGGTATTCGAAAGATGCCACCATTATTTGGTCAGGTTAAATCCTCACAAGTGCATCTTTTGTGTGAAGTTAGGTCGCTTGTTAGGATTCATCATTTCTAAAGAGGGTATAAGACTCAACCCTTCGAAGGTAGAGGCAATACTTTAGTTTTCTCCCCTGAAAAATATTCGTCATCTTCAATGTTTGCAAGGCATGGCAAAATTATTATGGAGATTTGTTGTCAATTTTGTCAATTTAACTAGAGGCTTCATGCATCTTTTGAAGAAGGACACCACCTTTTGTAGGGATGAGCAAGCCCAGGAGTCCTTTGATGTGCTCAAGCGAGCCCTAGCATCGACCCCGGTCATTAGTCCCCCAGACTATAGCCGTGATTTTCTACTTTATGTGGCCGCGTCCATGGAGACGATTGGTATGGTTTTGGTTCAGGAGGATGAGGAGCTCCAAGAGAATTTCATATACTATCTAAGCTAGAACCTTATTGATGCAGAGATTTTTTATTCTCATGTTGAGAAGCTTGCTTTAGCTACCGTACATGTGGTTCAACGGTTGAGACATTATATTCTCCTTCGCTAGACCTTGGTTGTAGCCCATGTCAATCCATTTCAATTTGTCATCACTCGAAGGATGATTGGGGGAAAATATAATAAATGGATTTCCATCCTGCAAGAGTTTGATCTCGAGTTTGTTTCAGAAAAATCAAAGAAGTCATTAATTTTTGCAGAGCTTATATCGGATTTCCCAAGTGAGGCCGAGGAGTTGGTTTGTGAAGATACGTTTATCGATGAACACATCTTCTTAATCTCAACTTTAGACCCATGGTATGGGGATATCATTATATATTTACAAACATTGAAGGTCCCTACTCACCTCTAACGGGATGAACGACAACGATTACGTCACGTGTCTAAGAATTACCTCATAGTGGATAACACTTTGTACCGCCGTGGGGTAGATTCCATTTTACGACATTGTTTAACTCATGAAGAGGCTGAGGTAGTGCTGAATTATTGCCACGAAGGGGCGTGTGGTGGTAATTTATCTGGGCTTTCTACAGCCCAAAAAATATTAATAGCAGGTTATTTCTGGCCATCGATCTTTAAGGATTGTGTGGATGCGGTCAAGAGGTGCCACCCTTGCCAGGTGTTTGCACGTAATATGCGCTCAAAACCTTCCCTGTTACATCCTATCATCACCGCCAGTCCCTTCACTAAGTGGGGGCTTGATTTTATGGATTGCAACCTAGCTTTAGCTGGGGGGCATCATCATATCATAATGGCTGTTGATTACTTCATGAAATGGGTTGAGGTTATGCCTACAATTAAATCTGACGGTGAGATAGTCATGCACTTCGTATTCAAATAGATTATTACTCGGTTCAGGATTCCAAAAGATCTTGTCACTGACCATGGCTTACACTTTCAGAATCGTATGATGGAAGAATTGGCATCAAAGTTAGGGTACAAGCAAGAGCATTCCTCCGCTTACTACCCTCAAGCGAATGGATAGGTAGAAGCATTGAACAAGTCACTCAAATCCATTCTCCAATGAACCATCGCACAAAGCAAGAATAATTGGCACATCATGTTATATCCTGCTTTTTGGGCACATAGAACTGCTGGTAAGACTGCCACAGGTTTTTCTCCTTATCAACTTGTACATGGAGTGGAGTCAATATTGCCAGTTGAATGCAAGATTCCTTCTTTGAAGCTAGCCGTAGAACTCTTACCAGACACTTCACCATTGGAGTAGCGTTTGGTTCACCTTGAGCAACTTGATGAGCAGCGTCGAGATGCCTTGGTGGCTCTAGAAGTAAATAAACATCGTGTAAACGTCGTGAGGGAGACTTGGTCCTTTTGTGGGATCAACCGAAAGAACCCTTGGGGGAAGGAAAGTTTAACCCCATGTGGCATGGTCCTTACGTCATCAAACGTGTGTTAGAGAAGGGTGCTTATGATTTAGTGGATTATGAGGGAATGGCCTTAGCGGAGCTTAGAAATGGGCTCTATCTCAAGAAGTACTATGCATGATTTTCAGCCAAGGCTGGTATTGTATATTATTGTACAGTTTTGTATACTTAGGTCTTTTTCTTATAGTGATCAGGTTTGTGATTAGTTTCCATTTCTTTTGGTAGATGTCAATGGAATCTTCCACCTACATAGGATTCGTGGATGGTACAAGCCATCACACTCAACAATCAACCTCTGCTGCTTGGGTGATTTATACTCCTATGGGTCAGGTACTGTCTTCAGGAGGCGTATGTTTACGGCCATCTTCAAACAATGTTGCTGAATATAGTGCTGTTAATGAGCTTCTACGGGATGTCATTTCACATGGAATTCTCTCTCTTGAGGTACGTCTTGATTCGGATTTAGTAGTGTCACAGCTTAATGGTTTGTACCATGTTAGAGATTCGACATTATTAAGAAGATTCTTACGTGTGATATTATTAGAACGACAATTTGGCAATTTAACATACATACATATTCCAAGAATTAATAATCAAGTTGCTGACTCATATGATAACTACGTGTTAGATTGGCATTTGTTTCATACACAATAAATTAATCACAAACACAAATTTTTATGCATGTAAATAAATAAACCAGTCATCATAAAAAAATTATATAACATCCAAAATGTGGTAATACATAGTGTCATGATACAAAAATGGGGCTCTCGAGGCACCAAAATATAATACATGGTAATACAAAATGTATAACTCCCAGGTATCTAAGCCTGTGGAGGAGGAGAAGGGTTGTGATCATGGAAGGTCACTACGGCTCTAGCTAGCCGTCAGAATAATCGCACCCATGCTCATGGTACACCCACCACCTGACACTGCATAGCCTCAGGAAATTCCTTGACTTGCGCCATGGGAACTCTGTGTGTCAGCCTCACAAAGTTGGTATGAATGCTCTGGAGCATCCACACCTAAGATATGATCTCCTCTTCCCCTCTGTCTGTGACGAGGGAAGCCTTCAGGCCGCCATGGTCCCACATCTGTATGCATATGGTAGATGTCGCTATGTATTGTCACCCAAAAATATGTCTTTTCATTCCATATAATCAGAAAACACAAAAGAAAATTAAATAACTCAAAAATTTAAAGAGAGGGTCGAGATTCGTTACCTATGTCACCATATGCCAATCCTAGTGGTAGCGGCATGTCTGGGTCCCCCCAAAAATCAATCCTCGCATAGGGGTAGTCATCGATGGCAACTATCTATCATCACCACCATGAAAAGAACTCAGCTGGATAGGGGTTGGACACCCTACCTCCCCCTAGTCTGCGCATCGCATCCGCCCAATGCCATTGGGCCAGATCTCGAACCCTGTGTAGATGAACGTCAACTCTGGGGCTCAATCCTGGAACACGCTCGAATAAAAACGTGCTCAGTATGCTGCTGAAATCGAAGTTTCACACTCTGCACATCTTACACTCACTGAGCTGATGTTTCATGTTGCTCAGTAGTGTAGTGCTCCAGTCATAGACCATGGGTCTCATGCACTCCATTGCATAGAACATTAGAGGCCGCGAGGCCTGGTGGAGTGAAGCCAAGCCTGTTATCCTGCCCAATGTCAATAGGATGGCCTTCAGGCCCAGCACCTGTATAGAGTTGGTTGGGATCTGACTCCCCACCTTCTCCATGTCCGGATAGCAGTACACCGCAATGTACTCATCTATAGTCAGGCCACCTCTGAGCCTCCGAGAACGAAGTTTCACTACTCCCCCCCGTCGGGAAAGTCTAGTAATAAAGTATATGTCCTCCACCTCTATGGTGAGGGACATCCCATCTATCTGGAAGGACTCAGAGTCTAGATCCCAGTGATCCACCAACATCTGCAATAGTATTGGTTTGGCCCTCAAACCACCGAGACACCAAAATTTGTAGAGCCCACATGCACGTAGCGCTTGTTGAGCCATTAGATCGACCCTTATTGCCTCCTCTACATCACCATGTTCACATTCTCTCCATTCTAGGACCATCCTGCACAAAAAATTGCAAGTTTTCCCATTAGAATACTCAAAAAATCTCATGCACGGCTGCATACGCGACTATGAGGGAATTTTCCTTGTATATCCAGCCCTATATGCGGAAAAACCCTCAATTTCTGCGTGGGCCACAACGCCTTTTTTAGATTGGCCTAGAAACCTCAAATGACCATGGAATTTGATAAAAATTGCATCAAAATGGAAGAGAAGAGCATGGGTAAGAACCTGGAAGAAACAGTAGTGGATTCCACCAGCTAGATCTCCTATAATTTGCTGTTGAAAATCTAAGCTCAATTGGGTAAAAATTTCAAATGTTTTGTAATGTTTTTAATTTTTTACTATTTATAGAAATTTTTCAAATTTTTGAAAATTTTTACCCCCTTTCCTATAGTTTGGACCATTTCTAATCATTTTGGATCGTTTTTGACCTAATTCATGATGTAGGAGACCTTTTTGAGTGTCATTTCAGCTGTTGGATTGACCCGTTCGTGTCGATCTTAGGTATCATGTCTAAACTGGCATATAGGTTAGGTTTCATCACCATTTGCATTTTGCATGACCTTATGACCATTTCATCATAGCCTTAGGTACAAACCCACTCTAATATGTCATGGAACCTTCTTGTTGTTTTAGAAGTGGCATGGTATGAGTGGTAGAGCTTGACCTTACATGGGTACCCTAGTTAGCGCCTTATTTGCATTTGGTGCCCATGCTGACATTTTGTCCTTTAGGGTGTGGGAGTCCATTGTATAGTACTTCCATGACATTTAGCAAGAGCCTCATACTCCTCTTGATCTTTTGCTGGCCTATTTCCCTCAGGACTCCCTTATGTCAAGTTGCAATTGCATTAGCATGAGCTTTTCCTGCCTTATTGAGATTTATGCCGGCTTCCCTGACATTGCATTTCAGCCATACAGCCTGAGCTTATCTCATGTCTAGCCATGTAGAGCCATTTTATATTTCCTTTGCAGCTTGATTCCCTTTTTTATCAGGAGGGGATTTTCCCCCGAGTGTCGCTATCCTACACATGTGTCCTTGCATTGAGCATAGGCATGTTCCACTACTTGGAACTAGTTTGTTCGCCCCTATGACACTCATCTCCTCCTAGTATGTAACTATAAAGAAGTTTTATTCTTTTTCAAGCTTTTTAAATATTTGAAAAAGTCCAAAAAAAAAATCAAAAAACCAAAAAGCTGGATAAGGAAAGATGTTATCTTTGGCAGCTGTTGAGTCGTGTCGCCTTCGAATAGAGCACTGTATATCACATCCGTTGGTTGGGTTTATAGTTTGACTTTAGGAGCTGTACTCATTTTATCTGAGTTTATCTCCACCAATTGGTTAAGCTTCCAGTCCCCATGCATCCTCTGTCGGTGCCTCCTGTGTCATAGAGATGTCCCAGTTTTGTATATCAAGTCTATGCTGCCCCTATTCAGTCACCATTCATTGTTATGCTCTTGTTCGAAGGAATTTGAAACTTGAGTCGGCCATTCCTTAGTTATCTTGACTTTGCATGTCAGCCATTCTTGGCACCTTATGATTGAGTCCTTCCACATTATACAGCTTTGCTGAGTACCTCATGTTGGATGATGGGGGATGCCTTAATGCCCTCCTTCCAGTGGATTTCATCCCATTGACTTTAGATCATTTATTCTGGGATTGGAATCTAGAGTCATTTTTGAGTTCCTTGAGACTTGCAGTCATCAGTGGTAGGTTCTCTCGCCATCGAAAATCTTTGGGAATACATCAATGTCCCCTGATCGATGGATCCTCTCAAGTGTTCGACCTCAACACATTTATTCACACTTGTTAGTTAGCACTCTAGTACCTTGATTCCCATTTTCATTATTGGTGGGTGATCTCGCGTCTATCAACGGTATACATCAATGATCGGTAATCATACGATGGACTACTATGTTTGACCTGGACACCTCTATTCACATAGTAGGACATGTACTCATAGTGGTTTGTGTAGAAGACCTTCCAGATTGGTGGCATCTCTTATATGCTACCTCCTTGATCGTGCCAGTGTTCATGAGATTTCAACTCTTGTGACTTGATTCCAGTATATGTCAGACATTTCCAGCCATTATGGAGATCTTGATCCATTATATATCTTCAGCCATTATGGAGATCATGGTCCTTTGTATATCTTCATCATGGAGATTCTGATCTATGTATATTGTACGTGGCGATGACCATTTATGTGATATCTTGTATCATGCCTATTCATGGCCATTGTACTCTTATGTATCTGGGACTGCTATATGTATTTGTAGTATGTGCATAGTTGTATAATTGTACTATGCTAATTGGGTGGTTGGTCTTCCATTTGGGATCCTTCATCACTTCACTTATGGGATGGACTTATAATGTATTTCGGCCATCGTATGACCCCTCTGACCTCACACATTAGCGGGCATCTATTATAGCTGATTTTACGACTCCAGGTGAATCACACTTGTATGGCCTTCCCCTATCCCTGTGCAGACTCCTTAGACCCCTTGGACCATTTTTTGTCCTTTGATGTTTCCTTGACCATCCCTAAAAACATGTGAAAATTAATACACATGACTTTTAAACCTATAATCATGTATATACACAGGTTTGACCCCTAAAACTGCATACATCAAGATGTGTGCATAATCCAAATTATTTTGGAGTTTTCCTTGACATGGATCCGACTCACTTGACTCCTGGCCTTCCCTATGCCTTGAGATCGCTCGTATTTGACCTTTCATTACCCCTTTGAAAATCTATATAAGGAACTCTATGGTACATTGAAGGCATATGAGAGAATTGAGAGCAAAGAAACTATAGTCCATTGTTGCCGGAACTTTTGCTTGAGTCTGCATCCCTTTGTCCCTTGGAGCACTTTTGTGTTCTTCCCAAGCCTTCCTTTTGCTTGTGATCTTTCTATCGAGCTGGAGGACTGAGGTGGTGGAGGCCCAAGTGGGGGATTCAGTTTCTCCGATTCACAGACGTGCCAACAGAGGTTGTATCCATTGTAATATCTGATTTTATATTAATAGAAATATCTTTTCCTATCCAATAATGCCTGTTTGAATGAATATTTTATCCATGGATGTTTTCAAATGCTTATACATTGTTGATTATATACGCTAGAATAGATATAAAACCAATATATATAGTATGCTTGTCTTGTTTACTTGTTGTTGAGGAAGTGATTAATCAATACAAGCTGAAGTTGGAAAGCTCAACGGGGATCTACTTCAACCGTCCGGAACAAGGTATGAGGTCTAATCCTTTAGTGTTAGATATTTGATTTCTATTGCATATTGGAAAGGATTGATTTCTAGAGTCAATCTATCTATTGTGGTACCCCAAGCCATAGGAATTTCTCTCTGTAACAATTGTTTCATGTTTTAACGTTTGGGGATCTATCATCAACAACGTGCGGTTGGCTCGACGAGCTGAATGGTGAGCTGGATATGCTCTACACATATCTAGGGTGGATGCATTGTCTGTTCGTTGGCTCATTGAAGACTATGGTCTCCAATAACAAATTAATCATCAAACATATATCAAATACCATCGAATTAACTAATAAAATCATGAAATAATAAGAATGAACCAGAACTTTGCATAAATCCAAAATATAGTCATACCTGGGGCTGAATAGTGATTTGCATGACAGAAAACATGTCAAAACGTGAAAAAAAATATGTCAAACATGTAAATTAACAGCTGAAAATGATGACAAAACTGGGATCAACATTCCCCCAAACCAGAGAAATTCCAGGTCCCATTGAGAAAAACAATGATGCATCAAGAAGAAGGTTGAGCTGTGTTAGCAGATGCTTTCAACTTGGTTAACGAAACAGGGTTTTAAACTTCAATTTTCAAGCTTGTGATTTCAAATAGCATGCCTCTCCTGTTGATACCTATGTGACAAATTGATGTCCTTGTTCAGCTCTTCGATGGTTTTGACCTGTAAGTGCAAATATTTATTCTCTTGCCTAAGAATTGCGATTATCTTAGCATACTCTTCATTTCGAATTACTAATTGAGCCAAATCCTGAGTTAATTGATCTACCATCGGCTGATGTGAAGTAGATGGCTCTGCAGGTTGCTTAGAATCTTGTGGGGGACTCATCTCCCTTGATGGCAGATCGATATCAATAGAAGGAATGTGTCTGTCAAGACTCATGTCCCATGTAGATGCAGGGATGGTCTCATGATTGACATGCTTCAGCAATTCGGCCGAGACATGGGCCAATGCGAACAAAGGTGAGCTTGGACCAGGTGTATATGTTTTGGCCATACCATCTAGATGACGAGTCTAAATAACGAGCTGTACTGTGGTCTGGATGCTAGGTTGAACCATGGACTGGAAAAAATTTTCCTTCTAGACTCTTGTGCGAGGTTGTGATAAGGCTACAAACTTAGTAGATATAGGTATAACAGGGGTAGAATGAGTCGATGGAATCGCCTCCGATGTGTCATCATCAAGATAGACAACATTGGGGATTTTCTTCTCTAAGGATGGAGATTGACTGGATTCACGATTATGGAGATGTCGAGGGCATTTTCAGATATTTAGATGGGGGTTAAGAACTTTAAACACAAATGTATCCCAAGGTTGGTTCTTCTCCTTAAGATAATCTAAGATCAAGAGTTGAATCAAACTATGGTGATACAGGCTTCCTTTAGGGTTAATGATATTTTTCCTGACCTGGCTCGACATCTTCTCTAGATTTCTAAGAAAATAGAAAGGGAAATTCAGAAACTTCTGATCAACAAAATGCGTTAGCAAATGGAGATGGAAGGCCTTAAATAAGCTCAACTTACCTTCACAAGTGATCATATGGATGATGACAGTCAAAGGGTTGATGTACTTTGTCTTAATCTAGTTTTGATGGACACCTTTGATGCTTGTGACATGTCGGTATTCTACGTTAAGGGCGAAGTTGTGGGATTCCCATGGAAGAAACTAGTGCTTGTGCCATTGAGTTCCCTCTTTAGGAAGCTTGGTTTCGACCGCGATAGACTCCTTAGTTAGTGGTAATATGAGATGGTCAACCCTTTCCTTCTTTCCATCAAAACCCATTGCGAAAAGCAGTGAAATTTCTTCATCATACCCTTCCAACAGGTGAAGAAACGGGTTCCAACCACTGCAGAAAAAGACCTCTCGTACTTGGGCAGGATCAATGAAATCAATAAAGTTAGGATCCCCTACTAATGAGAAGGTTGTATTGGTAGGTTTCTACACTAGTGGAGGGTTGAGGGTTTCAGAAGGTTGACCCTCTTGAATTTATTCAGCAATGGGATCCTTAGGACTTCCCTCCAGGATTTCTTCCCTGTCTATGGTTTCTCCTGTAAAATATTTAGGTCTCCAAGAAGATCTACTTCCTATGTGGGTTTCCGAAACATTTATGCTGAGTTATTGGTTGGGGTATTTCGTCCCCCGTAAAACTTAGGATGGATTTTAATAAGGTTTGAGAATTATCTCTAACGTATCTACCCTTCAAATCTCTAGGTCTGTTCATGAAAAAATAAACTAAAGGCAAACATATGCTACTTTTACCACTACTACTGGATTTGGGGGCCCTTGTTATAACAGATGCATAGGATCTTACCTCTTGTCTTATCGCTCCCCTGCCACTAGCCTATTACTAAACTTCATAAGGGAATTCTACTTAATCTACCTTACTGAACAACTCCCCGGCAACGGTGCCAAAATTTTTTGAGTGCTATAATGTCTAAATTAATTCACCTAATATTTAATTATCGACCAAGGTTGGTAAACTTTGAGTTGACACAAAGTATATGTGAAGGTAGAGGGGTTCCTAGGGTGTCGTAGAAATATTTAACAAAGAAAAGATTGCAAAATAATTCAAAATGAAGAACCGATTAAAACTCCTATAAATTCAACTAGAAAGGTAATTAAACCAAACAGAGTGCTATACTAGAGCAGTATCAAGCTATACTACTCTACTCTATGGACAATTACTGAAAGATAAATATATAAGAAATACTATTCTATTCTATATGAACTATACTACTTCTTAAAAAATTTAGAAACTAACTATACAAGGAAGGACTATATTAGAAACCAACTATACATGCAACTAACAAATATACATTATGGATCAAAATGAACTTATCTAATCCCACTCTCCTTGATTGTTCTGTGGATATGCATTCACCGTGATTGGATCTGGGGTAGGAGCAGTGTGAAAATGGCTTTCAAAAGAAGTGAAGAAACTAAATGGGATCAAATCTAACTTAACTTCTACAAATATGTGCTAACTAAGGAATGTCCAATTACAGGTGATAGTAAACATGATGATCTATTCCATACGAAAATCATTCGTAATTAAAAATATATTTCAACAGCTAATCTATTAAGAGACAAGGTTCTTTTGAAATATTACTTTCATAAATAACCAATTCTTATATGAAACAAATGTAAAGGAAATCTAACTTATAAACAAGTAAAAGATATTAATGAAAGAAGCAAGGAGAAAACTTAATAAAAAAGATTTAATTGGATGCAAGTAGAAAACTTAATAAAGATAACTCTTTTAAGTCCTATTGTCTAAGTCTATTCAGTCACCACACAGTGAAAGAAACAGGTCCTACTACTATAACCAATCTACAAAGTGCTAGTGTACTTCTCTAGAAATTTAACATGTCTAACCCTAAACTTAACATACACAGGGATAAATCAAATCAAACTAAAGATATAATTACAAATCATCACAACAATTTTGAAGGAAGAAATCAAAAACTACAATCAACCAAAACACAAGACATAACTCAAAACATAGGGTGAAAGGAGAGAAAAATAGGAATAAAACTTTAATAAATACTTTTAACAGTCTGACCTAAGGCTTTAAGAATAAATATAACTATTAGCTAACTACCACAGTCAAAATATAATAAAAAAGCTAAAGAAATAGGCTTAAAACATATTAAAAACACTAAAGGTTGAATGAAGGATTGGATAACAAACTAGAAAGTAGGTCTGAACGATAGGCTAAACAGGCTCTCTGAATGACAGACTGTATATAGAAAACACTAGAATTTTAAGAAATATTTAATCTAAATGATTTCAAGATCAGCTAATTAAAATACATGATAAAAAAATTCATAAGGAATGATAAGGAACCCTACTTAATGATCAAATTCAACAGTAAAGTAACTTAAACGAATTCATAATTATAAAGACATCATTATCTATTGCATGTTTCAACAAATTGAAATATAACTGAATGAGTTTATAACAAAGAAAAAGTAACATAACTGAACCTACTATAACTTGATCCTAGAATACCAAAGCAATCTACTCTATGTATTTGCCAACATAAAATTGAATAGGAAGCTGGAAAAGACTGAAAAAGGAAATTGAAAGCAAACCTATGCACAACCGATGACTTAGTTCATGAAGGGAAACTTCATTAATAGCATAACATCAAAGTGTAATCTATGCTAAAGGAAATAATGACATAAAAAATTGTAGAAACTGAATCACATACACAAATTATAAATGAAACTATGCTAATTGCAAATAAAGAGATAACGAAATACACAAAGATGGAAACTGCTGGTTGATGAAGGTCCCTCTCAGCAATCAGGGTGGAGACTTGATAAACACTTACACGAAAAATGATCATACACATTGTAAATGTAACTTCTATTAAATTGAGAAACAATATTACAGAGTTCTTTAACAATGACTGATTACATGCATAAATTGGATAACTAGGCACTTGCATGGAGGCTGATATATATATTGTTTACAGAGGTGAGCAGGTCGGCCCTTTAGTGGTCAACCACTCTCTAAATTTAGTCAACCTTGATTACAAATGACTAATTGAGAGCCAACACATAACGCTTCTTCCTCCTTCATCGTGCATCAGTTCTCCTTCGTGTGTGAGGTGTCGTATGGGTCCCCTTTGGTGTGGCTAGTGGCGTGGTGTCAAGAAGAGGAGCGTGCTGGTGAGTCTTCTAGAATGAGGATCATACTACCATCCATACATGTGTACCATAGGCAGTTTGCATATCGTTCCATGCTTTAACGTTTGGGGGTCTATCATCAACAACGCACGATTGGCTCGGCAGGCTGAATGATGAGCTAGACAGGGAGCTGGATATGCTCTACGCATATCTAGGGTGGATGCATTTTCTGTTTGTTGGCTTGTTGAATACTATGGTCTGCAATAACAAATTAAGCATCAAACATATATCAAATATCATCGAATTAACTAATAAAATCATGAAATAACAAGAATGAACCAGAACTTTGCACAAATCCGAAATATAGTCATACCTGGGGCTGATTAGTGAGCTGCATGACATAAAACATGCCAAAAGGTGACAAAAAATATGTCAAACATGCAAATTAATAGCCGAAAATGATGACAAAATTGGGATCAACATTCTCCCAAACTTGAGAAATTCCAGGCCCCATTGAGAAAAACAATGATGCATTAAGAAGAAGGTTGAGTTGTGTTAGTAGCTTCCTTCGACTTGGTTGAGGAAACAGGGTTTTAAACTTCAATTTTTGAGCCTATGACTTCAAAAATCATGCCTCTCTTGTTGAGACCTATGTGACAAATTGATGGCCTTTTTCATCTCTCTGATGGTTTTGACCTGCAAGTGCAAATCTTTATTCTCTTACTGAAGACTTGCGATTATCTTACCATACTCTTCATTTTGGCTTACTAATTGAGCCAAATCCTGAGTTAATTGATCTACCATTGGTTGATGTGGAGTAGATGGCTCTATAGGTTGCTTAGAATCTTGTGGGGGACTCATCTCCCTCGATGGCATATTGATATCAACAGAACGAATGTGTTTGTTTGTAGGTGCAGGGATGGTCTCACAATTGACATGCTTCAGCAAATCAGCCGAGACATGGGCCAATGAAAATAGAGTTGAGCCTGGATTAGGTTTATATTCTTTGGCCATACCATCTAGATGATGAGTCTGAGTAATGAGTTGTACCATGGTCTGAACGCTAGACTGAACCATGGATTGGAAAATTTTTTCCTTCTAGACTCTTGTGCAAGGTCATGATAAGGGTACAAACTTAGCAGATACAGGGATAACAGGACTACAATGGGTGGATGGACTCACCTCCATTCTGTCATTGTTGAGATAGACAACATTGGGGATTTTCTTCTCTAACGATGGAGATTGACTGGATTAACGATTATGGAGATGTCGAGGGCGTTTTCGGATATTTATATGGGGGTTAAGAACTTTAAACACAAAGGTATCCCAAGGTTGGTTCCACTCCTTAAGCTGATCTACAATTAAGACTTTAATCAAACTATGGTGATACAGGCTACCTTTAGGGTTAATGGTGTTTTTCCTGACCTGGCTCGACATCTTCTCTAGACTTCTAAGAAAATAGAAAGGGAAATTAAGAAACTTCTGAATAACAAAATGCATTAGCAAAAGGAGATGGTAGGCCTTAAATATGCTCAACTTACCTTCACAAGTGATCAGATGGATGATGAAAATCAAAGGGTTCATGTACTTTGTCTTAATCCAATTTAAATGGAAACCTTTGATGCCTGTGACATGCCGGTATTCTAGTTTAAGGGCGAAGTTGTGGGATTCCCATGGAAGAAACTAGTGCTTCTGCCACCGTGTTCCATCTCTAGGAAGCTTGGTTACGAGCATGATAGACTCCTCAGTTACTGGGAAGACGAGATGGCCAACCCTTTCCTTCTTTCCATTGAAACCCATCGTGAAAAGCAGTGAAATTTCTTCATCATACCCTTGAAACAGGTGAAGAAATGGGTTCCAACCAGCATGGAAAAATAAATCTCATCACTCCTCGAACTCTGGCATTTGGAATAAGTATTGGTAGCTCTCAGGCTCAAAAATATTCAGTATGGTTCAAGCAAAGACTAGGATATAGAGTTTGTAGGGAGTATAGGAATAAGGTGGCTAACACAACTCTACAGGGATAATGGTAAGTGAGAGCGATAGAGTAGAAGTTCACACGGTGTTGATTTAAAACATGCCTAATTCATTCAACCAAACGATCACGCAAAAGGGTCAGTACATTTAGGCGATCAGGCCATTATGGCAGATACTGAGATGTGTGCCATCAAGAACACTTATTTTAATTAGTTCATAAGGTTGCAATCAATTCAACCATGTCCAAAGTAAAACTTTGGATAGGTTGAATGTATGACTTAATACGAATGCATAAACCACATTCATAACTATAATAATCTTTATTTAACAAGAGGATCGACTATTTGATAGTTTACGTGTGCTAGTGGGTAAGAGGATAGGGGTGATGGCAGAGTCATGATGACTGAAAAAGGTCATATTGAATCCATATGGGGGTAAAATGAGATCACAAACGTACAACATCATAGGTTGAGACTATTCATAATTCCTTTGTAAATGTGACTTAATAATCATGGTATGAATTAGCCAATTTTAAATTTTTTCCCAAACAAAATTAAGCTAACACCTTGGCATGCTTTTTAATCATTAGTGCTATAATATCATAGTTTTTATTTAGATCATCATTTGGAATTTCATTCAGACTAGCATTAGACCCTTCATATGGTCTTTCATATGATCATTCATATAGAGTTTTTTTCTATAAAAACATGCTTTATTCTAGATTGGATTGCTGCTAATTATCCTGAAAACATTTGTCATTTGCTAGAGATAAATAAACTTTTATATAAACAGTCAGAAAAAATAAAAAACAGTATAATCTTCACAACATACTCTTCCTCCCCCAAACCAAAGATATGGCTTGTCCTCAAGCCATACAAGAAAAACTAAGTAATTTCAAATTAATTTAATATAGAGTTTTATCATGTTGTGATCATTTTTGCACAAAAAAAGAAAATGAACTAGTAAAATGGAAATGATTCAGGTATGTACATTTATCAGAGATAACAGTGCTTAGAAAGATCAAGTGAATAATGATAGTATAATTGGAAAATGCCATAGGAAAACTAGTCATCCATGCCTCATTGTAAGGATGTCTTGTCATCTTAAGAATATTTTGAGTTTACCCTAGAGTTTGTGAGATTTTATAGCTATGGGTCCCATTTATAGGATAATCATATCCTAGGTATTTATTGAATTAGATGGCCAGATCCAAGCCCAACTTACAGCCATTCTCTAATGACATCATAAACAATTGGCCTACACATGTATTTATATATTCTAATATTATCATTTTCAACGAACCATGTGCATAGTAGTGCATTTTCCAAATCTCTCTTACCTGATATATCTCCTCTACCAGCATGCCTATTCAGTACCCCAGTGGGTTTATCTTGGTACCATGCAAGCATAGCCCCTCGCTGCCAGCGAGCCTGTTCAGTACCACGACGGGTTTACTTAGCATTGACCCATTGCCAGCAGGTCTATTCAGTACCCCGACGGGTTTGCTTCGTATAATTATTTTGAGTATATGGAAGTCAGTTGGTACTAGAGCATTCTAAGCTTACTAAACACAATTAAAATTTAGAATAAAGCTTATAATTAATTTTTATAATGGCCTTAATTATGGATCATGTCAAAAGAGAATAAATTAAAGTTGTTCTTTGACCTTTCAGTCTATCTTCTTCATAAGGGATAAGTAATGTTCTCCCCAAGCAGAAAATTCACTTACTTCCGAGTTACCACAAAAATTATTAAGAGACAAGTTTTGATAATAAGTATAGGATAAACTAGTAGTCCATAGGTATAAAATGAAATTTTGAAGAACATGATGATTAAAGTAAGTCTTTCAAGCAATTGTTCCAAAATCAGAAATGCACATGCCTGAATAAAAATAACATGTATAAAATCATAACAAATCATAGAATAAATGGTTAGGGATGATATACAAAGAATTATTTAATTGTGCTATAAACTTCAATTTTGATAGTAACCAAAAATAAAGAGTTAAGATATATTATGAGTGTTTTTAGAGAACTTCCTTTTTCAGATATCACCTCATGAGATTCTTATAGAGATAAAGTAATTGTAATCAAACTGCAAAACCACTTGTTATATGATTCATATTTATTCATAACAAAAGTATCTATAAAATTCATAAGAATTAGGAAAGGGAAAAGAGTATTCATATTTTAATTGGCAAAACTATAACAGGTGATTGTGGGAATCAATCCCTTATACGTGATCAATTTATTAGAAATGACTCTTACTTATTCAAGAAACATATCTACATATATACAAATAATGACAACCCAGAATAACTTTTAAGGATTAGGAGGAGGAGGAATGACTTCCTCTTCAACCAATTCCATTTCTCTTTGCTTTAATACATTCTGTACGAAATCCTATTTAGATGTTGGTTGGTGGTAAAGTCTAAGTCTGTGTCCATTTACTACAAAGGAAATTTTTGAATCATCAATTGTCTTAATTTCTACTAATCCATTATCGAAAGTTGTAACTACTTCATATGGATCCATTCAATGAGTAGTTAATTTTCCTTCAAAACTTTTGTATCTTGAGTCAAATAGCAATGCCCAATATCCAGTATTAAATTATTTTTTCTTAATAAATTTATCATGTTATTTCTTTCTTTGATTATGTATTAACATTGTTCTTTGGAGTGCATCATGTCTAATTTTGTCTAATTCATTAATCTGTAACACTCGTTGTTTCTTTGCTTCATCCAAATTCATGCCTAATTGTGATGCCATACGAAATGTTTTAACTTGAAATTCGACAGGTAAAAGAACTTGTTTCCCATACACCAAATCATAGGGGATATGTCTGGTAGTGTTTCTCCATGTTATCCTATAAGCCCACAAAGCATCGGGGAGTCTATCTGCCCAATCCTTATGATGTAAGTGAATGGTTTTGGTTAAGATGGCTTCTAATACTTTATTGGTTGATTCTACCTAGACATTAGCCTGGGGATGATAAGGTGAGTATTTGCAATGTTGAATGCCATACTTCATGGTGAGTTCTTTCATTAACTTAGAAGTAAATTGAGAGCCTTGATCTGTGAAAATTTCTCTAGGTACACCAAATCGAGTGAATATTTCTTCATATATGAATTCTACTACTGATTTCTCTATGGACCTAAACAAATCTTTAGCTTCTACCCACTTAATAACATAGTCTGTGCAAACTAGGATATACTTATTTTTACGAGACATGGGAGAAATAAGTTCTACAAAATCCAAAGCCCATTTCTCAAATGGCACTATCATGACCTGAGGCTATAAGGGAATCTGATCAGATGATGTAGGTCTACCGATTCTTTGGCAACTATCACATCCTTTAACATATTTGGCAACATCCTTAAAAATGCTTGGCCAGTAATAACCAGAACGCAGCACTTTGTATGTCGTCCGCTTATTAGAAAAATGTCCTCGACATGGTCCATCATGGAAGGCATGGAGGATATCTGTCATTTCATATTCCTATATGCATCATCTAATAATAATATCTAGGCCACTAAAAAAGATATCATTATCAACCCATGAATATTTACAGCTCTATACTATAATATGACGCTTCTTGGGTGGGGACAAGTGATTTTGTAATTTCCCAATTGCTAAATAATTGGCAATATCTATGAACCAAGGGGTTTGAATGGATACAACAAATAGATGTTGATCAGGAAAACTGTCATCAACAAGTTTAGTACCGTTATTATGTTGAATACGGGAAAGGAAATATGCTACTAAATTTTCTTTAACAGGTCGGTCGATGATGGTAATGTTAAATTCTTGTAATAAAAGAAGCCACCGAGTCACCCTACCATTGGTAATTGCTTTATTCATTAAAAATATGATAGCAGAGTGATTCGTATGTACAAAAATTTCATATCCTATAATGTAATGGTGAAATTTATTAATAGAATAGACTACTGCCAAAAATTCTTTTTCAGTAACATTATAATTCAGCTCGGCAGGGGTCAAATTGTTGCTAATAAAATAAATGGCATAAGGTGATTGGCCTTCTTTTTGGCCTAGGACTCCTCCTATGGCCGTACCAGAAGCATCAATGGATATATGGAAAGGAAGGGACCAGTTGGTACCCCTCAATATTGGTGCCACTAATAATTTAGCTTTTAAGACTTCGAAAGCACTTTGACAAGATTCAGTCCATTGGAATTCCACATCCTTTGTAAGGAGCTTAAACATTGGTGTAGCTATTTTAGTGAAATTCTCAATAAAGCAGTGATAATATCCTACATGGCCAAGAAATATTCTTACCTCTTTTTGATTTTTTGGAGATGAAAGGCCAACAATTACTTCTATTTTCATAGGATCCACCTTGATTCATTGGGAAGAAACATGATGACCCAAGACTATACCTTATGTTAATAACATTTTACATTTCTCCTGAATAAGGGCCATGTTTTTTTCTTGACATTGAATCAAGACCTTCTCAATTTTATCAAGGACCTCTTGAAAGGTATCACCATAAGCTGTAAAATCATCCATGGAAACCTCCACATAGTCATGTATAAGATCAGAAAAAATTCCTAAAACTGCACGTTGAAAAGTGGAAGGTGCATTACATAAGCCAAGTGGAAAAACTCTATAGGCATATGTTCCCCAAGGGAATATAAAAGTGGTCTTATCTTGATCTATGGGCGCTATTAAAATCTGATAATATGCACTATACCCATCAAGAAAGGAAAAGTATTGTTTTTCTGACAGGGTATCTAACACTTGATCAATAAAGGGAAAAGGAAAACAGTATTTAAGAGTGGCCTTATTTAACTCTCTGAAATCAACACAAATATGCCACTTCCCTGTGACTTTCTTCGGGACTACCACTAGACGAGATACACATTTACTGCTGAAGATTGGATAGATGAAACCAGCATTGAGAAGTTTTTGTAACTCCTCTTTTACTATATATTTTAGAGCAGGATTCATCCTCCTCTGAGGCTGTCTCACAGGTGGAATGGTTGGATCCATGTATATATGGTGAATACATTTGTTGGGTTGTATACCTTTCATGTCATTGTATTCCCATGAAAATGATCCAGAATGGTTTTTAAGGATCTTAAGCAATTGTTCTTGTTGGCTCTCAGTTAACCCTGAATTTATGTTTAAAACTTTTCCAGGGCTAACTTCACAAGGTACAGTATAAGGTCCTATGTGTTCTTGAATTTCAAAGACACATGGTGTTTCTACAAATGTTGAGAGAGCCATATTTTCTAGAAACTCATCTCCAAATATCTGATCAAGTTGGGCAAAAGACTGCGGAAAATCTATACAAGTTGTGGAACAGACAAACTGGTTTAATACATTCTCAGTAGTTTGCTCTTGAAGTGCCCAAGAATAGTCACTAGGAAAGAAGAGATCTTTAATATTTTGATCCCCAAAGGGGCAATCTAAATAGCACAATGTTTCAGTTACAGGTTGTGTTGGGGGATATAAAATAAGTCTCTATGTAGACAACCCATTTGAAATGGTCATTTCCCCATCCCTACATCCTATAAAGGCATTAGCAGTGGCTAACCATGCTCTCCCTAAGATAATAGGATTTCCTTTAGAAGTCCCACTTTGATTCTACGACCATAAATTTGACAGGGTATTGCCATGAAGCTACTGATACAATAATATCATCCAGGACTCCAACAGGTCTTACCGTGGTACGATCTGCTAGTTATAGGATTGAAGGGGTAGGTCTAAGAAACTATCCCAACTGTAAAAATTCTAAAACTACAGTGGTCATCATATTAATGGAAGATCCTAGATCAATAAGTGTATTTTCTATGGCGGTATTATTTACAATCACAGTTACTACTGGGGCCCCCCTTAATAGCCTGTAATAGAGGAATTTTGACACAGATATTCTTTAGCCCACTCATAATGTCATACTCAGGACGAACTACAGTTTTTTCTATTGCTAGTCGTTCTGAAAATGGAGGAATCCTTTGTTCCTGAATGGGTTCTTGCTGAGGATGGGTATGCACTGGGATATTTGGATTATCGAAATCCTACAGAATAGCATCATTCAAGACTTCATTTGAAACTTCTTCATCATTCTCTTCAAGAATGATGATTGATGACTTGGGTCTGTCATTTACAACTCTTTTCAATCGTAATTATATCTCATGTACAGGCACAATCGAAATAATGTAGGATGGAAGAGTTTGCAACTCAATTCTATTAAGAGCTTGAGTTGGCTTATTATTTGGATTAGGTATCAGTTGTGCAAGGAACAATGTAGGTCACAGAGGGTTTTTATTTTGGAAGTAATGAGGGTGTTTTGTAATAAGGGGAACTGGAGGCACAAACCCTGGTAAACATTGCTAGGTATTGGTTGAGTGGTGAGAATAAAGGGTGATTAGGTGCAGAGATAGGTGGTGGTTGGGGGTAGGATTGTCCCCTCCACCCCTGTGGCCAATACTATTGCTGAGTAAAATGAGGAGGAGGAGGATACTAGGGTGGCCATTGCTGCTAACTTGTAGTGTTCCAATGTTGAGGCACTTGGTAAGGTTGGTAATAAGGTGGAGGTTCTGGTGGCAAATTATGATATGGTGGCGGGTCCCGTGGTTTCCAAGGAGGCCTCCTAGATGTTTCACCAACATCCCCACTCTTGTATGTGGCTTGTAACCCTGGTAACGATGGGAAATCGTCTATTGGATGCTCCTCCTTACAGATGTGATATATAGGGATGTTATTTAATGGGCATTCACGTTGGGGTGTTTAGTCCTGCATCTTGGAAATAAAATACTCATCGCTACTCATTCCTCATCTTTCCTTTTCTTAGCTTGTAACGCATATAGTTGGGAACCCATTGCTCCTAAAATATCAGTTTTGAAATTTTCTAATAGGTTTCCTAATTCCATCCTTGTAAATCCTACTTAACTGGAAGTATTTCTTTTTAGATTTCTATTATAAGGCTCTTGAAGAGTTCTTTCGACTTCCCCCCTATTCCTAGAGTAATTTCTAAATATCTCCCCAATTTGTGCAAAAGTTTTATGAGAGATATCATTGGATGCCATGAGATTAAGGCTTTCTACCAGTTCTTCTGAGATCCCTTTAAGGAAGAGTGTATGTACTTAATCTTCTCAAAGGTCTTTATGTTTATATTTATCTAATATATAGATAAATCTCTCGAGATAGTCTTCTAAGCTCTCGTCTCTTGGTTTGCAATACTATTGGTAGTTCCATAAGAATGTAGTTTTCATATCTTCTCAGGTCCAAATGCTAGATTCTCTTAATCCCATGAACCATCTTAAGGTAGAGTCTTTTAATGTAGCCAAAAAACGTTTTAATTTATGGGAATCTTGTAGATATTTATAACTTCTACATAGGATGTCAAACTTGAACAAAAATGTGTCTGAGTCTTCATTATTTTTCCCATATAAAGTAGGTAAGGAGGAAGGAGGGATGTTCTTCATATTTATATCTTGTGTTGTGTCTAAAATAGGGAACTCAAAGGTAGTCTCAGTTCGTTTTTATCCTTCTCCTTCATCATTTCTAACCTTGTCATTATCTTCATTCTCTCCCCATCACTCCATGTAGGTTTGATTCCTAAACAGTGTGAACCTAGGAGGCTCCTGTCTAGGTGCTAATGGGATGTCCAAATGTTCTATTTTGGGGGAGATCTTCCTATGATAAATTATGTTTTTATTAGATTCTCTAGGAATGGTAGGTGCTACTATGGAGGTTTCTATCTGTGAAATAACTATATTTGTTGAGCCGCCAAATACCACTTGTACCTGGGCAGGATCAATGAAATCAACAAAGTTAGGATCCCCTACTAATGAGAAGGTTGTATTGTTAGGTTTCTGCACTGGTGGAGGGTTAAGGGTTTCCGAAGGTTGATCCTCTTGAATTTCTTCAACAATGGGATCCTTAGGACTTCCTTCCAGGATTTATTCCCTGTCTATGGTTTCTCCTATAAAATATTTAGGTCTCCAAGAAGAACTACTCCTATGTGGGTTTTTCAATACCTTTCTGCTGAGTTAGTGGTTGGGGTATTTCGTCCCCCGTAAAGGTTAGTAGGGATTTTAATAAGGTTTTGAGAATTAGCTCTAATGTATCTACCCTTAGAATATCTAGGTCTATTCATGAAAAACTAAACTAAAGGGAAACCCATGCTACCAATACCACTACAACTAGATTTGGGGGTGCCTGTTATAACAGATGCATAGGTTCTTACCTCTCCTCTTACCACTCCCCCACCTCCATCCTATTACTAAACTTCATAAGGTAATTCTAATTAATCTACCTTATTGAACAACTCCACGTCAACGGCACCAAAAAATGTTGGGTGTTATAATGTCTTAATTAATTCACCTAATGTTTAATTATCCACTGAGGTTGGTAAAATTTGAGTTGACACAAAGTATATGCGAAGGTAGAGGGGTTCCTAGGGCGTCATAGAAATATTTTAACAAAGAAAAGATCGAAATATCTTTCAAAATGAAAAACCAAGTAAAACTCCTATAAATTCAACTAGAAAGGTAATTAAACCAAACAGAGTGCTAGACTAGAGCAGTATCAATCTATACTACTCTACTTTATGGAAAATTACTGAAATATAAAGATATAAACAATACTATTCTATTCTTTATGAACTATTCAACTTCTTAAGCATTTCAGAAAATAACTATACAAGGAAGGATTATATTAGAAATCAACTATACATGCAACTAACAAATATACATAATGGTTCAAACTAAACTTATCTAATTCCGCTCTCTTTTATTGTTCTGTGGATATGCATTAACCGTGATTGGAACTAGGGTATGATTAGTGTCAAAATGGCTTTCACAAGAAGTGAAGAAACTAAATGGGATCAAATATAACTTAACTTCTACAAATATGTGCAAACTAAGGAATGTCATGATTATAGGTGATAGTAAACATGATGATTTATTCCATAAGAAAATGATTCTTAATTAAAACGATATTATGAACAACTAATCTATTAAGAGACTAGGTTCTTTTTAAAGATTACTTTCATAAATAACCAATTCTTATATGAAACAAATCTAAAGGAAACCTAACTCATAAACAAGTAAAAGATCTTAATGAAAGAAGCAAGTAGAAAAATTAATAAAGATAAACTCTTTTAAGTTCTACTCTCTAAGTCTATTCAGTCATGACATAGTGAAAGAAACAAGTCCTACTACTATAACCAATCTACAAAGTGCTAGTGTACTTCTCTAGAAATTTAACATGTCTAACCCTAAACTTAACATACACAAGGATAAATTAAATCAAACTAAAGATATAATAGTACAAAGCATCACAACAATTTTGAAGGAAGAAATCAAAAACTACAATCAACGAAAACACAAGACATAACTCAAAACATAGGGTGAAAGGAGAGTAAAATAGTAATAAAACTTTAATAAATAATTTAAACAGTCTATCCTAAGGAAAAATTATAAATATAACTATTATCTAACTACCACAGTCAAAATATAATAAAAAAACTAAAGAAACATGCTTAAAACAGATTAAAAACACTAAAGGCTAAATGAAGGGTTGGATAACAAAATGGAAAGTAGGTCTGAATGACAAGCTAAATAGGTTGTCTGAATGACAGCCTATAAATAGAAAATGCTAGAATTTTAAGAAATAGTTAATCTAAATGATTTCGAGATCACCTGATTCATGCACATGATAACAAAATGCATAAGGAATGATAAGCAAACCTACTTAATGATCAAATTCAATAGTAAAGTAACTTAAACTAATTCATAATTATAAAGACATCATTATCTATTGCATTTTTCAACAAATTGAAATATAACTAAATGATTTTATAACAAAGCAAAAGTAACCAGAACTGAACCTACTGTAACTTGATCCTACAATACCAAAGCAATCTACTATATGTATTTACGAATATAAAACTGGACTGTAATCTAGAAAAGACTGAAAAAAGGAAATTGAAAGCAAACCTATGCACAACCGGTCACTTAATTCATGAAGGGAAACTTCATTAACAACATAACATCAAAGTACAATCTATGCTACAGGAAATAATGACATAAACAATTGCAGAAACTGAATCACATACACAAATTATAAATGAAACTACACTAATTGCAAAGAAAGAGATAACGAAAATACACAAAGATGGAAACCACTGGTTGATGAGGGGCCCTCTCTACAATCAGGGTGGTGACTTGCTAAACTCTTACATGAACACAATCATACACAGTATAAATGTAACTTCTATTAAATTGAGAAATAGTATTATAGAGTTCTTTAACAACAACTGATTACATGCATAAACTGGCTAACTAAGCACTCGCGTGGAGGTTGATATATATATTGTTTACAAAGGTGAGTAGGTCGACCCTTTAGTGGTTGAATTCTCTCTAAATTTATTCAACCTTGATTACAAATGACTGATTGAGAGCCAACACATAGCCCGTCTTCCTCCTCCATCACGCATCAGTTCTCCTTCACGCGTCAGTTATCGTATGGGTCCTCTTTGCCGTGGCTGGTGGCATGGTGTCAAGCAGAGGAGCATGCTGGAAAGTCTAATAGAATGAGGATCATGCTACCATCCATAAGTGTGGACAATAGGTACTTTTCAGATTTTTCCATGCTTTAACGTTAGGGGATCTATCATCAACAGCACGCAATTGGCTTGATGGGCTGAATGGTGAGCTGGACAGTGAGATGGATATGCTCTACGCATATCTAGGGTGGATGCATTGTCTGTTCATTAGCTCATTGAATAATATGGTCTACAATAACAAATTAAGCATCAAACATATATCAAATATCATTGAATTAACTAATAAAATCGTGAAATAACAAGAATGAACCAAAATTTTGCATAAATCTGAAATATAGTCATACCTGGGGCTGAATAGTGAGTTGCATGACAGAAAACAATTCAAAAGGTGGCAAAAAAATGTCAAACATGTAAATTAACTACTGAAAATGATGACAAAACTAGGATCAACACATCCATGTTCACAACATAACCTCTTGCCGTATATCGAACGCTTCGCCCTTGCTTGATTGACCATTACAGAGTTTCTGTTAAGCTCTTTTCTGACTGCTAAAAGAATGAAAAGATCATCAAGCATGCTTGCTTCCTTTCACACTCATTAAACTACCTTCATTTATCCCCTTTTTCGGACTATGTATACTATCATAAGAAAAGGACCACCTTGACACACTCAATCTAGGAATGTTTCCCTTTGCATCCTTTTATGCTTTCTCGGACATTGGGATTGTACTCTATGAAAAATCTCATCATGGGTTGTCTTTAAGCTCTTTTCCAGCCTTCTCATCAAGAAAATATCACTGAGCAATCTTGGTTTCGTTCATGCTCGTAAAATTATTTGAATGATTGTCCAGTCAGTATAAGTTTAAACTTTTCTACCCCGATTGGACTATCAATGTTAAAGAAGTCTTCCTTCCCCCAAAGGTTGGGAGATATCTCCTTTGTACAATTTTATCCTTTTTTGGGATCAGGAGACAACATATGAAAAAGACAACCAACTAGAGTCTTCTTCCTATTTTCAGACTCTCTAAAATTTAAAACACCATCGATCATTAACTTTCTTGGGATTGCTAAAACTTCATGAGATCGTGTCATAACGGTGTCTTTAGGCACCACCCCATATATCACAGTGTGACATCTTTCCCCCATTGGGTTTCCTTTGTTCAAAGTATTTTGCGATGAGTCTTCTTTAGATGCCCTAGATATCTCTATTCCAATTACCTCCCTTAGTATTTCCCATATGAAGTTACATTCTCAGTATTACAGCTATGATCCCTCTCCCATGAGTCAGTTTCATTTGCATCCATGTCAACCCTGTCATCATACTGTTGGTTTATCTGACAATACTGAGAGGGGGGGTGAATCAGTATTGTTAGTTTTTACTTTAAAACACACAAAATAAACAATCAACATAGATTTTATCATGGAAACCTCAAAAGAGAAAACCACCAACACAAACTCATTAATAAGATGAATTTACAAAATTGTTTATCTACTGCAATAGAAACAATGTATATACACCCTAGATTTTTCCTACAACTACAAACTGGGATGCCACAACACCCCTATGGTTTTTCTTCCTGCTTCAAAAGACAAGGATGCTACACCACCATGTTCTCTAGCTACGACTAGAAGGAGGTGTTGCCGCCTTTTCACACACCTGGATCACGTGGCAGAAATCTTCAAGCCACTCGGTGTGTCCTTGGGGGCAAGTCTCGAGTCAAGGCTGTCACCTTGTTCTTGAATCCTCCATTTAGGCTCAACTCCTAACGAAGCCAAGGGGGGTAGACCCTATTAAGTTACTAAGGATGGTTTTTTAGT